>OZ025297.1:299603475-299927328 GCA_964019185.1 Maratus speculifer | reverse complement strand
GAAATCTGAAACTTTTTTATTGGATGAATTCCGCAACTTATTTTATTTTATTCGTTTTCTGATTGGTCCATGCAATGTTTAAAAATGGAATACTTCTGTTGCCACAATGACAAAAAAAGTAGTAAAAACTTTAAAAAAATAATAATTTGAAAACAAATTGTGATAAAGATTGCAAACAAATTACATTTATAAGTGCTTTTTTTTTTCTCTACGCAACGGTGTAAAAATTTCAAATGTGCAATGTTTAGAAGTTTAAAAATTTGCAGTTCTGAAAATTGTAAAACTGAAATTTCATTTAAAATTTCTTAAAAATGAATTAAAATGAGTGCAGGAATATTAATGTTTAATCCATGTCGCGCGTAATATGAGACATTCAAAAGTCAACCTGATTAACTCCATCAAATAAAAATGCACATTTTAAATAGTTAAAGTTGTATATCTATAAACTACTATTTTTTTTATCATTGGTCTAGGAATATTAATGTTTAATGCGTGGCTCACCATAAAAATGATGTTTGTTATTATTATTGATTTAAATATAGAATTTGTTTATAAGTCTTGAGTATTTGAAAATATCATTTTCCAAATAGCCGTTATAATTTGTTAAATTACAATTTTGTTTTTTTTTCTTTATTTTAACCCTCAAGTCACCTTGAGCCTCAAATGAGGCTCTTATTTCGAATTGCAACATTTGAAAGAAAAAAAAAAAGATAGATTTTTTTTTCGTTTAGTAACACAATTAAATTATTTAGAATACGTAAGAAGCTTCTAAATAGTTGCATTTGTCGTACTTAGATGTCAGTACTAGATAATTCCTAGCATTATTTACAATTGTTGCTTTATTGTTTTAGAAGAGAAATGAATTAATTTTTTGAGCTGCTTTATTTTTGAGTCGATTAATTTTTTTGTGAGGTAAAAAAAAAGTTTTATTATTCTTTAACCTTTCCTTAATATGTGCATGCTTTAAAATTAATTTCAAGCATAATAGATTCCTTAAAAATGTGGAGAAGTTTTTAGGCTCGGAAGAAAATAATGTAGATGTAACAACCTTACAAATGAAAAAAATCTTTTTGCACATGATTTATAGTGGTATTTTAGAAGTATTAATTGTTATAAAGATATTTTTCCCTATTTTTATAATAATCTAGTGGCGAGTGGGATAATATATTTTTTGGGAATTTTTTCCACATCTCTGCACAGATGCTATTTATTTTCACTATTCATTACACGTACTCCTTAAAAAATAATTAACAAACAAAACTCGCAGAGACTATTTGATTTTATTTCATAATATTTTCCATTTCCTTAATTTTTGGTTAAAAATTATCATAAAAAATCTATTAATTTATTTCAAAAATAAGTTCGTTTTCTTTTTGTTTAAAAAAGTCTTTCAATTATCCCCTCCCCAACTCCTTCTCTTCTCTCTATCAACGTAATCATTAATATAAAGAAAAATGTTATAAACAGAATAATATTTTTTACTATTTTTCTTCAATTATGTTTAAAAATATATCTTGCGAAAGAAAAACAGTTAATAAAACACATTATGCAATAATTTTATTATGAGGATTTATTATCAGGCTTTTTTGTAATATTGTAGGCATAGATTATTAAGTAATACAATACTTTAAATTTCATATTTTAAATTTCTTTTTCTTTTGTCATTTTTTTTGTACCCTCTTTTGTATTTCATTTTCAGATATTTATTGCTATTAATTTTGAAGTATTGTGCAAAAAGTAAAAAACTTCGATTTCTTCTTTTAAAAAATAGAAATAAAATAAAATATATAATACATGTTAAAAAAAAGATATTTTATTGTAATATATATTTATAAAAGAATAAAGTTTTTAAATAGCAGATGACATTTCTTAAAATAATTATATGCTGAAATTATTTTCACATTATATATATTGCTTCAGAAAATGTTAAAAATGTGATAATTAAAATCCTTTATTGCAAAAAAAAAATCAATTAAAATTTGTATTACCAGATAAAAAAGAATTATGTTTTCACTGTTATTAATCTAGTTCTTGAGTTATTATGACTTTTTTAAATAGAAAACAATCTTACGGGTATAAGAAACTTTGCACGAGTAGTAACATATTTATTAGTTAATGTAGATGTAAATGAAGTGTTTATAAAATGAAATAAGATTTTTCATGCATAACAAATTGAATGATCAATATGTATCCTTTATGCTATTACAGAATAATTTTTCATAATAGGTTTTTATTATTTTATAAACTGTAATAAACTAATTTTTAAGATCACTAGGGAGGCTCCTCCCCCCCTTCTTATTAAAACTAGTCTTCAAAAATCGCATTAAAATAAGGTATCAAAACAAAAAGATTACAGAGCTCTGCTCCATTTTATTTTCTCTTAAATAAAGAGAAAAAAGATGTCTTCGATTTTCTGAATGGTTAAAAATTCTCATTCAATCAAAAATACTAGTCATTCATTTTTAAACTTACTTCATTTTTAGCTATTTGGAAAATAGTTGTTGTCCTCGGTAAAGAACTGGGAAATCTGTAGTATATCTGAATCTTTTTATTGATTGAATTCTGTAACTTATTTTTCGTTCTCTCATTGTTGCCACTATGACAAACAAAGTAATAAAAACTTAAAAAGAAAATAAGAATTTGAAAACAAATTGTGATAAAGATTTCAAACAAATTTCATTTAAAAGTGCATTTTCTTCTCTACTCATCGAGATAAAAAATAAAAATATGCGATGTTTAAAAGTTTAAAAATTTGCAATCCCGAAATTGTAAACTGAAATTTTATTTAAAATTTGTTTAGGATGGATCGAGGCACGGCCAAACTCCATGAGTGCTTCCTCTGGTCATGGTCCAGGAATATTAATGTTTAATCCATGTCGTACGTAATATGAGGTGTTCAGAAGTCAGTCTGATTAGCTCCATCAAATAAAAATTCAAATTTTAAACAGGTAATGTTGTATATCTATAAACTACTTTTTTTTTACAATTGGTCTAGGAATATTAATGTTTAATGTAACTTTTACTAAAAAAATTATGAATATTTTTGTAATATATACTTTTTACTTGAAAAAACAATTACTATACTCCTAAAGTTTTTTTTTTAATTGTAGTGATATAGAAAGACTAAGTCACTTAGACATACATAATATTTATTTTATATTTATCCTTTGTTTCCTCTTTTTAATTCAGTTTTTAAATATTTAATTATTATATATTTTATATGCATCTCAAAAAGTTTAATTTTTTTAAAACTTGTTCTAAAATTTTTTTAAAGGAATACAATATTTAATAGCTGGGATATGATAATTATTCAATATTTTAAAATTTCCTTCACACAATTGTATGAAGTTTTAATGAAAAAATATAAAAATTATCTTTTAAATCGCAAAAATGTTTTAGAGAAATCTTACAAAAAATTGTAGTTAAAATTATATGCTGGAAAAAAGTTGTTATAAATTCATCATATTTGATGCAAAATTATTTAATTTGCAATTTTTACACATATTTTTACTGTGACAGCATTCTTTTGTAAATATGAAGATAAATTTACAATCTTCAATTTTAAAAAAAATTCTATAAAGAAATATTATTTACTTGTTTTAACTAAAAATAGCGTGTTTATAAAAAAGAGGAAAGAACCCAAAGATAATAATTTTAATAGTGAGTATTTATTTTAAGCTAGTGCAAGTTTTTCTTTCGCCACCGCATTTCGTAACTTTTTAAAAAGATTTTTCTACTTTTATTTGCAACTTCTTTCGGATTTTTCTTTTCTCCTGATTCAAATTAGTCTTCCGAAATCGCATTAAAATGAAATAACAAAATAAAAGGGTTACAGAGCTGTTCTCTATTTTATTTTCACTTACAAAAAATCTTCTTGATTTTCTCCAAACTTAAAAATTCTCATTCCTTCAAAAATAATAGTTATTTCACTTTTAAACGCACTTTTTTTACTTTATTCTATTTTTACCAAAAGAAAGTATTGGATTCGTGAAAATTTTGGAATATTTCCGAAATTTTCCACCCAACATCTGGTGCGGTTATGCAGATTTCTTAAAAAAATTTTGAAATAGCTCTATGCCAAAAACTAATGTACGGATTTTCACCAAACTTCAATTTCATTTATAAGTTGACATAAGGTATTGCTGAATAGATTTTGGATTAAACTACCTAACCAATGGCGCTGCTATGCTGCATTTTTCAGGAAGTATTAACATGCTAAAATAGAAGAAAGTTTTGGGATTGCCTCACCTGACTAATTTTATTTTACTCTTCTATTCAATTTTTCATTTATTCTTTTTCTATCTCCGTAGTCGCTAAGTTCATAAGATGTAATAAAATGCGATGCAATAGTTTTCCATTTTTTCTTTAATAAACTTGAAAAATGATAAATTAATAATATAATAAAAAAAATTTAACGATACATTTTATGAAATACTTTCATTCTGAGAAAATTATTAACAAAATTCTTCAGTTCAGTTTTACAATGAACTTTAAGAAAACTTTACTACAGGTATTTTATATTAAGCAACACAATATAGTCCAAACTTTCGGATATGGCATTGTTCTGACGGAAAATAGAAGATGTCAGGACTCTTAAAATTTGAAACAAGTTGGAAATTGCACGCCAAGCATAGAAAATGGGGTGCGTTCATACTATAAGGAAGTTTTAAAAATACTCAGATCTTGATGTACTAGGATATAGTACTTCGGATACAGTAGAGTATCCGAAATCTTTTATGCCTCCCTGTAAATACTATCTACTTTCTATTATACAGGAAGTAATTTGTAGTAAACCTCAGCAACGCATATATTAATTTCATAAAATGTGAAATAGTTTAATGTAATTAAAATGCGTCCCAAACAATATTTCCCCATATACCAATATGTAGCGGAATACTTTTGTGTGGCCTTGTAAATTAATGACAAAAGTTCTTTGCACGACAGATTCTACAGAATGTATATTTTAGTATATGCTTCTTAGATTCATATCAATTCTATGATGTTCGGAAGAGTGTGACATCATTAAAATGCATTTAAAGCTATTTTTTTTAATTGACCATAATGTAATGGAATACTTTTGAATGTCTCTGTAACGCTGTAATTGAACTATTATACAATATAATTGTATAATTGTACTAGAATTATACAATCATTTGAATTGAACTATTCAAATTTTCATAAAATTTGAAATGACTCGACAAAATTATGCAACAATTATATATTTTAAATTTCAAATGATTTGGTTCAATAGTTTTTGCTCTTTATATGCGGACAGACGGACGGACTGAATGACGACTATACGAGCTACGTATTAATATAATTATAAACGCATCTAAAAAAACGGGTTTCTTTGTTTACACATGCATATATTACCCTTCATTACTTTGTTATTATTATTTAAAAAAGAAAGAATAAACGAAAGAAAGGAAAAATATTCTGATTCCACAAGGCACCCATTATTTTATTAGTTTAATTCGAAGCAGCACGTTTGTAAAAGAGAAATAGTCTAAAAATAATTCGAATACTGCACAATTATTTTATGTTACTGCAGATTTTTCCATCAAACAAATTCTACTTTTTAGGTGCGTTCGTAATTATGTAAATACGTAGCACCTATTGTTGTCGTTTAGTCCGTCCGTCTGTCTGTCTGTCTGTCCGCATATAACAACGCAAAAACTACCCAGCTGAATCGTTTGAAATTTAAAATAGATAATTATTACATAAATTTGTCGAGTGATTTCAAATTTTATGAAAATCGGATGCATAGATCAATTACAGGGACAATCAAAAGGATTCCGTTACATTACGGTCAATGTTAAAAAAAGTTTCAAATGCATTTTAATCGTTTGAAATTTCAAATACAAAAATATTACATAATTTTGTCGAGTTATTTCAAATTTTATCAAAATCGGATACATAGTTCAATTATAGGGACAATCAAAAGTATTCAGTTACATTACAGTTAATGGGGAAAAATGTTTCAAATGCATGTTAATGGTGTTACACTCATTCGAACGTAATAAAATTGATATGCATCTATAAAGCACATATTATAATATACATTTTGCATAATCTGTTGTGCAAAGAATATTTGTTATTGATTTACAAGGCCACACAAAAGTATTCCATTACATAATGGTATAGGGAGAACATTGTTTGGTGCGCATTTTAATCGTAATTATTTACAATTTTATGAGATTGATATAAGAGAATGATATTTTTAAAACTTCGTTATCGTATGAACGCACCTCATTTGCTACGCTTCACGTACAATTTCCAACTTGTTTTATATAGTGTTTAAAATGCTATTTTTAAATATTCTTTTTCCCTGTTCTTTCTGACAATTTTCTTCAGATTTTATGTTTTCTTATTTATTCTGAAAATAAAATTAACTAACAAAATATAACTCTCACAAAAATTGTGTTCTGTTTTACTTTTTTCTAAAATATTTGCCAATTTTCGAATTTTTCTCTTCTTCAAAATTAATGTTTATTTAAAAATGTCAGTTATTTATTTAAAAAAATTGCTTCGGGTTTTTACTCTTTACGGAATGTTTTTCAATTATTTTCTCCCTTCCTCTTTTCTGTCCGTGTAGTCACTAAGAAAGAGAAAAATATCACAAAATGCGATGCATTACTATTTTTTTTTCATTATACATAAAAATATATTTTGCGAAATGAAAACGAGTTTATGTTTTATGCAGAAATTATGCGATAATGTTTTATGTAGAATTTTTGTTATGAGAATTTTATGAAAGAACCTCTTACTTTCAATTTAAGTTCTATTTTAAAAAAGAAAAAACTTTTTTACTCGCGTAGAATATTAAGCAATAGTATTTTGTATTGCTAATAATACATTATATTGTCGTATTAAGGGGGTCCGGAGCACAAAAATCTTTAAATTTTCCAAAAAAAAAAAAAAAAAAAATTCTTAGGTTAATTTTTTTCTCGCACTTTTTAATGCTTAAAATGACGCTTAAATCATGTTTCTATCTTAATTAGAAGAGGAAATATCATTTTATTCGTTTTGGTTTGTTTTTAAAATCTAGCTTTCAAGCAATGGTTGCCATGTAAATGTCTTTCTGTGAAAATGCGTTTTTCCTCATTTTTTTCACAATTTTTCAGATTTAAACTTTTATAACACAAGAACAGTTAAAGATAAATGCTTCAAATTTGTAACATGTCTTTTTTTATTTTGATTCAGCAAATAAAAAAAAAATATTTACTTTTGAAAATATGATTTTTAAAATAAGTTGCATCATTTTTTTTCAAATTTTTAATTTAAGCATTTTTAACTTTTTTAAAACTAATATTTAAATGCTGAGTCAAATTTAAAATTTAGATATTTTTGTTTATTTAAATGTAAAAAATTTGAATTTCTACAAATAATATTTTGAGGGATAACGATTTTAAATCTTCCCTTTTTTAATAAATTTTAAATCTAAATTAAAAGAAAAGTGGGAGAAATTTTATCACTTGATTTTGTTTACAAATGATATGGTTAATCATCAAGAAAAAAAAATCAAAATTTTAACTCAAAAAATAAAAATTATTTTAAAATGTGTCCCGGATTCCCTTAAATAGAATATTTATAAAATAAATATAATTTCCAAAGATACTTTTTGAATGCTGCATTTATATTTTATGGAGGTACAAAATAATTTTTATGGCGGATTTTTTCTTAAACTGCAATAAATTAAATTTAAAGTTCTTTTTCATTCTGCATGCATATAATTTCCTCCCATTTTTCTTTGGCGTATTCCATAAAAAAAAAAAAAAAATAAAAAAAAAAAAATAATAATAATAATAAAATAAATAAATAATAAATTTATAAAGAATAAATAAATAATAATAAAAAAAATAGTTAAAAGCTTTGCTTTGTTTTCTTTTTATATTTTTCCTCTACAATGTGCTGTATTGACGGCCTTTTCTCTGGTTAAAAATTTTCACTGATTTAAAAATGATACTTCTTTATTTTAAGCATAATTATGTTTTATATTCGTTTTTTATGATCACAGATTGGGCGAGGAGAAAATTGTGTGGCAGGTAAAATCACTCAGTCCTTCTAATCTCATTTTTACCTGTATTTTTTAGAGGCTACTTTAGTTAAGCGAAAAGGCCCGTTCATTAATGCTAATGTTATGGAAGAAATTCATAAAGATATAACGGTTGCATTTCAATATTTTTAAAGGTTTTTTTTTTCCTTATTTCTTTAGCTGAGATCAATCTGTACAAAAGTCGTTTTTTATTGCTGGTGAATGATATTTGCTTTACATTTTGTTTTTATTTCCTATTTTTTGCTTAATTTTTAACAGTATTTACCAGTTGGATCACAACATAATTATTTATTCCAATAATTTTAAATTTTATTCGCACATATACTTAAAGTTTTAAGGAAAATAATTATAAATTCTTTTTGACACGATAAAGCGTTTTGAAAAATTTTTTAAAAATTTTAATTAAAATCATTAAAAAGTTTTTTAAAAATCAAGCTTATTAGATATAAAATAATAATAATAATCTCTATGTAATAAAATACAGCGTGACGCATAGTGCGTCAAACCAATTTTCCCTCCAAAAACTGTTATTGTTATTGATGCTCCCACAGAGACCAGTATGTTGTCTATGCGTATTCGAAACGTGAAACAGAAATTTGCCAACAAAAGGGGAAAAAGTCAATCTTTTTTTCGTGAGATGTCGGGGGAGGGGGAGGTAAATGAAAAAAAAATACAATTTCAAAGTGCTATAAAAATACTAATAATTATTCATTATTAGTATTATTTCAATAGTTGCATTTTTTTTAATTATGCAGTTTTACTGCTTGTTTGTAAAATTTTGTTTTGTTAAGAAATCTTAATTTTGTTATGGTATATAAGCCGCAAATCTTGGTTTACCCAGAAGTATTATAAATGCGAATAGTGTGTTTATTAGAACTTAAACAAGCCGATCTTTGCTCATTTAAACGCTTAAATATTGTCAATTCTTTTTATCAGTTTTTTCGAGTTTATGTGAAAAACACAGTTTTTACCCAACGTCCTAGGACAGACATCTACACTAGTAATAATAATAATAAGTTAAGATTTTCACAGATATTTTTCTGAGCTATTACCCCATTGGAAGTATGAAAAAAATTATGATGATGAGTATTTTTATATAAGGCATGGAAAACATTTATAAAGAACATAAAGACATTTATAAAGAAATTATCTTTTTATTCCAGGTTTTTGAAAACTTTAGTTATTTATAAAAAGATAATATTTCCAGTGTTTTAATTTTTTTATTTACTTGTATTAAAAAAGAAATTCTAAGATATTTTACTTTGTCTAAAATATACATAAAAAAAAATAGCAATTAAATATCTAAAACTAAATAATAATAAAAAAATATTAAAAAAATGTAACGTTGAAAGATAAGATATAATAATACAAAATATTGCAAAATACTGCATTACTATATTCTATCTAAATAATAATACTATATGTATATATATATATATGTAATAATAACGACGGCGATGCTCTATAATAGTGTATAAGCTTGTAGAACACCACTATTCACTAAGACTCAATAGTGGGATGAGCAGTCATTCTGGCAAGTGGATAAGCCATGGATTTGTTGTCGTAGGAGTTTCTCCAATAACAATGCAAGAAATCAGTTTTTTAGTTCTTTATTATTTAGAGCACGAACTTAAGTTACTCCACAGATCACCGTTCCACACATCCATCACTACGGCCCTCGCTCACTAAGCTGCAACACTCTCGGCGTTCTACATTCTCGGAAAAAATGACATGGCTTCCGAGTAGTTTAAAGGAGAGATGCATTCTAACCTCCTAAAAGCCCAAATGAAAAAATCATTTTCACGACAAAACTAGCGCCCTCCTACTCCGCGTCAATCATTTTAAAAAACCAATTAGGATAAACTCGAGCCTCAAACGAACAAAAATGATCAATTCTAATTGGTCGTAGCAGGCGGTCCTTGGCAAGAACTATATTTTTTCCTCGGAAGAGCAAGCCCTTTAGCAACGCGTAGTAACACCTATCACGCGATGTTAAAAATAAAAAATAAAATTAAAATCCCAGGAATATTCCAGAAAGTAAAAAGCTTACGAAATACCTCCCGCCTTTTTGAGAAGCAAGAAATAATTTATTAATAACTAAAGTAAGAAAAAGAATTTTAGCTGTTACAAGTTACGAAACTAAGATTGAAATATGTTCCACAAATTAAGAATTGAAGCTAAGAAAGAAAGAAAAAAAAATGGCGCAATTTTTTTTTATTACAAATATATATATAATACCATTAAAAGTAGACAAGATTCACCAATGGATTTTATCAACAAAACAATAAACCAAAACGAAGAATTAAATTGAATTATAGTAAACAATATTAACCATTTGAAATTAACCATTGAATTTAATAACTTATAGCACATTGAACATGGAAGGAAAAAAGAATAATATGAATACAAATGAAATTTGTAGAACCAAAGCAGAATCTCCAGGTCCCAAATACTTTGGAACTACAAATGGAGTGTGTGGTTTCATCTTCGTATTTGCCATGAAAAAGCAAAACAATACGAATTTGGGACTACCATCACACAAAAACCAAATTATTAAACAAGGAACAAAGATATTTTACAAAAAGGAGTTGAAAGTAAGTAAAAATAATAGTTATCCATAACAAACAAAAAAGATAAAGCTGAATGGAAATATAATTGAACCAGAAAAATAATAAATAATCGATATTAACATTAAATTAATAAAATGATTAAAATTAGAATTAAGAGATAACATTCATATTAACATATAACTTAAAATACATTATTGTTACTTTAATCAGTAACATTTATTGTGACTTTACATGGTAAAAACTCATTATCTTAATATAGGATAATAAAAATTAAAAAATAAAATAAAAGATAAATAAAAAAAATAATAATAGTAATAATAATATTAATAATAATACCAAAAATTATATCAATAACATTAAAAATAATTTGATAATTAAAATATAGCTATTTAACTATAGATATAACTAGACAAATATCCCTATATTGGTGTAAATTAAACAGTTTAAAAATTATGTTAAAATAAATAACCCACTCTCATTTTTTTTTTTTTTTTTTTTTTTATAAATAATTAACCTTTGCGTTTTTATCCAGACAACACCACCCTTCTCCGTACTCTAACATCTACCCACCCAACCAACCTATATATATATATTTTTTATTACTTTTTAACATTTTTAATTTTTTATTGTTATTTTTATGTTTTATAATTTTTTTATACATTTTTTACGCAAGGAATTAATTATAAGATCATGTAATATCTAATTATAAATTAAAGAATATATGAATTTTTTAGGATAACCATTATTTATAGCATCATATACAAGCTTTTTAATATTAGTATTAATTAAATGGGAAGAACATAGACATTTTATTCTATATAAATGGTTAAGTATTATATTACGATATACAGAATTATGAAGACATGATTTAAAATTAGTAAAGGTATTAACTTTAAAATTAAATTCTTTCCTTTTGTCATAAATATCAGTTATAAATTTGTTCTCTTTTAATATAATTTTAATATCTAAGAAATTGATTGTATTATTAAAAAGTAGGCTTTTTGAAAGTTCTAGATTAGAAGGATAATCAACAGGGAATTGAGATATACAGGTGTTATCAGTATCAATTAAAATTACATCATCTATATATCGATATAAATGTATTGTATTATTTAAATAATGACGTTCATAATAATATAAGTCAGATAATACACTAGATGTACTACCACCTTGTGGTATACCAACATTTTGAATATATATATTGTTATCATGCATGATAAAATTATTATAGATAATGAAATTAGTTAAGGTATAAAAATAATCAGAATCGATATTATGTGATATGTCCAACTCGTGTTGATATTTTTTAAAAAGCTCATTTATGATATTATGTAAATCCGATAAATCGATATTATTAAATAAATCTTTAAAATCATAGGTAGTGATATTTTTTATACATTTAAGATTTTTCATAATATGGACCAGTTCATAACTATTTTTTATGCAATGTGTATTATCACTTTTTTTTTGTAATATTATATATTTGATATATATTTGCATTACTATATTCTATCTAAATAATAATACTATATGTGTATATATATATATATATATATATATATATATATATAGTTAGATAGAAAGTTGTTTTCCACAAAAGAAGTTTCGTGATAATTTTCACATAACAAAAAGGCTGCATAAAATATCTTATTAAACATTTTTCTTACGTACAATATGCCTTCAAGGATAATTTAAGAAATAATAATTGTATCGCATTTCATTATTTTTTTTTCATTATTTCTGTGACTACCTCTGATAGAAAACAGAAGGGAAATTGAAATAATTCAAGTGAAGAGAAAAAAAAAAAAAAAAAAAAAAAAAAAAAAAAAAAAAACAGCATTTTTTAAATAAATGTGGAATTAGACTACAAAAACAATTGAGAAGATAGGATATATTTTAAAACAAAAAGAAAATATTATTTGAGATTTCTGAGAGTTTATATTTTTGTTAGTTAATATTTTGTTAGTTAATATTTTGTTATTATGCACGTGTATTATTATTGAAAAATATACCTGTCGAATTCTTCTGGAATTCAGGATTATAAAGATTATGTTTGACCTCATGTTTCATGAGGTAGCATGACCTCATTGTTATGCTACTTTTAGAGAAACTGAAAATTATCTCACTCCGATTGCCGATGTCTTTCTGAAGTTGCACGATACTTGACTGGATTTTTTTTAATGAGTTGCTCTATAGAGTTGACTTTTAAATTATATAAAGACATTGTTGCCATTGTTCGCGCATGCGCAGGTAAAAATTATTTATACAACTACTCATATTTCATAATATAATATATTTATATTCCAATGACACTATATTGTTTATACTACATTTTGCCAATTTTCCTGAAACCTGCATTAACTTTGATTGAAAACCCTGCATGATATAAGCTAAAAACATACCAGAATTTCTTGAACTTAAAAAAAAAATCGTTATATTTTCATGATTATACCTGCTATTCTTATATACGTGCATTTTAATGTATAGGGTGATCCCAAATATTACTATTTTTCTTTGATTTTTTGTCGACTACCTAATTGTCTTCCTTATCAAACAGACATTGATAAATATGAGATCAAACATCATTTTTATAAGTTTCAGAAGAATCCAACAAGTATATTTTTAAATATTCGACAAAATGTCTGAAATTGAAAGTGTACGGTCATTAATGGTGATATAGTGTATATTTTTGAACATGCTATTTACATTTATAATAAGCAATTAATATACCTCTAGTTGAAAATTATTTTGTTTGCAAATTTGTTTTATATTTACAATAAGTAGTAATTTAAAAAATAAAAGGCGAAACTATCTATTGAAAATGATCATGTTTGCGATCGAAAGACTTAGGAATCATCGTTCAATTTACGTATGATTTTTAACAACTATTTTAAAAAAGTTTTAATGACCATACATTTCCGTTCATTTTGGCAAAGGAATATTTTAAGAAATTTTTATGTACTGTTTTAGTAAACATTTTATTTTTAGTCATGAAAAAATACAGCTATAAAAATAAAATACGATTGTTTTTGCTGTGGTTGCTGTTGTTTTATCTTATAAAATTAATTTTTTTCTGTGATTTAAAACATATGTTTGAGTTAAAAAAAATACTGAATTTAATAAATTTTTTTTTTATTATTTTCCATGAAAACTGTATATGAGGACTATAGAAGCCAAGAGGTGTAAGTGATAAAATTGAACTAAGCGCACAGACGACTTGCAAATGTGCTTTTTTCGAATATTTAGTAGTTGATTTATCACTTGCTAACTAAGCATGGAACCAACAATGTGAAAAATGTCCAAGCCCGGGATCGAACTCGAAACCTAGCATCGGTGAACACATACACAATTTTAATATGCAATTTATCTCTTGCTAACTAAACGACGAACCAACAATTAATTAAAAAATTAATTAATTACTGAAAATTAATTAGAAAAATAATTAATTAATTAAAATTGTATATGTGCTTTTTTCATTTTAGGTAAAAAAATATAATTGTTTTTCTAATTATATTTTCCATGGATAAACCACTTGTATCGAATAATAATTAATATTGTTTATTTATAAATTTCAAGAAAATTGTACTCTAAGTTTTTTTTTCCCAGTTATTGCAATAAGAGTTAAAAGACCAAAATGAAACAAATGGCAGTCTCCTATTTCATTACAGTCACTTATTATCAATGTTGAAATTTAATGTCAATTATCTTTAAACTCAATTTTTCCAAATCGAATTTTTGTCTTTTGTATTCCTTGGCTTTTGAAGCTGTCATATATAACGTGGAAAAAAATATTTTTTTAAATGACGAAGAAATCATCTTTTTAATCGAGCTTTTTACTAAACCTAGTAATTTATAAATGCATATTGCATATTAATTTCAGAAAGTCCATTTGTTCACTTGTATTATAATGACGTGTAAAATTTTTTCTTCATTTTAAATACATTCAACATAAATAGCAATTAAATATCTAAAATTAAATACAAAAAGAAATTGCAAAATCAAAATGTAACAATGAAAGATAAACCAAGTATATTAATACATTAATAATAGCAATTAAATATCTAAAACATATAATAACAATTAAATATCTAAAATTAAATACAAAAAGAAATTACAAAATAAAAATATAACAATGGAAGATAAACCAAGTATATTAATACAAAGTGTCGTATTGCTTAGTATTTTAACGAATACGATGAAAGAAATGCATAGCAACTTATTTTCAAAGAAAAACTAAATAATAACTTTCTCCGAGCAAAAATATTGAATAAAATATCTTATTAAATGGTTTTCTCTTGCAAGATATGATTTTAAAGATAATTTAAGAAAAGCAGTAAATAATAATTGTATCAAGTTTTAGCGAACATGAAAAATTTTCTTTGAAATAAAATATTTTTTAAATAAGAACATAAAATATTTTCTTTAAAGTTTTTACTATACGCTGATAGAGAAAAGGGAAAAGGGAAAAAGGGAAATAATTGAAAAACTTTAAGGAAAGAGAAACAAAAACTTAGCAGAATTTTTAAATAAATGACTAATTTGGATTACAGAGATAATCTTGAAGATAAAACATTTTTTAGACCAAAATAAAAGGAAAATATGATCACAATTCTGTGAAGGTTTTTTGTTAGTTAATTTTTGACAAAAAAATACTTGAAATAAGCAGACGAAGGAGATAGCATGAAAAAAATATTTAAGAAATATAGAAAGAAATATTTAAGATATTTATTAAATATAGTAAAAAAAGAATATTTCGTTATTAAAAATTGTTTGCTAATAGAATAAAACAAATATTCAGCATTCAAATTATTATGGTAGGATATATATATATGTACACACACACACATATATATCTATATATCTGTATATCTATCTATCTATATGTATACATATTACATATAGGGGGAACTGGGGTACATTGATACAGTTTTTTTCTAAGATTTTTTTTGGTGTCAAGAAAGTAGAAAATTCAAGTTTTTTTTCCATGAGGTGACAGCAAGACTTGTGTAGTATGTTATAAAAATGTACAATCATTGTTTTATACAGTATTTTTGCATGTAATTTTAAAAAAATCAAAAAAAGTCATTTGTATCAATGTGCCCCATCCCCGGGGCAGATTGATACGTTTGAGAAAAATGACGACAAAATAATACCAATGCATATTTTTCATAGAAAATGAATTAGAAAACCCTTTTATATTTATTTATAAAAATTCAAATCACCCACAATTTATTTTTAAGCAATATTAAAGCAATCAAAATTAAATATATTATGATCTGATGTTCTGGCTGTTTCTTGTCTGATTGTTGACTGTGGTAACTTTGTCATATCTAGCACTTCAACCCCAGCATTATCTTCTTTCTTATGAAAGATGAAAAAATTACCAGTTTTTCTGTTTATAAATAGGTTCATAAACAGAAAATAAAGGATAATTATATTAAAAATTCTGTTTATAATATAAGTATCATTTTCTGTTCTGCAGTTTGTTTCTCTTACTTAACATTTCGCATGTCGAAAATACTTTTTTCTCTGGAGAATCGATATAAATTCGAGATTTGCCAGAATGGCGTCCTTTTCTTTTATATTAGTTCTACAAGCACTAGATGCTGGGTAAGTTCCTACGTCTTCTGTTTTCAAAAATACTATAAAATGTTCTAATATAAAGAAATTAGAGCTATTCCACTTCAAAAAAAAAAAAAAAAACTAATATTAGAAATTTTTCGTGAAAAAAAGGTTGGATTAAGGAGTGTATGGTAAAAAAAATAATAAAAGATAATGAAAATATGAACTATTAAAGGATTTAGGCTGTATCAATGTGCCCCGTCATAGACTGTATCAATGTGCCCCATACAGCGATTTTGAATAAAATGAGTCTCAAATCCAACACTTCACAATATATCTAACAATAAATAATGAAGAACTGATAAAGAGTAGCTGTACTTACCAGGGAGAGTATTCATTTTGGTTGAAAATACTGGAACAGTTGTATAATAGCATTTCAATTGTACAACTCATATTTACTTTTGAACAACAAAAACAATAAATCACCCGTCCCATTTCACCAAACTACTGAATCATTCCAAGATTTTCTGTATGTAGTTGAATACACTAGCATCATCTTTTGGAGCTGTTGTGAAACTTCCTGTAATGACCCTGTGAGCGGTAGAGGGGGTGTATCAATGTGCCCCATGTATCAATGTACCCCAGTTCCCCCTACATTTTACTTTTCAATTGTCTTCTATAGATTTACAATAAGCTAATAATATCATTCTAATTACAAATTGTTATAGACAAAAGTGGCTAGTTTGATTATATATTCACAAAGGAGTACTAATTAAACAAATACATTTTTAAAAATCGAAACATTATTCTTAGTGTTCTTATGGCTATTGTTTTATCCTACAAAATAAATTTACTTATCTATTGCGATATTTTTACTTTCTTCAATCTTAAATAGAAGAAAGTATTGTAATCGAAATTTTTTTCGAACGAATTTACACGTTTTTGGTGTCAGAGATTAAAAAAAAAAAAAAAAAAAAAAAAAAAAAAAAAAAAAAAAAAAAAAAAAAAATGTTTTTACAAAATGTTTGTCTGTTTGTGTGTCTGCGTGTCGCCATTCTACCATCAAAAAGTGTACGAAGATATGCATAGAATTGAACCAAATTTTTTGTGAATGTTTTTAGCTAAGGCAAGCAGGTCCTCCTTCATTTTTGAAATATTCATGGGGCATTGAAATTATGGGCATTCAAACAGCGATTTTTGTGTCATTTTCAATATTGTACCACCTAAAAGTGTATAAAGTTAAGCATAGAATTGAACCAATTTTTTGTGTAAGTGTTTGGCTATGGCTAGTAGGTCTGCCCTGAATTTGAAAAAATCCTCTGGAAGGGGGCGCTATAATCACGATGTCTGTGCCATTTTTATAATTTTATATAAAAAAATGCGTGAAGTTATGCATAGAATATAACTAAAATTTTTGTGTCTGATTATTTTTGAGTATGGCAAGTATGAATCCTGAATACGAAAAAAAAAAAAATCTGCCTACCATTCTATTGTCCATCGGCTCGTGCAGAGGCGGAAACTCGTTTTAACTCCGATTAATCGAGTGAAGCAGAAATTTAAGATAAAAATCAAGGTACTGAATTAAAATTATTAACGCATTAACATGCGTAACTATTTTATAAAATGTTAAAATGTACGTATGAGATAGGAGAAAGTTTTGAGATTGGCACTTCCAACTATTTACTTATAATTTTAAGTTATAAAAAGAACTTTTATGATCTAAAGAAGATTTTGGTATTTTCTTTAAAACTTTCTATATAAGTGTGAAAAACATTTAGAAAAACGTATAAGGAAATAATCTTATAATTCCGATGTTTAAAAAAGTGCATTCTTTATAAAAACATATTAGTTCCAGAAATATTATTTAATTACTTATAATAAAAAATGAGTTCGAGAAATCTTTACTTCTATTTAAATACATTTAAAATAATTAACAATCAAGTATCTAAAATTTAAATACAAAGCAGGTTAGAAAAGCAAAATATAACGCAAAGGATAAAATGTACACTGTGTGCTTCACAGAGTACAGAAAAAGAAAAACATTGAATAACTTTTGAACGAAAAAAACCATTACAAATAACATGAAAATAAAATTAACATGTTTATTAAATGGCGTAAAAATTGATGCAAATTTTAAATACTATACAAACATGAAAGTTAGGATAAACAAGGTCAATCTTCATCAGGCAAACACTGTTACACTGCTTCCAAACAGTATAAAACAATAATGGTAGCTACTACTATGCACATAACTTCTCAACGATAGAACCTATTATCAAATTCGCTACTAAAGTTAAATTCGAAGACAAAATCCTCGTTTGGATTGCAATGAATCTGAAAGGCTTAAATCGTCTATTCATTCGAAAGTCTGAGTTCGCTGTCAAGGCACAACAACAGTTGAACAAGCGAATTCACTCTCATCTTATTCCTTACATCGGTAGCAATTACAAAGGTGGTGATTACAACGTCTGGACAGACTTGACCAACAGTTATTAATGCAAAATCGTTTTCACCCACTTCCGCCAGTAAAATATCACTTTCGTAGAGAAGTACGACAACCAGGTTAACATTCACAAAATTCAAGTGGTTATGAGCATAGCTTAAATCCAAAAAGTTTGCTAAAGGCTGAAAAGCAAATAACATCCAAAAATGGATCAGTCGAATCAAGTACTATCCCCAAAATTATGGACTTAAATTTTGTACAACATCTACAAAATACTACCAAAAGTAAACTTGATAATATACAACTAAACGTTTTTATCGAAACCCGATAACAGTTTTACAGAGTAATACGGTTATTAAAGTTACCTTAAACTGATCATTTCTGTTCTTTCTTTCTTTTTTTCAAATCTTTCCAGATAAGAAAAGTTTGTGCGGATTGCTACGAAACAATGCTTGTAAGAAATTACAATTATATATTATTTGTTTATTATCAATATTATTAGCATGTTTAAAGAGAAAAAAAAGTATCCTAGTATAATAATTATAAATTACCTAACAAAAAATCAAAGCTCACACATAACATAAATCAGATTTTCGTTTTCTCTTGTTTTAAAATATTTCCTATCTTTCCTGTTATTTTTCTAATTAAAATTGCTTATTTATATAAAAAATCTTCGGTATTTAATTAAATTTTTTTTTTATTTTGTTTCTCTTTCCTTAATGTTTTTCAATTATTATCTCTTTCCTCTTTTCTGTAATCTTAGTCGTTGATGTGGAGAAAATATCATAAAATAAGATACAAATATTATTTTTTAAATTAACTTTAAAAACCTATCTCGCGAAAGAAAATATTTAATAGGATATTTTATGCATTATTTTTGTTACGAGGAATTTATTATCGAACTTCTTTCTTGAAAAAAAAGTTGCTATGCTATTAAAGAAAAAAAATATATTACTCACATTGAATTTTAAGCAATGCGATATTTTGTATTGTTTTATCTTTCATCGTTATACTTTGTTTTCGTGATTTCTTTTTGTATTTAATTTTTAGCTGTTTATTTTGGCTGCATTCAGAGAGAGAAATTCTCTTAAACCACTTTTAACTAAATAAATAATCTTTCTTGCTTCTAGTAAATGTTTTATATTTAATACAATTTTAAAGAGTGGATTCTAAATTTTCTGTGGAACGCAAAATTATTAAACGATTAAAAATATTTCAATTTAATGACTGATTATAACTGAAGCTATCTATAAATGATGTCACACATTTCTAATATTTTTGACTCTCCCCTCTTTTTGTCATAAAGTGTCACACTTAACTATATTCTCCACTTTGTCACATGTCACGCTACATTACATATAAATATACTTTCAGATCAGAAATAAAGTACTACGTTATAGATCACATTTAAAATTTTATTTTTAAACTTTAACTATGTGTTTTAAACATTTGTGAGCATAATAATAAAAATTAATCGTGTACTTATTTTTTTATGGAAATAAGATTAAGGTTTACAACAAAAAACATAATTAATATATAAGAGTAATAATATATTAATATGACCCATGGGATCATTTCAAAATTTTCTATAAAAGGAAGATACATTTTCGTGATTTTAAAAATCATTGAGCCGCCTGTTGTTCCTAGAGGGAACACTAGATAAGGTTTCTTTGGAACTTGTCTCAAATCATGATGTGTTTAAGTAGAAATACACAGAAAAACCTTACACTAATATAAAATTTCACATTCAGCTGAAGACAGAATGTTATTATACAGTAGTTTCATGTTTGGCGTATGTTTAAAATTAATAAAGAATGTTGTAGAGTAAAGTGTCTAAAAGAAATAATGTGGGAAATTCTTATTTATGGACATCGAATACATATAATGCTGTGGTAAAAAGCTGATGCATATTTTTATAGGAATTTGATTCAAATGCTGAGTCTTTTTCCTTTAAAGTTAAATTAACTTCTACTATCCCTATTTTTTTTTTTCATAATTTTAGTTTCAGTAGACTAAATAAACGAGGGAGGAACATATTTTTGCATTACTTTTTTGATGGTATCTCTGAAAATATAATACCCAGAATTAAATAAAATGTATTTTTGAGTTCGGCATTATGAAAGCTTTCACATGATTAAGAAGGAAAGATTTCTTTAAGGAAAACAAGAAAAAAAAATCTTTTTTTAACTAACTTAACTAGTTCTTTTACATTTTCCCAAAATATCTTTGAAAATGATTGAGAATCCTTAAATATGTGAGTCAATAGCTTTTATTCTATCAGCCAACATGAATATTTCCCTGGTCCACAGTTTACGAATAAAATGACTGGGACAGACAGATACAGGAGTGGTCTTATAATGATTCCGTTTTTATTACTTTTTAAGCACGGAACACTAAAAAACGATTTTTAATAATAAAATGTATAATTAATATATATATATATATATATATATATATATATATACAAGGTGTTTCTAAATTCATGGTACAAACTTTAAGGGGTGATAGTACACATCAAGACAAACAATATTAAATAGGAAACTAAGGGTCCCAAACGTCTTCCGAAGGAGATAGGCGCCATTAAAGTTTAGGGTCCGAAAATTCAAATGATTATAAAAAAACAGAAAAATTGGTCGATTCGTTTGCGGTTTTCACTAAAACTATTCTTTTTGTCAGTATTGTCCTGAAAATAAATTATAAAGATAAATTTTTAAAATGCCGATAGAGGGCGCTTTAGACTTTGGAGTGACGAACAACTATTTTTTACCGTTATTTTTTGCATCTCATTAAATTTTTTTAGAAGCTTAGACATAAACTTAAATTTTGAGCTCAAAATCTAAATCATTGGGAGTTCGTAAGCAGCGCAAACTGAACTCTGGGGGGAGGTTCAAATTCCAAATGATTTTGAAAAACGGAAAAATTGGTCGATTCGTTTGCCGTTTTCACTAAAATTATTCTTTATGTCAATATTTCCTTGAAAATAAATTTTAAAGATTAATTTCAAAAAATACCGTTAGAGGGCGTATTAAATTTTAGAGTAACCAACAACTATTTTAAACCGTTATTTTTGTATCTAATTAAATGCTTGTAAATGTTCAAACTTAAATTTTGAGCTCAAAATCTGCATCGTTGTGAGTAATTAAGTACAGTATAGGATCCGTTATCCGGCGTCCTGGTATTCGGAACGCTCCGAAAACCGGAATACAAATCGGCAATTTTTTTTTTTTTTTTTTTTTTTTTTTTTAAATTTTTTTTTGAGCGATGATGCGGACCTGCTATCGCGCGTAAATTACGCAAAATATCGGCACCGGAATGCAAAAAAATAGCTCTTACGCGTCAATTGGGACGCGTAATTTCGTCAAAGGATCGCGAAAAAACGGCAAAATTCGTTAAAAATCACGAAATAACGACTAATTTTCGGCAAATTTTGTCAAAAGATTCGCGAGAAAAAGGGTAATTTCGTCACAAACTCCCCAAAAAAATCGCGAAAAACGGGAAATTTCAACAAAAGATCGCGAAAAACGGCAACTTTCGTCAAAAAATCGCGATTAAAGGCAAATTTCTTCAAAAGATTACAAAAAAAAAAAAAAAAAAAAAAAAAACAGCAAATTTTTTTCAAAAGATTACAAAAAAAAAAAAAACAGCAAATTTTATCAAAAAAATCCCGAAAAACGGCAGATTTCGTCAAAAAATCATGGAAAAATCAAGAAACAACGACTAATTTTCGGCAAATTTTGTCAAAAGATTCGCGAGAAAATGGGTAATTTCTTCACAAAATCCTCCAAAGAAGGCAGATTTCTCCCAAAAGATTGCAAAAAAATAACAAATATAGTACAAAAAATCGCTATAAAACGGCAAATTTTGACAAAAGATTCGCGATAAAACGGCAAATTTTGACAAAAGATTCACGAAAAACGGCACATTTTGACAAAAGATTCGCGAAAAACGGTAAATTATGACAAAAGATTCACGAAAAACGGCAAATTTCAACAAAAGATTGTGAAAAACGGCAACTTTCGTCAAAAAATCGCGATAAAAAGCAAATTTCTTCAAAAGATCATGAAAAAAAAAAAAACGGCCCATCCTGAAGCAGAATTCTTAGAAATGGATAATGTGTTTGCAGTGTTTTTGCCTCCAAATTGTACATATCATCACTTATCCAACCTTGGATCAAGGGATTCTGAAATCTTTAAAAACTCACTACAAAAAATGACTTTTAAAAAAAATGCTCACAGACTGCAACAAAGGAATTGGAATAAAAAATTTCCAGAGAAGCTTCACAATCAAAGATGCTGCCATGTGTCATGTGGCCCTCTGCATTATTTTTCAATGACGAAAATGCACCGGAGTTTGAAGGCTTCAAGATTTTGAAAGAGAAGCAAATTATTGCTGATCTGTTGGCATATGCCAAAGGCTTTAATTGTCCAGAAGCTAAATTGCTAAATTGTTTAGAAACCAATGAAAACATTTTTGTCACTAATCACATGACTGACAGTGAGATTTATGAAATGATTACAAACCCTATATCTGATGAAAGTGATGATGAGAAGGACAACCAGTAGAATGAAGCAGTTAATAAGGTATCAAACGAAAAATTAATATTTTATACCGAACAATTAATTTCAGGCATGCAACAGAGGAGCTACTTCCACTAGCAGGAAATCATGTCCCTGTACAAAATACAAGAACAAATAGGGTAAGAGACGCACTATAAGCAAAAGACTACCTTAGAAATATATGAAAAATCCCAATTAAAAGATTCTGTTTCAAAGTCTCAAGATTAAATTTCATATATATGTATATTTTTTTCATTCATTATAATTATTTTTTTATTTTGTGTAAATTAATCAATAAATTAAGGTATTTATATGTATTAGTATTCATATTTACCTACTTATTTCACTATTTATGAAATTATTTCGTACATTTCTTATACTTACGGTAAAGTGTTCCGAATTACGGAAAAACCCCTTATCCAGAATGCCCTGGGTCCCAAGCATTCTGGATAACGGATCCTATACTGTAGCAGAAAATTGAAATGTGTTCGAGGGGTGGGGAGGGGTGGGGAGGGGTGGGGAGGGTAACAATTCAACTCCTGAACACATTTCAGTTTGCGCTTCTTAACCCCTCCCATCGATTTAGAATTTGACATCAAAATTTAAATCTAAGCATTTGCAAGCATTTATTTAGATACAAAAAATAACGGTTAAAAATAGTTGTTGGTTTCTCTAAATTTTAAGGCGCCCTGTAACGGTATTTTTTGAAATTAATCTTTAAAATTTATTTTAAAGGAAATATTGACATAAAGAATAGTTTTAGTGAAAACGGCAAACGAATCGACCAAATTGCCCGTTTTTTATTATCATTTGAAATTTGAACCTCCCCACCCCCCTTAAACACTGTTCAGTTTGTGTTACTTAACCACTCCCAACGATTCAGATTTTCAATTTTTCAGATTCTCAAAATTTAAGTTTATGTCTAAGCTTCTAAAAAAATTTATGATATGCAAAAAATAACGGTAAAAAATAGTTGTACGTTACTCCAAAGTCTAAAGCGCCCTCTATCGGCATTTTTTGAAATTTATATTTATAATTTATTTTCAAGACAATACTGACATAAAGAATAGTTTTAGTGAAAACCGCAAACGAATCGACCAATTTTCCTGTTTTTTATAATCATTTGAATTTTTGGACCCTAAACTTTAATGGCGCCTATCTCCTTCGGAAGTCGTTTGGGACCCTTAATTTCCGATTTAATATTGTTTGTCTTGATGTGTACTATCGCCCCTTAAAGTTTGTACCATGAATTTAGAAACACCCTGTATATATATATATATATATACAGGGTGATTCCGAATTTTTTTTACAATAAAAGAGGGGTGATAGTACACATCAAGACAAACAATACTAAATAGGAGACCAAGGGTCCAAACCATTTTCCTAAGGAAATACTCGCCATTAAAGTTTAGGGACCAAAATTTCAAATAAACATAAAACACGAAAAATCGGTCGATTGATTTGCGGTTTTCACTAAAATTATTCTTTATGTCAGCATTTTCTTGAAATTAAATTATAAAGATAAATTAAAAAAAATGCCGATAGAGGGCGCTTTAGACTTTGGAGTAACGAATAACTATTTTTTGCCGGTATTTTTTGCATCTCATTAAATGTTTTCGTAAATTTACATTCAAACTTAAATTTTAAGCTCAAAATCTGTAGTTTGGAGTGGTTAAGTAACACAAACTGAGCTGTGTTCAGAGAGTTCAAATTTCAAATGATTAAAAAAAAAAAAACGGAAAAATTGGTCGATTAATTTGCGGTTTTCACTAAAACTATTCTTTATTTAGGTATTTTCGAGAAAATAAATTATAAAGATAAATTTCAAATAATGCCGATAGAGGGCGCTTTAGACTTAGGAGTAACGAACAACTATTTTTTTGCCGTTATTGTTTGCATCTCTTTAAATGATTTAGGAAGGTTAGACTTAAACTTAAATTTTTAGCTGAAAATCTGAATAGTAGGGAGTGGTTAAGTAGCACAAAGTGAACTGTGTTCAAGGGGGAGGGGGAGGTTCAAATTTAAAGTAATTATTGAAAATGGAAAAATTGGTCGATTCGTTTGCGGTTTAAAATAAAACTATTCTTTAAGTCAGTATCTTCGTGAAAATAATTTTTAAAGCTAAATCAAGGGCGTCTTAAACTTCAGAGGAACCAACAATTCACTTTAACCATTATTTTTTGGTTCTAATTAAATGCTTGCAAAAGCATTTTAAATGTTCTCGGAAGCTTAGATTTAAACTTAAATTTTGAGCTCAAATCCTGAATCGTTACGAGGAGTTAAGAAGCGCAAACTGAAGTGTGTTCAGGAGTTAAAATTTAACCCTCTTTCCTTATCGAGCACAATTCAATTTTTCGCTACTGAAACACTCCCAACGATTCAGAATTTCAGCCCAAAATTTAAGTCTATGCATTTGAAAGCATTTAATGATATTAAAAAAATAACAGTTAAAAATAGTTGTACGCTACTCCAAAGTCTAAAGCGCCCTCTATCGGCATTTTGTGAAATTTATCTTTAAAAATTATTTCCAAGAAAACACTGATTGATCAAGAAAACTGCTGATTTAAAAATTAGTTTTAGTAAAAACCGTAAACGAATCGACCAATCTTTCCGTTTTTTACAATTATTTAAAATTTGAACTCTCTGAACACAGCTAAGTTTGTCTACTTAACCACTCCCAGCTATTCAGATTTTGAGCTCAAAATTTAAGTTCAAGTCTAAGCTTACGAAAGCATTTAAAAAGATGCAAAAAATAACGCCAAAAAAGAGTGTTTCGTTACTCTAAAGTCTAAAGCGCTCTCTATCGGAATTTTTTGAAATTTATCTTTCTAATTTATTTTCACGAAAATACCTAAATAAAGAATAGTTTTAGTGAAAACCGCAAATCAATCGACCAATTTTTCCGTTTTTTATAATCATTTGAAATTTGAACCCTCTGAACACAGCTCAATTTGTGTTACTTAACCACTCCCAACTACAGATTTTGAGCTCAAAAGTTAAGTTTGAGTCTAAGCTTACGAAAACATTTAATGAGATTCAAAAAATACCGGCAAAAAATAGTTGTTCGTTACTCCAAAGTCTAAAGCGCCCTCTATCGGCATTTTTTGAAATTTATCTTTATAATTTAATTTCAAGAAAATGCCGACATAAAGAATAATTTTAGTGGAAACCGCAAATCAATCGACCGATTTTTCCATTTTTTATGTTTATTTGAAATTTTGGTCCCTAAACTTTAACGGCGGCTATTTCCTTAGGAAAACGTTTTGGACCCTTGGTCTCCTATTTAGTATTGTTTGTCTTGATGTGTACTATCACCCCTCTTTCATTGTAAAAAAAATTCGGAATCACCCTGTATATATATATATATATATATATATATATATATATATATATACAGGGAGATTCAAAAAAATTTTTACAATAAAAGAGGTGTGATAGTACACATCAAGACAAACAATATTAAATAGGAGACGAATGGTCCAAAATGTTTTCCAAAGGACATAACCGCCATTAAAGTTTAGGGACCAAAATTTCACATAAACATAAAAAACGGAAAAATCGGTCGATTGATTTGCGGTTTTCACTAAAACTATTCTTTATTTAGGTTTTTTCGTGAAAATAAATTATAAAGATAAATTTGAAAAAATGCCGATAGAGGGCGCTTTAGACTTTGGAGTAACGAACAACTCTTTTTTGGCGTTATTTTTTGCATCTTATTAAATGCTTTCGTAAGCTTAAACTTGAACTTTAATTTTGAGCTCAAAATCTGAATAGCTGGGAGTGGTTAAGTAAACAAACTTAGCTGTGTTCAGTTGGTTCAAATTTCAAATGATTGTAAAAAACGGAAAAATTGGTCGATTCGTTTGCGGTTTTCGCTAAAACTAATTTTTAAATCAGCAATTTCTTGAAAATAAATTTTAAAGATAAATTTCACAAAATGCTGATAGAGGGCGCCTTAGACTTTGGAGTGGTGTACTACTATTTTTAACTGTTATTTTTTTAATCTCATTAAATGCTTTGAAATGCATAGACTTAAATTTTGGGCTCAAATTCTGAATCGTTGGGAGTGTTTAAGTAGCGAAAAATTGAATTGTGTTCGAGGAGGAAGGAGGGTTAAATTTCAACTCCTGAGCACATTTCAGTTTACCTCTCATAACGATTCAGAATTTGAGCTCAAAATTTAAGTTTAAATCTAAGCTTCCGAAAACATTTAAAAAGCTTTTGCAAGCATTTAATTAGAACCAAAAAATGATGGTTAAAATGAATTGTTGGTTACTCTGAAGTGTAAAGCGCCCTCTGACGAAATTTTTTGAAATTTATCTTTAAAATTTATTTTCCAGAGGATACTGACTTAAAGAATAGTTTTATTTTAAACCTCAAACGTATCGACCAGTTTTTCCATTTTCTATAATTATTTTAAATTTGAACCTACCCCTCCCCCTTAAACACTGTTCAGTTTGTGTTACTTAACCACTCCCCATTCAGATTTTGAGCTCAAAATTTAAGTTTAAGTCTAAGCTTCCAAAATCATTTAATGAGATGCAAAAAATAACGACAAAAATAGTTGTTCGTTACTCCAAAATCTAAAGCGCTCTCTATCGACATTTTTCGAAATTCATATTTATAATTTATTTTTAAGAAAATACCAATATAAAGAATAGTTTTAGTGAAAACCACAAATCAATGAACCAATTTTTCCGTTTTTTAAAATCATTTGAAAATTTGAACCCTCTGAACACAGTTCAATTAGTGCTATTTAACTACTCCCAGCTTTCAGATTTTGATCTCCAAATTTGAGTTTGAGTTTATGCTTACGAAAACATTTAATGAGATGCAAAAAATACTGGGAAAAAATAGTTGTTCGTTACTCCAAAGTCTAAAGCGCCCT
Source organism: Maratus speculifer (assembly GCA_964019185.1). Lineage (NCBI taxonomy): Eukaryota > Metazoa > Arthropoda > Arachnida > Araneae > Salticidae > Maratus > Maratus speculifer. The sequence goes on along the minus strand of OZ025297.1, from coordinate 299,899,253 downwards.
CTATCGACATTTTTTGAGATTTATCTTTATAATTTAATTTCAAGAAAATGCCGGCATAAAGAATAATTTTAGTGAAAACCGCAAATCAATCGACCGATTTTTCCGTTTTTTATGTTTATTTGAAATTTTGGTCCCTAAACTTTAATGGCGGCTATCTCCTTTGGAAAACGTTTTGGACCCTTGGTCTGCTATTTAATATTGTTTGTCTTGATGCATACTATCACACCTCTTTTATTGTAAAAAAAAAATTAGAATCACCCTGTATATATACAGGGTGATTCAAAAAAGATGGGAAAAATTTTAAGGGGTAATAGTGTACATCAAGACAAACAATATTAAACAGGAAACCAAGGGTCCCAAGCGTTTTCCAAAGGAAATAGCCGCCATTAAAGTTTAGGGTCCAAAATTTAAAATAAACATAAAAAACGGAAAAATTGGTCGATTGATTTGCGGTTTTCACTAAAACTATTCTTTATGTTGGTATTTTCTTGAAAATAAATTATAAAGATAAATTCCGAAAAATATCGATAGAGGGCGCTTTAGATTTTGGAGTAACGAACAACTGTTTTCTGCCTTTATTTTTTGCGTCTTATTAAATGATTTCACAAGCTTAGACTTAAATTTTGAGCTCAAAATCTCAATAGTTGGGAGTGCATAAGTAGCGCAAACTGAACTGTGTTCAGAGGGTTCAAATTTCAAATGATTATAAAAAACGGAAAAATTGGTCGATTGATTTGCGGTTTTCACTAAAACTATTCTTTATGTTGGTATTTTATTGAAAATAACTTATAAAGCTAAATTTAAAAAAATGGCGATAGAGGGCGCTTTAGACTTTGGAGTTACGAAAAACTATTTTTTTCCGTTATTATTTGCATCTCGTTAAATTTTTTTAGAAGCTTAGACATAAATTTAAATTTTGCGCAAAAAATCTGAATTGTTGAGAGTGGTTAAGTAGAGCAAACTGAACTGTGTTCAATGGGGGTAGGGAGGTTCAAATTTCAACTTATCATAAAAAACGGAAAAAAATGGTAGATTCGTTTACGGTTTTCGCCAAAACTATTTTTTATGCCAGTATTTCCTTGAAAATAAATTTTAAAGATAAATTTCAAAAAAATCCGTTAGAGAGCGCCTTAAACTTTAGAGTAACCGACAAGATTTTTAACTGGTATTTTTTGTATCTTGTATCTTGTAAAAGCTTATAGTTAAATTTTGAGCTCAAAATCTGAATCGTTGTGAGTAATTATGTAGCGCAAATTTGAACTGTGTTCGTGGTGTGGGGAGAGTAACATTTCAACTCTTGAACACAGTTCAGTTTGCGCTTCTTATCCCCACCCAACTATTCAGAATGTGAGCTCAAAAATTATGTCTAAGCATTTGCAAGCATTTAATTAGAACTAAAATCGTTTAAAAATAGTTGTTGGTTACTCTAAAGTTAAGGGCACCCTCAAACGAAAAATTAAAAAAATTAGCTTTAAAATTTATTTACCAGAAAATAGTGACATAAACAATAGTTTTAGCGAAAACCGGAAACAAATGTACCATTTTTTTCCGTTTTTTATGATAACTTGAAATTTGAACCTCCCCACCCCCATTGAACACAGTTCAGTTTGCTCTACTTAACCACTCCCAACGATTCAGATTTTTTGCGCAAAATTTAAGTTTATGTCTAAGCTTCTAAAAAAATTTAACGAGATGCAAATAATAACGGAAAAAAATAGTTTTTCGTTACTCCAAAGTCTAAAGCGCCCTCTATCGCCATTTTTTAAAATTTAGCTTTATAAGTTATTTTCAATAAAATACCAACATAAAGAATAGTTTTAGTGAAAACCGCAAATCAATTGACCAATTTTTCCGTTTTTTATAATCATTTGAAATTTGAACCCTCTGAACACAGTTCAGTTTGCGCTACTTAACCACTCCCAACTATTCAGATTTTGAGCTCAAAATTTAAGTTTAAGTCTAAGCTTGTGAAATCATTTAATGAGATGCAAAAAATAACGGCAGAAAACAGTTGTTCGTTACTCCAAAATCTAAAGCGCCCTCTATCGACATTTTTGGAATTTATCTTTATAATTTATTTTCAAGAAAATACCAACATAAAGAATAGTTTTAGTGAAAACCGCAAATCAATCGACCAATTTTTCCGTTTTTTATGTTTATTTGAAATTTTGGACCCTAAACTTTAATGGCAGCTATCTCCTTTGGAAAACGCTTGGGCCCCTTGGTTTCTATTTAATATTGTTTGCCTTGATGTATACTATTACCCCTTAAAAATTTTCCCATCTTTTTTGAATCACCCTGTATATATCGGGTGTCCCAAAAACGACTGATGGATTTTTAAAATTCAATAACTTGCAAACTGTGACAGCTATTTAAAAAATTTTTGCAAGAGGGTTATGTATAATGTCAGGCGTTTTTTTACCGTAATATTTTATTTTAGTTCGAATTTCAAAAAATAGGTTGCTCTGACGGCGATTGAAGGCCAGGTGATCAGTGCTGAGTTAGGCGTCCTTCGATCGCCGTCAGCGCCACCTATTGTTTGAAATTCGAACTAAAATAAAAATTACGGTAAAATAACTCCTGACATTATACATAACCATCCTGCAAAAAATTTTTAAATAGCTGTCACCGTTTGCAAGTTATTGAATTTTAAAATCCATCAGTCATTTTTGAGACACCCGTACTATCCTTTCAAAAATAAAAATAATTAGTAAATGGATTTAAAATTTTGTGATAGCGTTTTGACCAAGAAAGAAACCTTAAAGTGTAATATACTGGGCTCCCACCTTGTAAAAGTTTTTTTTTTATTCATGCACAGATCCATTGATACCGAATTCCACGGAATCCTAAAATTCTACCATAAGTAATAACTTTTATTAATTTCTTGGAATATCTGACTAAAAATAACTAACTTATTTTAATCTGGAGAATCGCTTAGGGTGAAAAAGGGCGTCTTATAAGTGTGATAAAATCAGTGTTATTTAAGATAGAGATGTTTCCAAGAATAACAGTCGAAATCGGTGGAAAAACTTAAAACAATTCTATTATTGCGATTTTTTTTGTAATAATAAATATCAGTTTTAAACTTTTATCAGATTTCTGTCTATGATTAATTTTATTAAAATGAATTTTGCATTCATCAATTTTTAATGCAGGAGGTCACGAAGAGGAAATGCTTTCAGGTAAGCAATATTAAAAAAAAATAGTTTTATACAATATCCACATATTTTTTTTTAGAAAAAATGCTAAAGATACAATAATCTTATTAAGATATTTTAAAAGATCAAATCGTATCGTAAAATTACACGAAAATGTCCTATTTTATAAGATATTTTGGTTGAAGTTTTTTTTTCTGAATTTTAATGAATTACATTTATTGCAAAAATTATTTTCTACTTTTATTTTACTGTATTTTTACATTTTTTTATTTAACTCAACCGGATTATTTACTTTATTGTACTGTATTTTTACACTTCACTGGTACCCATTTGCGCGGGACACTAAGTAGTGGTCAGTGAGAATCACCTCTCGAGTGCAAAAGGTTAAAGTTTGAACTCATAGTTTTAATTCCTTTTTACTTTCTTCTTTCTAATGAAGGAAATATTGTAATTAATTTTTTTTCTTTCCGGTTTATGACGCATTTACATGTTTTAGGGATCAGGGATTCCAAATACTTGTTAATATAAAATGTCCTCGTGCCCATCCAAATATCCATATGATCTCTTTGTGGCATCGAAAAGTGCATGAAATTATGCATAGAATTGAACCAAATTTTTTGGGTATGACCATCAGGTTTTCATTGAATTTGAAATATTTAGCTGGAAGGGGGAAGATGTAATAGTGATTTTTGTGGCATTTTTATTAATGTACCATGCAAAAGTGTATAAAATTACGCATGGAATTGAATTAAAGTTGATGTGTATATTTTTGGCTATGGACAGCAGACCCCTCATTAATTTGGTAATAATCCGCCAGTATGGGGAGCTGTAATAGCGATTTGTATCGATTTTTTATAATTCTGTTGTACATAGGCTGTTGATGCAGCGACAGGCAATTCGCATCCAGCTATGTCGGCGATTCCCAAGCAGCTGTTGAACAACAGAATAGTGAAAAATATTGAAGCAGAAACTTAAGATAAAAATCAAAGTTTATGCAATATTGAAGTAACAACACTGAAGTACTTATATATGTAACAAGTTCAAAAAATACTAACATGTATGAGAAAGAAGAAAGTTTTGGGATTGGCAAATCAGACTTATTAGTTATTGTACGTGGGTGGTTGAATATTATAGTCCCTAATGTATATAAAATATTTCTAGTGCGATGTTTCATATGGAATATCAAGTCCTAATGGCTTTGATGTCTATATGCTTATTTTCTTAACTGTAGCTGCTATATTAACATATTTTTAGTGGGAGGGGTAAAGCTTTAAAGTTCTATTTTTAAAGGGATTTTAAAGGCGGATGTGAGGGGAAAAAGGTTTGTTTGAAGTTTATGGGGTTAGATTTGTGGCAGTGGATGAGACGTAGTTACATAACTATGATACCAAGTCCAAACGAAAATAATCACGTCTCGACCACTATCACAAATCTAACCCCATAAGATCCAACCCACACTTTCACCCCGACATCCACCTTATTACCCCTCCCTTCAAAAGTATATTAATATAGCAGCTACGGTTCTGAAATTAAGCATATAGGCATCTAAGACATTAGCCTTCGATGTTACACATCAATCATTGCAATACTAGTACTTTATATACACTAGGGACAATAATTATTGAACCACGATCGTAAAACAAATTGAAATATGAGTAAATTTTGATGTCTAAGACAAAAGCTGCTGGAAGACTACTAAGGAATTACCTTGTAGAATACCGAAAATTATGGCCACTAGCAAAAAACTAAAGGTAAATTTAAGGACAATTATGTAATGGTCCTTTTTTAAGATACCCATAAAACAATTCTTCATTGCAGGTTTATTACAGTTATAAAAAATATGTAATGAATAAAGAGATGGGAGGGTAGGGTTGAGAAATGAATAGGGCCAAGTTGTCTAGGGTGGAAATAGAGGGGGAATGAATGCCGAGAAAATAAATCATGGGTGGGATAAGGGAAAAAGTGCTGCAGTAGAAAAAAGGAGATAACTATTTTAGCTATAATTTATTGTCCTAATGAACCCCAAAAAATTCCCAAAACCTCTGAAAAAATTCAGAGGGAAGTAGGTGTGCAAATTGATTAAAATGAAAAGGAAAGGAAAATGAAAATGAAAGGTAATTCATAAATCTGACATAAAAAGAAACGTGGGGAGAGAAACGAAAAACAAAAACTGGGGTTTCAAAAGGTCCCTAAATTTGAAAAAAAAGGGGTCCTAGCGAAAAACTAAAGATAGATTTAAGGAAAACTATCCACTGGTTCAATTCCAGTATTAAGATACATTTTACAAGTGGGATTCACTCAAGATTTATTTTTATTATAAAACATATGTAATGGATGGGGAGGAGAAGAGGAGCGGGAGAATTGAGAAATAAGTAAGGCCGATGTACCTTTCTGGAAGGAGGGAGAGGAAGAGCAAGAATGAATCCCACAAGTAAACGAGGGAATAGGAGGAAGAGAGAAGGAAAAACGTGAAAATGCACAAAAAACGCGGGAAAATGCCAATTCGAGCCCTTGAAAGTTAGAGGTGTCCTTGTGTTAGAAATATAATAATCCGAGATGCATTTTCCTGGGGTGACATATAACACTAAATCAGAAACAAATTGATTAGTAATTCATGTTATAATACAATAATTCAATCAGGGCTCATATGCTTCAAGGACTTTAAAGCCCATTTTACCAGAAATTTTGTCTTATTTAATGATTTTTTTTTTCAGTTATAGAGAACTGTACTTAACAAAATTTCTGGTAGTAAGATACAGAATGTCCAGCAAATAAGACTCCGATTTTAAAATTAAATTTTTCAAAAACGAAGATAGATTGAATTATGCAGTAAGCGATTTGTTTCTTTGGTAATCTGTAAAAATCTTATACAGAAGTTTCGATCGGTGGATATTTTGAAAAGATTATGTTCTGATTGCAAAAAATACTTGACTTGATATTTTTCTTGTTTTAGATTGCAGAGAACGAGTTTTCCGGGTACAGTGCCATTATTTTAAAGATTTATTAATTAAATTTTTGGAATTTCAAAATTTCAAAAATCGTTAAAATAGTGCATTGTAAACCGAAAAACCCGTTTTCTACAAGCAATCTAAAACAAGAAAAATGTCAAATCAAGCATTTTTTGCAATCAGAATACAATCTTTTTAAGATATCACTGATCGAAACTTCTGTATAAGAGTTTTACAGCTTACTTAATAAACAAACCGTTTACTAGATCATTCTATCGGTCTTTGTAATTGAGAAAATTAATTTTGAAATCAGGGACACCCTTTGCAGGACACCCTGTACCAAAAATCCCCTGAATCTCTTAATGGTTACGAACCCTGTCAATGTTCGAAAGTGTTGGTTCACTCCAGTTAACCCGCAGATTCTTGATAAGAGATGACCTGATATTGGTTAAAGAAATTGGTTGACTGAGTCATGGAGAAATATGAGACACAATCGAAAAGAATATGAGGCGTCCATAAAACCTAGAAAATCTATCATAATGTCCTTGTTATTGCCTAACGCTACTTAATAAGGTCGCTCACATTTTTTTTTTCGTGTCTGCATGTGCATATAAGTAGTTTAATGACATGTTGCAGCTCCTTCTCTGTCTATTTTTAAAATAAAGCGACTTTTAATGAGTTTGTAGGTGTTTTATAATGTTTAAAAAAAATCGAATAATTCGTTAATCATAATAAAAATGTAGGTTAAAGATGTGAGATGTTTATAAATTATAAATTTTGTATGCTTATACAATAAAAGTATTTATTTATTATCAGGCTTTTTTGTAATATTGTAGGCATAGATTATTAAGTAATACAATACTTTAAATTTCATATTTTAAATTTCTTTTTCTTTTGTCATTTTTTTTGTACCCTCTTTTGTATTTCATTTTCAGATATTTATTGCTATTAATTTTGAAGTATTGTGCAAAAAGTAAAAAACTTCGATTTCTTCTTTTAAAAAATAGAAATAAAATAAAATATATAATACATGTTAAAAAAAAGATATTTTATTGTAATATATATTTATAAAAGAATAAAGTTTTTAAATAGCAGATGACATTTCTTAAAATAATTATATGCTGAAATTATTTTCACATTATATATATTGCTTCAGAAAATGTTAAAAATGTGATAATTAAAATCCTTTATTGCAAAAAAAAAAATCAATTAAAATTTGTATTACCAGATAAAAAAGAATTATGTTTTCACTGTTATTAATCTAGTTCTTGAGTTATTATGACTTTTTTAAATAGAAAACAATCTTACGGGTATAAGAAACTTTGCACGAGTAGTAACATATTTATTAGTTAATGTAGATGTAAATGAAGTGTTTATAAAATGAAATAAGATTTTTCATGCATAACAAATTGAATGATCAATATGTATCCTTTATGCTATTACAGAATAATTTTTCATAATAGGTTTTTATTATTTTATAAACTGTAATAAACTAATTTTTAAGATCACTAGGGAGGCTCCTCCCCCCCTTCTTATTAAAACTAGTCTTCAAAAATCGCATTAAAATAAGGTATCAAAACAAAAAGATTACAGAGCTCTGCTCCATTTTATTTTCTCTTAAATAAAGAGAAAAAAGATGTCTTCGATTTTCTGAATGGTTAAAAATTCTCATTCAATCAAAAATACTAGTCATTCATTTTTAAACTTACTTCATTTTTAGCTATTTGGAAAATAGTTGTTGTCCTCGGTAAAGAACTGGGAAATCTGTAGTATATCTGAATCTTTTTATTGATTGAATTCTGTAACTTATTTTTCGTTCTCTCATTGTTGCCACTATGACAAACAAAGTAATAAAAACTTAAAAAGAAAATAAGAATTTGAAAACAAATTGTGATAAAGATTTCAAACAAATTTCATTTAAAAGTGCATTTTCTTCTCTACTCATCGAGATAAAAAATAAAAATATGCGATGTTTAAAAGTTTAAAAATTTGCAATCCCGAAATTGTAAACTGAAATTTTATTTAAAATTTGTTTAGGATGGATCGAGGCACGGCCAAACTCCATGAGTGCTTCCTCTGGTCATGGTCCAGGAATATTAATGTTTAATCCATGTCGTACGTAATATGAGGTGTTCAGAAGTCAGTCTGATTAGCTCCATCAAATAAAAATTCAAATTTTAAACAGGTAATGTTGTATATCTATAAACTACTTTTTTTTTACAATTGGTCTAGGAATATTAATGTTTAATGTAACTTTTACTAAAAAAATTATGAATATTTTTGTAATATATACTTTTTACTTGAAAAAACAATTACTATACTCCTAAAGTTTTTTTTTTAATTGTAGTGATATAGAAAGACTAAGTCACTTAGACATACATAATATTTATTTTATATTTATCCTTTGTTTCCTCTTTTTAATTCAGTTTTTAAATATTTAATTATTATATATTTTATATGCATCTCAAAAAGTTTAATTTTTTTAAAACTTGTTCTAAAATTTTTTTAAAGGAATACAATATTTAATAGCTGGGATATGATAATTATTCAATATTTTAAAATTTCCTTCACACAATTGTATGAAGTTTTAATGAAAAAATATAAAAATTATCTTTTAAATCGCAAAAATGTTTTAGAGAAATCTTACAAAAAATTGTAGTTAAAATTATATGCTGGAAAAAAGTTGTTATAAATTCATCATATTTGATGCAAAATTATTTAATTTGCAATTTTTACACATATTTTTACTGTGACAGCATTCTTTTGTAAATATGAAGATAAATTTACAATCTTCAATTTTAAAAAAAATTCTATAAAGAAATATTATTTACTTGTTTTAACTAAAAATAGCGTGTTTATAAAAAAGAGGAAAGAACCCAAAGATAATAATTTTAATAGTGAGTATTTATTTTAAGCTAGTGCAAGTTTTTCTTTCGCCACCGCATTTCGTAACTTTTTAAAAAGATTTTTCTACTTTTATTTGCAACTTCTTTCGGATTTTTCTTTTCTCCTGATTCAAATTAGTCTTCCGAAATCGCATTAAAATGAAATAACAAAATAAAAGGGTTACAGAGCTGTTCTCTATTTTATTTTCACTTACAAAAAATCTTCTTGATTTTCTCCAAACTTAAAAATTCTCATTCCTTCAAAAATAATAGTTATTTCACTTTTAAACGCACTTTTTTTACTTTATTCTATTTTTACCAAAAGAAAGTATTGGATTCGTGAAAATTTTGGAATATTTCCGAAATTTTCCACCCAACATCTGGTGCGGTTATGCAGATTTCTTAAAAAAATTTTGAAATAGCTCTATGCCAAAAACTAATGTACGGATTTTCACCAAACTTCAATTTCATTTATAAGTTGACATAAGGTATTGCTGAATAGATTTTGGATTAAACTACCTAACCAATGGCGCTGCTATGCTGCATTTTTCAGGAAGTATTAACATGCTAAAATAGAAGAAAGTTTTGGGATTGCCTCACCTGACTAATTTTATTTTACTCTTCTATTCAATTTTTCATTTATTCTTTTTCTATCTCCGTAGTCGCTAAGTTCATAAGATGTAATAAAATGCGATGCAATAGTTTTCCATTTTTTCTTTAATAAACTTGAAAAATGATAAATTAATAATATAATAAAAAAAATTTAACGATACATTTTATGAAATACTTTCATTCTGAGAAAATTATTAACAAAATTCTTCAGTTCAGTTTTACAATGAACTTTAAGAAAACTTTACTACAGGTATTTTATATTAAGCAACACAATATAGTCCAAACTTTCGGATATGGCATTGTTCTGACGGAAAATAGAAGATGTCAGGACTCTTAAAATTTGAAACAAGTTGGAAATTGCACGCCAAGCATAGAAAATGGGGTGCGTTCATACTATAAGGAAGTTTTAAAAATACTCAGATCTTGATGTACTAGGATATAGTACTTCGGATACAGTAGAGTATCCGAAATCTTTTATGCCTCCCTGTAAATACTATCTACTTTCTATTATACAGGAAGTAATTTGTAGTAAACCTCAGCAACGCATATATTAATTTCATAAAATGTGAAATAGTTTAATGTAATTAAAATGCGTCCCAAACAATATTTCCCCATATACCAATATGTAGCGGAATACTTTTGTGTGGCCTTGTAAATTAATGACAAAAGTTCTTTGCACGACAGATTCTACAGAATGTATATTTTAGTATATGCTTCTTAGATTCATATCAATTCTATGATGTTCGGAAGAGTGTGACATCATTAAAATGCATTTAAAGCTATTTTTTTTAATTGACCATAATGTAATGGAATACTTTTGAATGTCTCTGTAACGCTGTAATTGAACTATTATACAATATAATTGTATAATTGTACTAGAATTATACAATCATTTGAATTGAACTATTCAAATTTTCATAAAATTTGAAATGACTCGACAAAATTATGCAACAATTATATATTTTAAATTTCAAATGATTTGGTTCAATAGTTTTTGCTCTTTATATGCGGACAGACGGACGGACTGAATGACGACTATACGAGCTACGTATTAATATAATTATAAACGCATCTAAAAAAACGGGTTTCTTTGTTTACACATGCATATATTACCCTTCATTACTTTGTTATTATTATTTAAAAAAGAAAGAATAAACGAAAGAAAGGAAAAATATTCTGATTCCACAAGGCACCCATTATTTTATTAGTTTAATTCGAAGCAGCACGTTTGTAAAAGAGAAATAGTCTAAAAATAATTCGAATACTGCACAATTATTTTATGTTACTGCAGATTTTTCCATCAAACAAATTCTACTTTTTAGGTGCGTTCGTAATTATGTAAATACGTAGCACCTATTGTTGTCGTTTAGTCCGTCCGTCTGTCTGTCTGTCTGTCCGCATATAACAACGCAAAAACTACCCAGCTGAATCGTTTGAAATTTAAAATAGATAATTATTACATAAATTTGTCGAGTGATTTCAAATTTTATGAAAATCGGATGCATAGATCAATTACAGGGACAATCAAAAGGATTCCGTTACATTACGGTCAATGTTAAAAAAAGTTTCAAATGCATTTTAATCGTTTGAAATTTCAAATACAAAAATATTACATAATTTTGTCGAGTTATTTCAAATTTTATCAAAATCGGATACATAGTTCAATTATAGGGACAATCAAAAGTATTCAGTTACATTACAGTTAATGGGGAAAAATGTTTCAAATGCATGTTAATGGTGTTACACTCATTCGAACGTAATAAAATTGATATGCATCTATAAAGCACATATTATAATATACATTTTGCATAATCTGTTGTGCAAAGAATATTTGTTATTGATTTACAAGGCCACACAAAAGTATTCCATTACATAATGGTATAGGGAGAACATTGTTTGGTGCGCATTTTAATCGTAATTATTTACAATTTTATGAGATTGATATAAGAGAATGATATTTTTAAAACTTCGTTATCGTATGAACGCACCTCATTTGCTACGCTTCACGTACAATTTCCAACTTGTTTTATATAGTGTTTAAAATGCTATTTTTAAATATTCTTTTTCCCTGTTCTTTCTGACAATTTTCTTCAGATTTTATGTTTTCTTATTTATTCTGAAAATAAAATTAACTAACAAAATATAACTCTCACAAAAATTGTGTTCTGTTTTACTTTTTTCTAAAATATTTGCCAATTTTCGAATTTTTCTCTTCTTCAAAATTAATGTTTATTTAAAAATGTCAGTTATTTATTTAAAAAAATTGCTTCGGGTTTTTACTCTTTACGGAATGTTTTTCAATTATTTTCTCCCTTCCTCTTTTCTGTCCGTGTAGTCACTAAGAAAGAGAAAAATATCACAAAATGCGATGCATTACTATTTTTTTTTCATTATACATAAAAATATATTTTGCGAAATGAAAACGAGTTTATGTTTTATGCAGAAATTATGCGATAATGTTTTATGTAGAATTTTTGTTATGAGAATTTTATGAAAGAACCTCTTACTTTCAATTTAAGTTCTATTTTAAAAAAGAAAAAACTTTTTTACTCGCGTAGAATATTAAGCAATAGTATTTTGTATTGCTAATAATACATTATATTGTCGTATTAAGGGGGTCCGGAGCACAAAAATCTTTAAATTTTCCAAAAAAAAAAAAAAAAAAAATTCTTAGGTTAATTTTTTTCTCGCACTTTTTAATGCTTAAAATGACGCTTAAATCATGTTTCTATCTTAATTAGAAGAGGAAATATCATTTTATTCGTTTTGGTTTGTTTTTAAAATCTAGCTTTCAAGCAATGGTTGCCATGTAAATGTCTTTCTGTGAAAATGCGTTTTTCCTCATTTTTTTCACAATTTTTCAGATTTAAACTTTTATAACACAAGAACAGTTAAAGATAAATGCTTCAAATTTGTAACATGTCTTTTTTTATTTTGATTCAGCAAATAAAAAAAAAATATTTACTTTTGAAAATATGATTTTTAAAATAAGTTGCATCATTTTTTTTCAAATTTTTAATTTAAGCATTTTTAACTTTTTTAAAACTAATATTTAAATGCTGAGTCAAATTTAAAATTTAGATATTTTTGTTTATTTAAATGTAAAAAATTTGAATTTCTACAAATAATATTTTGAGGGATAACGATTTTAAATCTTCCCTTTTTTAATAAATTTTAAATCTAAATTAAAAGAAAAGTGGGAGAAATTTTATCACTTGATTTTGTTTACAAATGATATGGTTAATCATCAAGAAAAAAAAATCAAAATTTTAACTCAAAAAATAAAAATTATTTTAAAATGTGTCCCGGATTCCCTTAAATAGAATATTTATAAAATAAATATAATTTCCAAAGATACTTTTTGAATGCTGCATTTATATTTTATGGAGGTACAAAATAATTTTTATGGCGGATTTTTTCTTAAACTGCAATAAATTAAATTTAAAGTTCTTTTTCATTCTGCATGCATATAATTTCCTCCCATTTTTCTTTGGCGTATTCCATAAAAAAAAAAAAAATAAAAAAAAAAAAAATAATAATAATAATAAAATAAATAAATAATAAATTTATAAAGAATAAATAAATAATAATAAAAAAAATAGTTAAAAGCTTTGCTTTGTTTTCTTTTTATATTTTTCCTCTACAATGTGCTGTATTGACGGCCTTTTCTCTGGTTAAAAATTTTCACTGATTTAAAAATGATACTTCTTTATTTTAAGCATAATTATGTTTTATATTCGTTTTTTATGATCACAGATTGGGCGAGGAGAAAATTGTGTGGCAGGTAAAATCACTCAGTCCTTCTAATCTCATTTTTACCTGTATTTTTTAGAGGCTACTTTAGTTAAGCGAAAAGGCCCGTTCATTAATGCTAATGTTATGGAAGAAATTCATAAAGATATAACGGTTGCATTTCAATATTTTTAAAGGTTTTTTTTTCCTTATTTCTTTAGCTGAGATCAATCTGTACAAAAGTCGTTTTTTATTGCTGGTGAATGATATTTGCTTTACATTTTGTTTTTATTTCCTATTTTTTGCTTAATTTTTAACAGTATTTACCAGTTGGATCACAACATAATTATTTATTCCAATAATTTTAAATTTTATTCGCACATATACTTAAAGTTTTAAGGAAAATAATTATAAATTCTTTTTGACACGATAAAGCGTTTTGAAAAATTTTTTAAAAATTTTAATTAAAATCATTAAAAAGTTTTTTAAAAATCAAGCTTATTAGATATAAAATAATAATAATAATCTCTATGTAATAAAATACAGCGTGACGCATAGTGCGTCAAACCAATTTTCCCTCCAAAAACTGTTATTGTTATTGATGCTCCCACAGAGACCAGTATGTTGTCTATGCGTATTCGAAACGTGAAACAGAAATTTGCCAACAAAAGGGGAAAAAGTCAATCTTTTTTTCGTGAGATGTCGGGGGAGGGGGAGGTAAATGAAAAAAAAATACAATTTCAAAGTGCTATAAAAATACTAATAATTATTCATTATTAGTATTATTTCAATAGTTGCATTTTTTTTAATTATGCAGTTTTACTGCTTGTTTGTAAAATTTTGTTTTGTTAAGAAATCTTAATTTTGTTATGGTATATAAGCCGCAAATCTTGGTTTACCCAGAAGTATTATAAATGCGAATAGTGTGTTTATTAGAACTTAAACAAGCCGATCTTTGCTCATTTAAACGCTTAAATATTGTCAATTCTTTTTATCAGTTTTTTCGAGTTTATGTGAAAAACACAGTTTTTACCCAACGTCCTAGGACAGACATCTACACTAGTAATAATAATAATAAGTTAAGATTTTCACAGATATTTTTCTGAGCTATTACCCCATTGGAAGTATGAAAAAATTTATGATGATGAGTATTTTTATATAAGGCATGGAAAACATTTATAAAGAACATAAAGACATTTATAAAGAAATTATCTTTTTATTCCAGGTTTTTGAAAACTTTAGTTATTTATAAAAAGATAATATTTCCAGTGTTTTAATTTTTTTATTTACTTGTATTAAAAAAGAAATTCTAAGATATTTTACTTTGTCTAAAATATACATAAAAAAAAATAGCAATTAAATATCTAAAACTAAATAATAATAAAAAAATATTAAAAAAATGTAACGTTGAAAGATAAGATATAATAATACAAAATATTGCAAAATACTGCATTACTATATTCTATCTAAATAATAATACTATATGTATATATATATATATGTAATAATAACGACGGCGATGCTCTATAATAGTGTATAAGCTTGTAGAACACCACTATTCACTAAGACTCAATAGTGGGATGAGCAGTCATTCTGGCAAGTGGATAAGCCATGGATTTGTTGTCGTAGGAGTTTCTCCAATAACAATGCAAGAAATCAGTTTTTTAGTTCTTTATTATTTAGAGCACGAACTTAAGTTACTCCACAGATCACCGTTCCACACATCCATCACTACGGCCCTCGCTCACTAAGCTGCAACACTCTCGGCGTTCTACATTCTCGGAAAAAATGACATGGCTTCCGAGTAGTTTAAAGGAGAGATGCATTCTAACCTCCTAAAAGCCCAAATGAAAAAATCATTTTCACGACAAAACTAGCGCCCTCCTACTCCGCGTCAATCATTTTAAAAAACCAATTAGGATAAACTCGAGCCTCAAACGAACAAAAATGATCAATTCTAATTGGTCGTAGCAGGCGGTCCTTGGCAAGAACTATATTTTTTCCTCGGAAGAGCAAGCCCTTTAGCAACGCGTAGTAACACCTATCACGCGATGTTAAAAATAAAAAATAAAATTAAAATCCCAGGAATATTCCAGAAAGTAAAAAGCTTACGAAATACCTCCCGCCTTTTTGAGAAGCAAGAAATAATTTATTAATAACTAAAGTAAGAAAAAGAATTTTAGCTGTTACAAGTTACGAAACTAAGATTGAAATATGTTCCACAAATTAAGAATTGAAGCTAAGAAAGAAAGAAAAAAAATGGCGCAATTTTTTTTTATTACAAATATATATATAATACCATTAAAAGTAGACAAGATTCACCAATGGATTTTATCAACAAAACAATAAACCAAAACGAAGAATTAAATTGAATTATAGTAAACAATATTAACCATTTGAAATTAACCATTGAATTTAATAACTTATAGCACATTGAACATGGAAGGAAAAAAGAATAATATGAATACAAATGAAATTTGTAGAACCAAAGCAGAATCTCCAGGTCCCAAATACTTTGGAACTACAAATGGAGTGTGTGGTTTCATCTTCGTATTTGCCATGAAAAAGCAAAACAATACGAATTTGGGACTACCATCACACAAAAACCAAATTATTAAACAAGGAACAAAGATATTTTACAAAAAGGAGTTGAAAGTAAGTAAAAATAATAGTTATCCATAACAAACAAAAAAGATAAAGCTGAATGGAAATATAATTGAACCAGAAAAATAATAAATAATCGATATTAACATTAAATTAATAAAATGATTAAAATTAGAATTAAGAGATAACATTCATATTAACATATAACTTAAAATACATTATTGTTACTTTAATCAGTAACATTTATTGTGACTTTACATGGTAAAAACTCATTATCTTAATATAGGATAATAAAAATTAAAAAATAAAATAAAAGATAAATAAAAAAAATAATAATAGTAATAATAATATTAATAATAATACCAAAAATTATATCAATAACATTAAAAATAATTTGATAATTAAAATATAGCTATTTAACTATAGATATAACTAGACAAATATCCCTATATTGGTGTAAATTAAACAGTTTAAAAATTATGTTAAAATAAATAACCCACTCTCATTTTTTTTTTTTTTTTTTTTTTTTTTTTTTTTTTTTTTTTATAAATAATTAACCTTTGCGTTTTTATCCAGACAACACCACCCTTCTCCGTACTCTAACATCTACCCACCCAACCAACCTATATATATATATTTTTTATTACTTTTTAACATTTTTAATTTTTTATTGTTATTTTTATGTTTTATAATTTTTTTATACATTTTTTACGCAAGGAATTAATTATAAGATCATGTAATATCTAATTATAAATTAAAGAATATATGAATTTTTTAGGATAACCATTATTTATAGCATCATATACAAGCTTTTTAATATTAGTATTAATTAAATGGGAAGAACATAGACATTTTATTCTATATAAATGGTTAAGTATTATATTACGATATACAGAATTATGAAGACATGATTTAAAATTAGTAAAGGTATTAACTTTAAAATTAAATTCTTTCCTTTTGTCATAAATATCAGTTATAAATTTGTTCTCTTTTAATATAATTTTAATATCTAAGAAATTGATTGTATTATTAAAAAGTAGGCTTTTTGAAAGTTCTAGATTAGAAGGATAATCAACAGGGAATTGAGATATACAGGTGTTATCAGTATCAATTAAAATTACATCATCTATATATCGATATAAATGTATTGTATTATTTAAATAATGACGTTCATAATAATATAAGTCAGATAATACACTAGATGTACTACCACCTTGTGGTATACCAACATTTTGAATATATATATTGTTATCATGCATGATAAAATTATTATAGATAATGAAATTAGTTAAGGTATAAAAATAATCAGAATCGATATTATGTGATATGTCCAACTCGTGTTGATATTTTTTAAAAAGCTCATTTATGATATTATGTAAATCCGATAAATCGATATTATTAAATAAATCTTTAAAATCATAGGTAGTGATATTTTTTATACATTTAAGATTTTTCATAATATGGACCAGTTCATAACTATTTTTTATGCAATGTGTATTATCACTTTTTTTTTGTAATATTATATATTTGATATATATTTGCATTACTATATTCTATCTAAATAATAATACTATATGTGTATATATATATATATATATATATATATATATAGTTAGATAGAAAGTTGTTTTCCACAAAAGAAGTTTCGTGATAATTTTCACATAACAAAAAAGGCTGCATAAAATATCTTATTAAACATTTTTCTTACGTACAATATGCCTTCAAGGATAATTTAAGAAATAATAATTGTATCGCATTTCATTATTTTTTTTTCATTATTTCTGTGACTACCTCTGATAGAAAACAGAAGGGAAATTGAAATAATTCAAGTGAAGAGAAAAAAAAAAAAAAAAAAAAAAAAAAAAAAAAACAGCATTTTTTAAATAAATGTGGAATTAGACTACAAAAACAATTGAGAAGATAGGATATATTTTAAAACAAAAAGAAAATATTATTTGAGATTTCTGAGAGTTTATATTTTTGTTAGTTAATATTTTGTTAGTTAATATTTTGTTATTATGCACGTGTATTATTATTGAAAAATATACCTGTCGAATTCTTCTGGAATTCAGGATTATAAAGATTATGTTTGACCTCATGTTTCATGAGGTAGCATGACCTCATTGTTATGCTACTTTTAGAGAAACTGAAAATTATCTCACTCCGATTGCCGATGTCTTTCTGAAGTTGCACGATACTTGACTGGATTTTTTTTAATGAGTTGCTCTATAGAGTTGACTTTTAAATTATATAAAGACATTGTTGCCATTGTTCGCGCATGCGCAGGTAAAAATTATTTATACAACTACTCATATTTCATAATATAATATATTTATATTCCAATGACACTATATTGTTTATACTACATTTTGCCAATTTTCCTGAAACCTGCATTAACTTTGATTGAAAACCCTGCATGATATAAGCTAAAAACATACCAGAATTTCTTGAACTTAAAAAAAAAATCGTTATATTTTCATGATTATACCTGCTATTCTTATATACGTGCATTTTAATGTATAGGGTGATCCCAAATATTACTATTTTTCTTTGATTTTTTGTCGACTACCTAATTGTCTTCCTTATCAAACAGACATTGATAAATATGAGATCAAACATCATTTTTATAAGTTTCAGAAGAATCCAACAAGTATATTTTTAAATATTCGACAAAATGTCTGAAATTGAAAGTGTACGGTCATTAATGGTGATATAGTGTATATTTTTGAACATGCTATTTACATTTATAATAAGCAATTAATATACCTCTAGTTGAAAATTATTTTGTTTGCAAATTTGTTTTATATTTACAATAAGTAGTAATTTAAAAAATAAAAGGCGAAACTATCTATTGAAAATGATCATGTTTGCGATCGAAAGACTTAGGAATCATCGTTCAATTTACGTATGATTTTTAACAACTATTTTAAAAAAGTTTTAATGACCATACATTTCCGTTCATTTTGGCAAAGGAATATTTTAAGAAATTTTTATGTACTGTTTTAGTAAACATTTTATTTTTAGTCATGAAAAAATACAGCTATAAAAATAAAATACGATTGTTTTTGCTGTGGTTGCTGTTGTTTTATCTTATAAAATTAATTTTTTTCTGTGATTTAAAACATATGTTTGAGTTAAAAAAAATACTGAATTTAATAAATTTTTTTTTTATTATTTTCCATGAAAACTGTATATGAGGACTATAGAAGCCAAGAGGTGTAAGTGATAAAATTGAACTAAGCGCACAGACGACTTGCAAATGTGCTTTTTTCGAATATTTAGTAGTTGATTTATCACTTGCTAACTAAGCATGGAACCAACAATGTGAAAAATGTCCAAGCCCGGGATCGAACTCGAAACCTAGCATCGGTGAACACATACACAATTTTAATATGCAATTTATCTCTTGCTAACTAAACGACGAACTAACAATTAATTAAAAAATTAATTAATTACTGAAAATTAATTAGAAAAATAATTAATTAATTAAAATTGTATATGTGCTTTTTTCATTTTAGGTAAAAAAATATAATTGTTTTTCTAATTATATTTTCCATGGATAAACCACTTGTATCGAATAATAATTAATATTGTTTATTTATAAATTTCAAGAAAATTGTACTCTAAGTTTTTTTTTCCCAGTTATTGCAATAAGAGTTAAAAGACCAAAATGAAACAAATGGCAGTCTCCTATTTCATTACAGTCACTTATTATCAATGTTGAAATTTAATGTCAATTATCTTTAAACTCAATTTTTCCAAATCGAATTTTTGTCTTTTGTATTCCTTGGCTTTTGAAGCTGTCATATATAACGTGGAAAAAAATATTTTTTTAAATGACGAAGAAATCATCTTTTTAATCGAGCTTTTTACTAAACCTAGTAATTTATAAATGCATATTGCATATTAATTTCAGAAAGTCCATTTGTTCACTTGTATTATAATGACGTGTAAAATTTTTTCTTCATTTTAAATACATTCAACATAAATAGCAATTAAATATCTAAAATTAAATACAAAAAGAAATTGCAAAATCAAAATGTAACAATGAAAGATAAACCAAGTATATTAATACATTAATAATAGCAATTAAATATCTAAAACATATAATAACAATTAAATATCTAAAATTAAATACAAAAAGAAATTACAAAATAAAAATATAACAATGGAAGATAAACCAAGTATATTAATACAAAGTGTCGTATTGCTTAGTATTTTAACGAATACGATGAAAGAAATGCATAGCAACTTATTTTCAAAGAAAAACTAAATAATAACTTTCTCCGAGCAAAAATATTGAATAAAATATCTTATTAAATGGTTTTCTCTTGCAAGATATGATTTTAAAGATAATTTAAGAAAAGCAGTAAATAATAATTGTATCAAGTTTTAGCGAACATGAAAAATTTTCTTTGAAATAAAATATTTTTTAAATAAGAACATAAAATATTTTCTTTAAAGTTTTTACTATACGCTGATAGAGAAAAGGGAAAAGGGAAAAAGGGAAATAATTGAAAAACTTTAAGGAAAGAGAAACAAAAACTTAGCAGAATTTTTAAATAAATGACTAATTTGGATTACAGAGATAATCTTGAAGATAAAACATTTTTTAGACCAAAATAAAAGGAAAATATGATCACAATTCTGTGAAGGTTTTTTGTTAGTTAATTTTTGACAAAAAAATACTTGAAATAAGCAGACGAAGGAGATAGCATGAAAAAAATATTTAAGAAATATAGAAAGAAATATTTAAGATATTTATTAAATATAGTAAAAAAAGAATATTTCGTTATTAAAAATTGTTTGCTAATAGAATAAAACAAATATTCAGCATTCAAATTATTATGGTAGGATATATATATATGTACACACACACACATATATATCTATATATCTGTATATCTATCTATCTATATGTATACATATTACATATAGGGGGAACTGGGGTACATTGATACAGTTTTTTTCTAAGATTTTTTTTGGTGTCAAGAAAGTAGAAAATTCAAGTTTTTTTTCCATGAGGTGACAGCAAGACTTGTGTAGTATGTTATAAAAATGTACAATCATTGTTTTATACAGTATTTTTGCATGTAATTTTAAAAAAATCAAAAAAAGTCATTTGTATCAATGTGCCCCATCCCCGGGGCAGATTGATACGTTTGAGAAAAATGACGACAAAATAATACCAATGCATATTTTTCATAGAAAATGAATTAGAAAACCCTTTTATATTTATTTATAAAAATTCAAATCACCCACAATTTATTTTTAAGCAATATTAAAGCAATCAAAATTAAATATATTATGATCTGATGTTCTGGCTGTTTCTTGTCTGATTGTTGACTGTGGTAACTTTGTCATATCTAGCACTTCAACCCCAGCATTATCTTCTTTCTTATGAAAGATGAAAAAATTACCAGTTTTTCTGTTTATAAATAGGTTCATAAACAGAAAATAAAGGATAATTATATTAAAAATTCTGTTTATAATATAAGTATCATTTTCTGTTCTGCAGTTTGTTTCTCTTACTTAACATTTCGCATGTCGAAAATACTTTTTTCTCTGGAGAATCGATATAAATTCGAGATTTGCCAGAATGGCGTCCTTTTCTTTTATATTAGTTCTACAAGCACTAGATGCTGGGTAAGTTCCTACGTCTTCTGTTTTCAAAAATACTATAAAATGTTCTAATATAAAGAAATTAGAGCTATTCCACTTCAAAAAAAAAAAAAAAAAAAACTAATATTAGAAATTTTTCGTGAAAAAAAGGTTGGATTAAGGAGTGTATGGTAAAAAAAATAATAAAAGATAATGAAAATATGAACTATTAAAGGATTTAGGCTGTATCAATGTGCCCCGTCATAGACTGTATCAATGTGCCCCATACAGCGATTTTGAATAAAATGAGTCTCAAATCCAACACTTCACAATATATCTAACAATAAATAATGAAGAACTGATAAAGAGTAGCTGTACTTACCAGGGAGAGTATTCATTTTGGTTGAAAATACTGGAACAGTTGTATAATAGCATTTCAATTGTACAACTCATATTTACTTTTGAACATCAAAAACAATAAATCACCCGTCCCATTTCACCAAACTACTGAATCATTCCAAGATTTTCTGTATGTAGTTGAATACACTAGCATCATCTTTTGGAGCTGTTGTGAAACTTCCTGTAATGACCCTGTGAGCGGTAGAGGGGGTGTATCAATGTGCCCCATGTATCAATGTACCCCAGTTCCCCCTACATTTTACTTTTCAATTGTCTTCTATAGATTTACAATAAGCTAATAATATCATTCTAATTACAAATTGTTATAGACAAAAGTGGCTAGTTTGATTATATATTCACAAAGGAGTACTAATTAAACAAATACATTTTTAAAAATCGAAACATTATTCTTAGTGTTCTTATGGCTATTGTTTTATCCTACAAAATAAATTTACTTATCTATTGCGATATTTTTACTTTCTTCAATCTTAAATAGAAGAAAGTATTGTAATCGAAATTTTTTTCGAACGAATTTACACGTTTTTGGTGTCAGAGATTTAAAAAAAAAAAAAAAAAAAAAAAAAAAAAAAAAAAAAAAAAAAAAAATGTTTTTACAAAATGTTTGTCTGTTTGTGTGTCTGCGTGTCGCCATTCTACCATCAAAAAGTGTACGAAGATATGCATAGAATTGAACCAAATTTTTTGTGAATGTTTTTAGCTAAGGCAAGCAGGTCCTCCTTCATTTTTGAAATATTCATGGGGCATTGAAATTATGGGCATTGAAACAGCGATTTTTGTGTCATTTTCAATATTGTACCACCTAAAAGTGTATAAAGTTAAGCATAGAATTGAACCAATTTTTTGTGTAAGTGTTTGGCTATGGCTAGTAGGTCTGCCCTGAATTTGAAAAAATCCTCTGGAAGGGGGCGCTATAATCACGATGTCTGTGCCATTTTTATAATTTTATATAAAAAAATGCGTGAAGTTATGCATAGAATATAACTAAAATTTTTGTGTCTGATTATTTTTGAGTATGGCAAGTATGAATCCTGAATACGAAAAAAAAAAAAAAAAAAAAAAATCTGCCTACCATTCTATTGTCCATCGGCTCGTGCAGAGGCGGAAACTCGTTTTAACTCCGATTAATCGAGTGAAGCAGAAATTTAAGATAAAAATCAAGGTACTGAATTAAAATTATTAACGCATTAACATGCGTAACTATTTTATAAAATGTTAAAATGTACGTATGAGATAGGAGAAAGTTTTGAGATTGGCACTTCCAACTATTTACTTATAATTTTAAGTTATAAAAAGAACTTTTATGATCTAAAGAAGATTTTGGTATTTTCTTTAAAACTTTCTATATAAGTGTGAAAAACATTTAGAAAAACGTATAAGGAAATAATCTTATAATTCCGATGTTTAAAAAAGTGCATTCTTTATAAAAACATATTAGTTCCAGAAATATTATTTAATTACTTATAATAAAAAATGAGTTCGAGAAATCTTTACTTCTATTTAAATACATTTAAAATAATTAACAATCAAGTATCTAAAATTTAAATACAAAGCAGGTTAGAAAAGCAAAATATAACGCAAAGGATAAAATGTACACTGTGTGCTTCACAGAGTACAGAAAAAGAAAAACATTGAATAACTTTTGAACGAAAAAAACCATTACAAATAACATGAAAATAAAATTAACATGTTTATTAAATGGCGTAAAAATTGATGCAAATTTTAAATACTATACAAACATGAAAGTTAGGATAAACAAGGTCAATCTTCATCAGGCAAACACTGTTACACTGCTTCCAAACAGTATAAAACAATAATGGTAGCTACTACTATGCACATAACTTCTCAACGATAGAACCTATTATCAAATTCGCTACTAAAGTTAAATTCGAAGACAAAATCCTCGTTTGGATTGCAATGAATCTGAAAGGCTTAAATCGTCTATTCATTCGAAAGTCTGAGTTCGCTGTCAAGGCACAACAACAGTTGAACAAGCGAATTCACTCTCATCTTATTCCTTACATCGGTAGCAATTACAAAGGTGGTGATTACAACGTCTGGACAGACTTGACCAACAGTTATTAATGCAAAATCGTTTTCACCCACTTCCGCCAGTAAAATATCACTTTCGTAGAGAAGTACGACAACCAGGTTAACATTCACAAAATTCAAGTGGTTATGAGCATAGCTTAAATCCAAAAAGTTTGCTAAAGGCTGAAAAGCAAATAACATCCAAAAATGGATCAGTCGAATCAAGTACTATCCCCAAAATTATGGACTTAAATTTTGTACAACATCTACAAAATACTACCAAAAGTAAACTTGATAATATACAACTAAACGTTTTTATCGAAACCCGATAACAGTTTTACAGAGTAATACGGTTATTAAAGTTACCTTAAACTGATCATTTCTGTTCTTTCTTTCTTTTTTTCAAATCTTTCCAGATAAGAAAAGTTTGTGCGGATTGCTACGAAACAATGCTTGTAAGAAATTACAATTATATATTATTTGTTTATTATCAATATTATTAGCATGTTTAAAGAGAAAAAAAAGTATCCTAGTATAATAATTATAAATTACCTAACAAAAAATCAAAGCTCACACATAACATAAATCAGATTTTCGTTTTCTCTTGTTTTAAAATATTTCCTATCTTTCCTGTTATTTTTCTAATTAAAATTGCTTATTTATATAAAAAATCTTCGGTATTTAATTAAATTTTTTTTTTATTTTGTTTCTCTTTCCTTAATGTTTTTCAATTATTATCTCTTTCCTCTTTTCTGTAATCTTAGTCGTTGATGTGGAGAAAATATCATAAAATAAGATACAAATATTATTTTTTAAATTAACTTTAAAAACCTATCTCGCGAAAGAAAATATTTAATAGGATATTTTATGCATTATTTTTGTTACGAGGAATTTATTATCGAACTTCTTTCTTGAAAAATAAGTTGCTATGCTATTAAAGAAAAAAAATATATTACTCACATTGAATTTTAAGCAATGCGATATTTTGTATTGTTTTATCTTTCATCGTTATACTTTGTTTTCGTGATTTCTTTTTGTATTTAATTTTTAGCTGTTTATTTTGGCTGCATTCAGAGAGAGAAATTCTCTTAAACCACTTTTAACTAAATAAATAATCTTTCTTGCTTCTAGTAAATGTTTTATATTTAATACAATTTTAAAGAGTGGATTCTAAATTTTCTGTGGAACGCAAAATTATTAAACGATTAAAAATATTTCAATTTAATGACTGATTATAACTGAAGCTATCTATAAATGATGTCACACATTTCTAATATTTTTGACTCTCCCCTCTTTTTGTCATAAAGTGTCACACTTAACTATATTCTCCACTTTGTCACATGTCACGCTACATTACATATAAATATACTTTCAGATCAGAAATAAAGTACTACGTTATAGATCACATTTAAAATTTTATTTTTAAACTTTAACTATGTGTTTTAAACATTTGTGAGCATAATAATAAAAATTAATCGTGTACTTATTTTTTTATGGAAATAAGATTAAGGTTTACAACAAAAAACATAATTAATATATAAGAGTAATAATATATTAATATGACCCATGGGATCATTTCAAAATTTTCTATAAAAGGAAGATACATTTTCGTGATTTTAAAAATCATTGAGCCGCCTGTTGTTCCTAGAGGGAACACTAGATAAGGTTTCTTTGGAACTTGTCTCAAATCATGATGTGTTTAAGTAGAAATACACAGAAAAACCTTACACTAATATAAAATTTCACATTCAGCTGAAGACAGAATGTTATTATACAGTAGTTTCATGTTTGGCGTATGTTTAAAATTAATAAAGAATGTTGTAGAGTAAAGTGTCTAAAAGAAATAATGTGGGAAATTCTTATTTATGGACATCGAATACATATAATGCTGTGGTAAAAAGCTGATGCATATTTTTATAGGAATTTGATTCAAATGCTGAGTCTTTTTCCTTTAAAGTTAAATTAACTTCTACTATCCCTATTTTTTTTTTTCATAATTTTAGTTTCAGTAGACTAAATAAACGAGGGAGGAACATATTTTTGCATTACTTTTTTGATGGTATCTCTGAAAATATAATACCCAGAATTAAATAAAATGTATTTTTGAGTTCGGCATTATGAAAGCTTTCACATGATTAAGAAGGAAAGATTTCTTTAAGGAAAACAAGAAAAAAAAATCTTTTTTTAACTAACTTAACTAGTTCTTTTACATTTTCCCAAAATATCTTTGAAAATGATTGAGAATCCTTAAATATGTGAGTCAATAGCTTTTATTCTATCAGCCAACATGAATATTTCCCTGGTCCACAGTTTACGAATAAAATGACTGGGACAGACAGATACAGGAGTGGTCTTATAATGATTCCGTTTTTATTACTTTTTAAGCACGGAACACTAAAAAACGATTTTTAATAATAAAATGTATAATTAATATATATATATATATATATATATATATATATATACAAGGTGTTTCTAAATTCATGGTACAAACTTTAAGGGGTGATAGTACACATCAAGACAAACAATATTAAATAGGAAACTAAGGGTCCCAAACGTCTTCCGAAGGAGATAGGCGCCATTAAAGTTTAGGGTCCGAAAATTCAAATGATTATAAAAAAACAGAAAAATTGGTCGATTCGTTTGCGGTTTTCACTAAAACTATTCTTTTTGTCAGTATTGTCCTGAAAATAAATTATAAAGATAAATTTTTAAAATGCCGATAGAGGGCGCTTTAGACTTTGGAGTGACGAACAACTATTTTTTACCGTTATTTTTTGCATCTCATTAAATTTTTTTAGAAGCTTAGACATAAACTTAAATTTTGAGCTCAAAATCTAAATCATTGGGAGTTCGTAAGCAGCGCAAACTGAACTCTGGGGGGAGGTTCAAATTCCAAATGATTTTGAAAAACGGAAAAATTGGTCGATTCGTTTGCCGTTTTCACTAAAATTATTCTTTATGTCAATATTTCCTTGAAAATAAATTTTAAAGATTAATTTCAAAAAATACCGTTAGAGGGCGTATTAAATTTTAGAGTAACCAACAACTATTTTAAACCGTTATTTTTGTATCTAATTAAATGCTTGTAAATGTTCAAACTTAAATTTTGAGCTCAAAATCTGCATCGTTGTGAGTAATTAAGTACAGTATAGGATCCGTTATCCGGCGTCCTGGTATTCGGAACGCTCCGAAAACCGGAATACAAATCGGCAATTTTTTTTTTTTTTTTTTTTTTTTTTTTTAATTTTTTTTTGAGCGATGATGCGGACCTGCTATCGCGCGTAAATTACGCAAAATATCGGCACCGGAATGCAAAAAAATAGCTCTTACGCGTCAATTGGGACGCGTAATTTCGTCAAAGGATCGCGAAAAAACGGCAAAATTCGTTAAAAATCACGAAATAACGACTAATTTTCGGCAAATTTTGTCAAAAGATTCGCGAGAAAAAGGGTAATTTCGTCACAAACTCCCCAAAAAAATCGCGAAAAACGGGAAATTTCAACAAAAGATCGCGAAAAACGGCAACTTTCGTCAAAAAATCGCGATTAAAGGCAAATTTCTTCAAAAGATTACAAAAAAAAAAAAAAAAAAAAAAAAAAAAAAACAGCAAATTTTTTTCAAAAGATTACAAAAAAAAAAAAAAACAGCAAATTTTATCAAAAAAATCCCGAAAAACGGCAGATTTCGTCAAAAAATCATGGAAAAATCAAGAAACAACGACTAATTTTCGGCAAATTTTGTCAAAAGATTCGCGAGAAAATGGGTAATTTCGTCACAAAATCCCCCAAAGAAGGCAGATTTCTCCCAAAAGATTGCAAAAAAATAACAAATATAGTACAAAAAATCGCTATAAAACGGCAAATTTTGACAAAAGATTCGCGATAAAACGGCAAATTTTGACAAAAGATTCACGAAAAACGGCACATTTTGACAAAAGATTCGCGAAAAACGGTAAATTATGACAAAAGATTCACGAAAAACGGCAAATTTCAACAAAAGATTGTGAAAAACGGCAACTTTCGTCAAAAAATCGCGATAAAAAGCAAATTTCTTCAAAAGATCATGAAAAAAAAAAAAAAAAAAAAAAAAAAAAACGGCCCATCCTGAAGCAGAATTCTTAGAAATGGATAATGTGTTTGCAGTGTTTTTGCCTCCAAATTGTACATATCATCACTTATCCAACCTTGGATCAAGGGATTCTGAAATCTTTAAAAACTCACTACAAAAAATGACTTTTAAAAAAAATGCTCACAGACTGCAACAAAGGAATTGGAATAAAAAATTTCCAGAGAAGCTTCACAATCAAAGATGCTGCCATGTGTCATGTGGCCCTCTGCATTATTTTTCAATGACGAAAATGCACCGGAGTTTGAAGGCTTCAAGATTTTGAAAGAGAAGCAAATTATTGCTGATCTGTTGGCATATGCCAAAGGCTTTAATTGTCCAGAAGCTAAATTGCTAAATTGTTTAGAAACCAATGAAAACATTTTTGTCACTAATCACATGACTGACAGTGAGATTTATGAAATGATTACAAACCCTATATCTGATGAAAGTGATGATGAGAAGGACAACCAGTAGAATGAAGCAGTTAATAAGGTATCAAACGAAAAATTAATATTTTATACCGAACAATTAATTTCAGGCATGCAACAGAGGAGCTACTTCCACTAGCAGGAAATCATGTCCCTGTACAAAATACAAGAACAAATAGGGTAAGAGACGCACTATAAGCAAAAGACTACCTTAGAAATATATGAAAAATCCCAATTAAAAGATTCTGTTTCAAAGTCTCAAGATTAAATTTCATATATATGTATATTTTTTTCATTCATTATAATTATTTTTTTATTTTGTGTAAATTAATCAATAAATTAAGGTATTTATATGTATTAGTATTCATATTTACCTACTTATTTCACTATTTATGAAATTATTTCGTACATTTCTTATACTTACGGTAAAGTGTTCCGAATTACGGAAAAACCCCTTATCCAGAATGCCCTGGGTCCCAAGCATTCTGGATAACGGATCCTATACTGTAGCAGAAAATTGAAATGTGTTCGAGGGGTGGGGAGGGGTGGGGAGGGGTGGGGAGGGTAACAATTCAACTCCTGAACACATTTCAGTTTGCGCTTCTTAACCCCTCCCATCGATTTAGAATTTGACATCAAAATTTAAATCTAAGCATTTGCAAGCATTTATTTAGATACAAAAAATAACGGTTAAAAATAGTTGTTGGTTTCTCTAAATTTTAAGGCGCCCTGTAACGGTATTTTTTGAAATTAATCTTTAAAATTTATTTTAAAGGAAATATTGACATAAAGAATAGTTTTAGTGAAAACGGCAAACGAATCGACCAAATTGCCCGTTTTTTATTATCATTTGAAATTTGAACCTCCCCACCCCCCTTAAACACTGTTCAGTTTGTGTTACTTAACCACTCCCAACGATTCAGATTTTCAATTTTTCAGATTCTCAAAATTTAAGTTTATGTCTAAGCTTCTAAAAAAATTTATGATATGCAAAAAATAACGGTAAAAAATAGTTGTACGTTACTCCAAAGTCTAAAGCGCCCTCTATCGGCATTTTTTGAAATTTATATTTATAATTTATTTTCAAGACAATACTGACATAAAGAATAGTTTTAGTGAAAACCGCAAACGAATCGACCAATTTTCCTGTTTTTTATAATCATTTGAATTTTTGGACCCTAAACTTTAATGGCGCCTATCTCCTTCGGAAGTCGTTTGGGACCCTTAATTTCCGATTTAATATTGTTTGTCTTGATGTGTACTATCGCCCCTTAAAGTTTGTACCATGAATTTAGAAACACCCTGTATATATATATATATATATACAGGGTGATTCCGAATTTTTTTTACAATAAAAGAGGGGTGATAGTACACATCAAGACAAACAATACTAAATAGGAGACCAAGGGTCCAAACCATTTTCCTAAGGAAATACTCGCCATTAAAGTTTAGGGACCAAAATTTCAAATAAACATAAAACACGAAAAATCGGTCGATTGATTTGCGGTTTTCACTAAAATTATTCTTTATGTCAGCATTTTCTTGAAATTAAATTATAAAGATAAATTAAAAAAAATGCCGATAGAGGGCGCTTTAGACTTTGGAGTAACGAATAACTATTTTTTGCCGGTATTTTTTGCATCTCATTAAATGTTTTCGTAAATTTACATTCAAACTTAAATTTTAAGCTCAAAATCTGTAGTTTGGAGTGGTTAAGTAACACAAACTGAGCTGTGTTCAGAGAGTTCAAATTTCAAATGATTAAAAAAAAAAAAACGGAAAAATTGGTCGATTAATTTGCGGTTTTCACTAAAACTATTCTTTATTTAGGTATTTTCGAGAAAATAAATTATAAAGATAAATTTCAAATAATGCCGATAGAGGGCGCTTTAGACTTAGGAGTAACGAACAACTATTTTTTTGCCGTTATTGTTTGCATCTCTTTAAATGATTTAGGAAGGTTAGACTTAAACTTAAATTTTTAGCTGAAAATCTGAATAGTAGGGAGTGGTTAAGTAGCACAAAGTGAACTGTGTTCAAGGGGGAGGGGGAGGTTCAAATTTAAAGTAATTATTGAAAATGGAAAAATTGGTCGATTCGTTTGCGGTTTAAAATAAAACTATTCTTTAAGTCAGTATCTTCGTGAAAATAATTTTTAAAGCTAAATCAAGGGCGTCTTAAACTTCAGAGGAACCAACAATTCACTTTAACCATTATTTTTTGGTTCTAATTAAATGCTTGCAAAAGCATTTTAAATGTTCTCGGAAGCTTAGATTTAAACTTAAATTTTGAGCTCAAATCCTGAATCGTTACGAGGAGTTAAGAAGCGCAAACTGAAGTGTGTTCAGGAGTTAAAATTTAACCCTCTTTCCTTATCGAGCACAATTCAATTTTTCGCTACTGAAACACTCCCAACGATTCAGAATTTCAGCCCAAAATTTAAGTCTATGCATTTGAAAGCATTTAATGATATTAAAAAAATAACAGTTAAAAATAGTTGTACGCTACTCCAAAGTCTAAAGCGCCCTCTATCGGCATTTTGTGAAATTTATCTTTAAAAATTATTTCCAAGAAAACACTGATTGATCAAGAAAACTGCTGATTTAAAAATTAGTTTTAGTAAAAACCGTAAACGAATCGACCAATCTTTCCGTTTTTTACAATTATTTAAAATTTGAACTCTCTGAACACAGCTAAGTTTGTCTACTTAACCACTCCCAGCTATTCAGATTTTGAGCTCAAAATTTAAGTTCAAGTCTAAGCTTACGAAAGCATTTAAAAAGATGCAAAAAATAACGCCAAAAAAGAGTGTTTCGTTACTCTAAAGTCTAAAGCGCTCTCTATCGGAATTTTTTGAAATTTATCTTTCTAATTTATTTTCACGAAAATACCTAAATAAAGAATAGTTTTAGTGAAAACCGCAAATCAATCGACCAATTTTTCCGTTTTTTATAATCATTTGAAATTTGAACCCTCTGAACACAGCTCAATTTGTGTTACTTAACCACTCCCAACTACAGATTTTGAGCTCAAAAGTTAAGTTTGAGTCTAAGCTTACGAAAACATTTAATGAGATTCAAAAAATACCGGCAAAAAATAGTTGTTCGTTACTCCAAAGTCTAAAGCGCCCTCTATCGGCATTTTTTGAAATTTATCTTTATAATTTAATTTCAAGAAAATGCCGACATAAAGAATAATTTTAGTGGAAACCGCAAATCAATCGACCGATTTTTCCGTTTTTTATGTTTATTTGAAATTTTGGTCCCTAAACTTTAACGGCGGCTATTTCCTTAGGAAAACGTTTTGGACCCTTGGTCTCCTATTTAGTATTGTTTGTCTTGATGTGTACTATCACCCCTCTTTCATTGTAAAAAAAATTCGGAATCACCCTGTATATATATATATATATATATATATATATATATATATATATATACAGGGAGATTCAAAAAAATTTTTACAATAAAAGAGGTGTGATAGTACACATCAAGACAAACAATATTAAATAGGAGACGAATGGTCCAAAATGTTTTCCAAAGGACATAACCGCCATTAAAGTTTAGGGACCAAAATTTCACATAAACATAAAAAACGGAAAAATCGGTCGATTGATTTGCGGTTTTCACTAAAACTATTCTTTATTTAGGTTTTTTCGTGAAAATAAATTATAAAGATAAATTTGAAAAAATGCCGATAGAGGGCGCTTTAGACTTTGGAGTAACGAACAACTCTTTTTTGGCGTTATTTTTTGCATCTTATTAAATGCTTTCGTAAGCTTAAACTTGAACTTTAATTTTGAGCTCAAAATCTGAATAGCTGGGAGTGGTTAAGTAAACAAACTTAGCTGTGTTCAGTTGGTTCAAATTTCAAATGATTGTAAAAAACGGAAAAATTGGTCGATTCGTTTGCGGTTTTCGCTAAAACTAATTTTTAAATCAGCAATTTCTTGAAAATAAATTTTAAAGATAAATTTCACAAAATGCTGATAGAGGGCGCCTTAGACTTTGGAGTGGTGTACTACTATTTTTAACTGTTATTTTTTTAATCTCATTAAATGCTTTGAAATGCATAGACTTAAATTTTGGGCTCAAATTCTGAATCGTTGGGAGTGTTTAAGTAGCGAAAAATTGAATTGTGTTCGAGGAGGAAGGAGGGTTAAATTTCAACTCCTGAGCACATTTCAGTTTACCTCTCATAACGATTCAGAATTTGAGCTCAAAATTTAAGTTTAAATCTAAGCTTCCGAAAACATTTAAAAAGCTTTTGCAAGCATTTAATTAGAACCAAAAAATGATGGTTAAAATGAATTGTTGGTTACTCTGAAGTGTAAAGCGCCCTCTGACGAAATTTTTTGAAATTTATCTTTAAAATTTATTTTCCAGAGGATACTGACTTAAAGAATAGTTTTATTTTAAACCTCAAACGTATCGACCAGTTTTTCCATTTTCTATAATTATTTTAAATTTGAACCTACCCCTCCCCCTTAAACACTGTTCAGTTTGTGTTACTTAACCACTCCCCATTCAGATTTTGAGCTCAAAATTTAAGTTTAAGTCTAAGCTTCCAAAATCATTTAATGAGATGCAAAAAATAACGACAAAAATAGTTGTTCGTTACTCCAAAATCTAAAGCGCTCTCTATCGACATTTTTCGAAATTCATATTTATAATTTATTTTTAAGAAAATACCAATATAAAGAATAGTTTTAGTGAAAACCACAAATCAATGAACCAATTTTTCCGTTTTTTAAAATCATTTGAAAATTTGAACCCTCTGAACACAGTTCAATTAGTGCTATTTAACTACTCCCAGCTTTCAGATTTTGATCTCCAAATTTGAGTTTGAGTTTATGCTTACGAAAACATTTAATGAGATGCAAAAAATACTGGGAAAAAATAGTTGTTCGTTACTCCAAAGTCTAAAGCGCCCTCTATCGACATTTTTTGAGATTTATCTTTATAATTTAATTTCAAGAAAATGCCGGCATAAAGAATAATTTTAGTGAAAACCGCAAATCAATCGACCGATTTTTCCGTTTTTTATGTTTATTTGAAATTTTGGTCCCTAAACTTTAATGGCGGCTATCTCCTTTGGAAAACGTTTTGGACCCTTGGTCTGCTATTTAATATTGTTTGTCTTGATGCATACTATCACACCTCTTTTATTGTAAAAAAAAAAATTAGAATCACCCTGTATATATACAGGGTGATTCAAAAAAGATGGGAAAAATTTTAAGGGGTAATAGTGTACATCAAGACAAACAATATTAAACAGGAAACCAAGGGTCCCAAGCGTTTTCCAAAGGAAATAGCCGCCATTAAAGTTTAGGGTCCAAAATTTAAAATAAACATAAAAAACGGAAAAATTGGTCGATTGATTTGCGGTTTTCACTAAAACTATTCTTTATGTTGGTATTTTCTTGAAAATAAATTATAAAGATAAATTCCGAAAAATATCGATAGAGGGCGCTTTAGATTTTGGAGTAACGAACAACTGTTTTCTGCCTTTATTTTTTGCGTCTTATTAAATGATTTCACAAGCTTAGACTTAAATTTTGAGCTCAAAATCTCAATAGTTGGGAGTGCATAAGTAGCGCAAACTGAACTGTGTTCAGAGGGTTCAAATTTCAAATGATTATAAAAAACGGAAAAATTGGTCGATTGATTTGCGGTTTTCACTAAAACTATTCTTTATGTTGGTATTTTATTGAAAATAACTTATAAAGCTAAATTTAAAAAAATGGCGATAGAGGGCGCTTTAGACTTTGGAGTTACGAAAAACTATTTTTTTCCGTTATTATTTGCATCTCGTTAAATTTTTTTAGAAGCTTAGACATAAATTTAAATTTTGCGCAAAAAATCTGAATTGTTGAGAGTGGTTAAGTAGAGCAAACTGAACTGTGTTCAATGGGGGTAGGGAGGTTCAAATTTCAACTTATCATAAAAAACGGAAAAAAATGGTAGATTCGTTTACGGTTTTCGCCAAAACTATTTTTTATGCCAGTATTTCCTTGAAAATAAATTTTAAAGATAAATTTCAAAAAAATCCGTTAGAGAGCGCCTTAAACTTTAGAGTAACCGACAAGATTTTTAACTGGTATTTTTTGTATCTTGTATCTTGTAAAAGCTTATAGTTAAATTTTGAGCTCAAAATCTGAATCGTTGTGAGTAATTATGTAGCGCAAATTTGAACTGTGTTCGTGGTGTGGGGAGAGTAACATTTCAACTCTTGAACACAGTTCAGTTTGCGCTTCTTATCCCCACCCAACTATTCAGAATGTGAGCTCAAAAATTATGTCTAAGCATTTGCAAGCATTTAATTAGAACTAAAATCGTTTAAAAATAGTTGTTGGTTACTCTAAAGTTAAGGGCACCCTCAAACGAAAAATTAAAAAAATTAGCTTTAAAATTTATTTACCAGAAAATAGTGACATAAACAATAGTTTTAGCGAAAACCGGAAACAAATGTACCATTTTTTTCCGTTTTTTATGATAACTTGAAATTTGAACCTCCCCACCCCCATTGAACACAGTTCAGTTTGCTCTACTTAACCACTCCCAACGATTCAGATTTTTTGCGCAAAATTTAAGTTTATGTCTAAGCTTCTAAAAAAATTTAACGAGATGCAAATAATAACGGAAAAAAATAGTTTTTCGTTACTCCAAAGTCTAAAGCGCCCTCTATCGCCATTTTTTAAAATTTAGCTTTATAAGTTATTTTCAATAAAATACCAACATAAAGAATAGTTTTAGTGAAAACCGCAAATCAATTGACCAATTTTTCCGTTTTTTATAATCATTTGAAATTTGAACCCTCTGAACACAGTTCAGTTTGCGCTACTTAACCACTCCCAACTATTCAGATTTTGAGCTCAAAATTTAAGTTTAAGTCTAAGCTTGTGAAATCATTTAATGAGATGCAAAAAATAACGGCAGAAAACAGTTGTTCGTTACTCCAAAATCTAAAGCGCCCTCTATCGACATTTTTGGAATTTATCTTTATAATTTATTTTCAAGAAAATACCAACATAAAGAATAGTTTTAGTGAAAACCGCAAATCAATCGACCAATTTTTCCGTTTTTTATGTTTATTTGAAATTTTGGACCCTAAACTTTAATGGCAGCTATCTCCTTTGGAAAACGCTTGGGCCCCTTGGTTTCTATTTAATATTGTTTGCCTTGATGTATACTATTACCCCTTAAAAATTTTCCCATCTTTTTTGAATCACCCTGTATATATCGGGTGTCCCAAAAACGACTGATGGATTTTTAAAATTCAATAACTTGCAAACTGTGACAGCTATTTAAAAAATTTTTGCAAGAGGGTTATGTATAATGTCAGGCGTTTTTTTACCGTAATATTTTATTTTAGTTCGAATTTCAAAAAATAGGTTGCTCTGACGGCGATTGAAGGCCAGGTGATCAGTGCTGAGTTAGGCGTCCTTCGATCGCCGTCAGCGCCACCTATTGTTTGAAATTCGAACTAAAATAAAAATTACGGTAAAATAACTCCTGACATTATACATAACCATCCTGCAAAAAATTTTTAAATAGCTGTCACCGTTTGCAAGTTATTGAATTTTAAAATCCATCAGTCATTTTTGAGACACCCGTACTATCCTTTCAAAAATAAAAATAATTAGTAAATGGATTTAAAATTTTGTGATAGCGTTTTGACCAAGAAAGAAACCTTAAAGTGTAATATACTGGGCTCCCACCTTGTAAAAGTTTTTTTTTTATTCATGCACAGATCCATTGATACCGAATTCCACGGAATCCTAAAATTCTACCATAAGTAATAACTTTTATTAATTTCTTGGAATATCTGACTAAAAATAACTAACTTATTTTAATCTGGAGAATCGCTTAGGGTGAAAAAGGGCGTCTTATA
Source organism: Maratus speculifer (assembly GCA_964019185.1). NCBI lineage: Eukaryota > Metazoa > Arthropoda > Arachnida > Araneae > Salticidae > Maratus > Maratus speculifer. The sequence continues at coordinate 299,862,837 of OZ025297.1, read as the reverse complement.
AGTGTGATAAAATCAGTGTTATTTAAGATAGAGATGTTTCCAAGAATAACAGTCGAAATCGGTGGAAAAACTTAAAACAATTCTATTATTGCGATTTTTTTTGTAATAATAAATATCAGTTTTAAACTTTTATCAGATTTCTGTCTATGATTAATTTTATTAAAATGAATTTTGCATTCATCAATTTTTAATGCAGGAGGTCACGAAGAGGAAATGCTTTCAGGTAAGCAATATTAAAAAAAAATAGTTTTATACAATATCCACATATTTTTTTTTAGAAAAAATGCTAAAGATACAATAATCTTATTAAGATATTTTAAAAGATCAAATCGTATCGTAAAATTACACGAAAATGTCCTATTTTATAAGATATTTTGGTTGAAGTTTTTTTTTCTGAATTTTAATGAATTACATTTATTGCAAAAATTATTTTCTACTTTTATTTTACTGTATTTTTACATTTTTTTATTTAACTCAACCGGATTATTTACTTTATTGTACTGTATTTTTACACTTCACTGGTACCCATTTGCGCGGGACACTAAGTAGTGGTCAGTGAGAATCACCTCTCGAGTGCAAAAGGTTAAAGTTTGAACTCATAGTTTTAATTCCTTTTTACTTTCTTCTTTCTAATGAAGGAAATATTGTAATTAATTTTTTTTCTTTCCGGTTTATGACGCATTTACATGTTTTAGGGATCAGGGATTCCAAATACTTGTTAATATAAAATGTCCTCGTGCCCATCCAAATATCCATATGATCTCTTTGTGGCATCGAAAAGTGCATGAAATTATGCATAGAATTGAACCAAATTTTTTGGGTATGACCATCAGGTTTTCATTGAATTTGAAATATTTAGCTGGAAGGGGGAAGATGTAATAGTGATTTTTGTGGCATTTTTATTAATGTACCATGCAAAAGTGTATAAAATTACGCATGGAATTGAATTAAAGTTGATGTGTATATTTTTGGCTATGGACAGCAGACCCCTCATTAATTTGGTAATAATCCGCCAGTATGGGGAGCTGTAATAGCGATTTGTATCGATTTTTTATAATTCTGTTGTACATAGGCTGTTGATGCAGCGACAGGCAATTCGCATCCAGCTATGTCGGCGATTCCCAAGCAGCTGTTGAACAACAGAATAGTGAAAAATATTGAAGCAGAAACTTAAGATAAAAATCAAAGTTTATGCAATATTGAAGTAACAACACTGAAGTACTTATATATGTAACAAGTTCAAAAAATACTAACATGTATGAGAAAGAAGAAAGTTTTGGGATTGGCAAATCAGACTTATTAGTTATTGTACGTGGGTGGTTGAATATTATAGTCCCTAATGTATATAAAATATTTCTAGTGCGATGTTTCATATGGAATATCAAGTCCTAATGGCTTTGATGTCTATATGCTTATTTTCTTAACTGTAGCTGCTATATTAACATATTTTTAGTGGGAGGGGTAAAGCTTTAAAGTTCTATTTTTAAAGGGATTTTAAAGGCGGATGTGAGGGGAAAAAGGTTTGTTTGAAGTTTATGGGGTTAGATTTGTGGCAGTGGATGAGACGTAGTTACATAACTATGATACCAAGTCCAAACGAAAATAATCACGTCTCGACCACTATCACAAATCTAACCCCATAAGATCCAACCCACACTTTCACCCCGACATCCACCTTATTACCCCTCCCTTCAAAAGTATATTAATATAGCAGCTACGGTTCTGAAATTAAGCATATAGGCATCTAAGACATTAGCCTTCGATGTTACACATCAATCATTGCAATACTAGTACTTTATATACACTAGGGACAATAATTATTGAACCACGATCGTAAAACAAATTGAAATATGAGTAAATTTTGATGTCTAAGACAAAAGCTGCTGGAAGACTACTAAGGAATTACCTTGTAGAATACCGAAAATTATGGCCACTAGCAAAAAACTAAAGGTAAATTTAAGGACAATTATGTAATGGTCCTTTTTTAAGATACCCATAAAACAATTCTTCATTGCAGGTTTATTACAGTTATAAAAAATATGTAATGAATAAAGAGATGGGAGGGTAGGGTTGAGAAATGAATAGGGCCAAGTTGTCTAGGGTGGAAATAGAGGGGGAATGAATGCCGAGAAAATAAATCATGGGTGGGATAAGGGAAAAAGTGCTGCAGTAGAAAAAAGGAGATAACTATTTTAGCTATAATTTATTGTCCTAATGAACCCCAAAAAATTCCCAAAACCTCTGAAAAAATTCAGAGGGAAGTAGGTGTGCAAATTGATTAAAATGAAAAGGAAAGGAAAATGAAAATGAAAGGTAATTCATAAATCTGACATAAAAAGAAACGTGGGGAGAGAAACGAAAAACAAAAACTGGGGTTTCAAAAGGTCCCTAAATTTGAAAAAAAAGGGGTCCTAGCGAAAAACTAAAGATAGATTTAAGGAAAACTATCCACTGGTTCAATTCCAGTATTAAGATACATTTTACAAGTGGGATTCACTCAAGATTTATTTTTATTATAAAACATATGTAATGGATGGGGAGGAGAAGAGGAGCGGGAGAATTGAGAAATAAGTAAGGCCGATGTACCTTTCTGGAAGGAGGGAGAGGAAGAGCAAGAATGAATCCCACAAGTAAACGAGGGAATAGGAGGAAGAGAGAAGGAAAAACGTGAAAATGCACAAAAAACGCGGGAAAATGCCAATTCGAGCCCTTGAAAGTTAGAGGTGTCCTTGTGTTAGAAATATAATAATCCGAGATGCATTTTCCTGGGGTGACATATAACACTAAATCAGAAACAAATTGATTAGTAATTCATGTTATAATACAATAATTCAATCAGGGCTCATATGCTTCAAGGACTTTAAAGCCCATTTTACCAGAAATTTTGTCTTATTTAATGATTTTTTTTTTCAGTTATAGAGAACTGTACTTAACAAAATTTCTGGTAGTAAGATACAGAATGTCCAGCAAATAAGACTCCGATTTTAAAATTAAATTTTTCAAAAACGAAGATAGATTGAATTATGCAGTAAGCGATTTGTTTCTTTGGTAATCTGTAAAAATCTTATACAGAAGTTTCGATCGGTGGATATTTTGAAAAGATTATGTTCTGATTGCAAAAAATACTTGACTTGATATTTTTCTTGTTTTAGATTGCAGAGAACGAGTTTTCCGGGTACAGTGCCATTATTTTAAAGATTTATTAATTAAATTTTTGGAATTTCAAAATTTCAAAAATCGTTAAAATAGTGCATTGTAAACCGAAAAACCCGTTTTCTACAAGCAATCTAAAACAAGAAAAATGTCAAATCAAGCATTTTTTGCAATCAGAATACAATCTTTTTAAGATATCACTGATCGAAACTTCTGTATAAGAGTTTTACAGCTTACTTAATAAACAAACCGTTTACTAGATCATTCTATCGGTCTTTGTAATTGAGAAAATTAATTTTGAAATCAGGGACACCCTTTGCAGGACACCCTGTACCAAAAATCCCCTGAATCTCTTAATGGTTACGAACCCTGTCAATGTTCGAAAGTGTTGGTTCACTCCAGTTAACCCGCAGATTCTTGATAAGAGATGACCTGATATTGGTTAAAGAAATTGGTTGACTGAGTCATGGAGAAATATGAGACACAATCGAAAAGAATATGAGGCGTCCATAAAACCTAGAAAATCTATCATAATGTCCTTGTTATTGCCTAACGCTACTTAATAAGGTCGCTCACATTTTTTTTTTCGTGTCTGCATGTGCATATAAGTAGTTTAATGACATGTTGCAGCTCCTTCTCTGTCTATTTTTAAAATAAAGCGACTTTTAATGAGTTTGTAGGTGTTTTATAATGTTTAAAAAAAATCGAATAATTCGTTAATCATAATAAAAATGTAGGTTAAAGATGTGAGATGTTTATAAATTATAAATTTTGTATGCTTATACAATAAAAGTAGTTTGATTTTTCCTTAACCAATTGCGTTTGCACTATTTAAAACTACAAGAATACTGAAATGGACAACAATTCACACAGTTTTACTCCATATTCTGTTTAAGTGCTTAAAAAAACTGAATCTTGAATTTAATTTGAGCATTATTATATATTGGAATAGCAAAGTGCCCTCTATTTAGTTAAAAGTGAATTATTTTTGAAGTTTTTGTATAAAAAGTTGTGAGCTTTCTTGTAAAAGATTGCTTATTTATGTTTCTTATCATTAATAAATTGCTGAATTTGAAATTTCGAGTGCTTCTGTGAAACATTCTATAGTTACGGAATAGATGCTTTCTATTTCCATCTTTCCTTTTCATCCCACGACTCTTCAAAAAAGTTTCTTTATATGTGCTGAATTCAGGTGAAAAGGTCTAATAGTCCAAGAGCCGACCGCACAAAACCCTAAGTCATCGAGCACAAAAAAAATCCTTTATTTTTTGGAAGAGCAGTAATAGAGGAATCTAATGATCCATGTCTGCCGGAAGCGAAGTGGTACATAAGCCAAACATTAATACCACTATTGGTTGACTCGTAGGTTTAGCATTGTATTTGCCATACAATCAAAAGTATGAATACACATAAAACTGGGTGCAGGAAAACACAATGCTAATCCTACGAGTTAACCACTAGTGGTATTAATTTTTGGCTTATGCTCCACTTCGCTTCGGGCAGACATGGATCATTAGATTCCTCTATTACTGCTCTTCCAAAAAATAAAGGATTTTTTCTTGTGCTCGATGACTTAGGGTTTTGTGCGGTGGATTCTTGGACTACAAACACGACAAAGTCGGGTATAGATTAAAAACACAATAAATGACACTATACAGAAATCAGACGACGTAAAACACAAATTTTAATAACAGTTTTTTTTTTCTGGGCCTTCACAGAATTCGAAGGTACAGACAAAAAAAAGGAAGTACATACATTTACACGGTTTGAATATGCAAACGTTCACCGGCACGAACTCTACAAAAGAATGAAACGGAGAAGATAAACATAAAAAAAAAATTCTCACAAAGCGAAACATGCTAGCAACCAGCTCAGTATAGTTTAAAATCTTCTGTCCACATAAACGGTTAAAAGAACCGTCTTTTTTTTCAGATAATATAGCGCAAGTTGACTTCAGTTTATCACAGACTCTATCGACATTTGCTTGTGTGAAAGAACAATTTTGCAGATCTCTAATTGTTGTAGTACTTGCTTAGTTCGTATCATGAAGAACACAAAAATCGGAGGAAGCTGCTGTTACCTTTACAAGGCTTACAAGGCAAAAAATTACATTTTCTACGGAATCACATTTTTATATCTGTCGATGACGTTCATTGTATCTAATTAATAAAGTATAATTATTAAACAGAAGCTATATATATATTTTTTCAGTGTGGATGTTTAAAATTCCCTGACTGACAAATAGGGATGAAAAATAGAGGTGTAAGAAATTTGGAGATTAATTTTATAAAAGAGAATATACCGTATTTACTCATGTATAATCAGCACTTTTAAAAAAAATATTGCAAAACTCTTACGTGCGCGTAATACACAGAATAATTTTTTACTGCTGGATATAATCACACGATATACACATGAATCAAGAAAAGTATTCAAAAAAGACATAATAACTCGAGAAATCTTACTTAATTGAAGTATCACTGTACCTTTATTTCACTCCTTGCAAACAGCGTTTATATAATGTTAATGCATAAAGCATTAACATTTTACTAACGCTATTTAGAAATTCTCACTGCCGTCACTCACTCCCTACCCGAAGTCTAAAAATGTATTTTCGCCTTGTTTTTCGCCATATGTAATGTTTGTTTCAACTTTCTTTTTTGAATTTCATTTATTCATTTGCATATCAAATTTGCGGTGAGCGTTATATGCAAGATTAAAAAAAAAAATCGCCATTTTTCTTGTTAAGTACGGGATTGTCGTTATACACGAGAAAATATATTAATAATAACAATCTTAAACGTTTCACGTGTGAATTATTATCTCTTAATATGTCAATGAAATGCTGTATCTTAAAGAAAAATGTAAATAGTTAATAGCAATTTCATCATATTAATAAAAAATACTACATATTGTTCCAAACTTTCTTGAAAACATGAAAAAAATTATGGAAATAAACTTTTTTTAAGATAATTATTTTAAAAGAAATTTTGAATTGTCTAAAGACCAAGTTTCAGATAATCTTAATGCAGTTCGGACATAAATCAGCAGCTATGAAAAAAATATATGGAAATAAACATTTTTTAAAAATAATTATTTTAAAAGAAATTTTGAGTTGTCTAAAGAGAAAATTTTAGATGATCTTAATGCAGTTCGAACATAAATCGTGTTACTAATAATACTATTATTTTGAAAAACCAACTATTGACGATGGTTTGAATAGTATTTAAAGATTCCCATTTTTTTAGTAATATTTTATTCAATTATTACCGTATTTATTATTCCAACAAATAATTTTAATTTAACAGTTTTGAGAATTATAAATGAATTCCATTATTTTCCAGATTTAAATTAAAAGAATTAAAATTTGTATTCAATGGGAAAATTCTCGATTCTCATTAGAGAAAGATTTTTAATATATTTGTATCGAATAACTTCTGATTGCCATGCGGCATTAGAATTTAAGTAGATTTTACTATTATTTGACGGGATTACACCTAGTCGAATTCATTTGTTCATTTGATTTTAACGAATTAAAGAACAAAAACGCATGTTATATCTGAAGTTACATAATGTTAAAATTTCATTTATGATAAAAAATAATGAAATATAACTTCATACTTTATGAAAAGGGAATTATTTCAGTTCAGTTCAGTTCAGTTGCATTTACAATTGTATCCATTGATAATCTTGCATTTGTTATTAGTATGTAACAGATATTTGTTATGTTTATGATTATATCATGTATGCATTACATTAGTAAAAATATTTATTATTCCTTATATAATTATAGGTAAGCATAGATAAATCCCAGCATATCATACAAATGCTGGGATGTTTTATTTTAAATATTTTGATTTATATTATCGAATGGTAACATCAATGGATAACTTATAAAATGCAAAAGCAGACAAGAATTATCGTGACCTGTCCAAGCTTCGTTAATGTTTATCACAGATAATTTGAAAGAAAATGTTAAATTTTCATATATTTAATGTGGTTATTTACGTTTGAGAAGTCGATTTTAGAAAACCTGAATCAATTTTACTTTAAAAAAATGTCTTGTAATTATTTTTTCGAAACTTTTTACCTTTCCTTTTCTTTATTTTCTCTTTAAAGTCAATTAAACATAAAATTAGAAATGCTGAATTTTTACAATATCTTTACACTTTAAATGAATTTTTCTTAAAACTTTGTTTTACGATAGAAAAAAAAATCTCTATACAGTATCACATTTTAAGTAACAGACGAAATTTTTAGAGAATATTAAAATATTTATTGCCAATGAAATGAATAAAAAGATTCCATGTAGATGAAAGTTTGTCATTTTTATAAATTTTTTGTTTTAAGAAAAAATAGCTAAATTTTGAAAAATAACATATTAGGGTACTAAATAACCTGTGTTAATTTTATCGTATTTTTGTTATATTATCTTTTATTTTGAAAAGTGCCGATATCTACTCTTTCCACAAAAAGGTTTTTAAGGTATTAAGGAATTTTGTGAAATTTCGATCGAATTTACATAATGCATTTAATTTGAGTTAAAGGCTTTTAATAGTAATATTTTTTACGCAAGGCCCATAAAAATCTTTGCATATCTAGTTTTCGAAAAATTTTTTTAGAAGGCGGCTTTGGTAATATCGTATTTGGCATTATTAATGCTAATCATATACATAACCAGCTAGATGACAGTGGAATAAATCTGCGGCAACTTGTGTGAAAAGCAGTTTTAAAAATATTTTTAGTATTTTAAATTAAGATAAAGATCCCCTTTAAGTTTTTTAGCGTCAGTTTTGTCTTTTGATGTGATAGTCATTTTATTTACATAAAGTGTAATTATATATATATATATATATATATATATTATTTTTATGATATAGTGTATTTAGAACGATTAGATTGGAGTTATTTTCTAACGTTTTAGTTTTCTGATACTTGATAATATTTTTAGTGCTTTCTTTAACGTGTGATTTAATAGTTAATTAATTCAAATAATTAATTTATAAAAGACCCACAAATGCACACAGAGACATAAAATATAGACATACACAAGAACAAATACACATGCACACATGTACATTTTAAGCATTTTACGTTTAATTAATTTTATCATATGTATTTTCTTTTAATGATAATAAACGATTTTCTATTTATAATTCTGTTAGTCAATTTATTAACAAAATTATCACTGTTTTGTGCTTTATTCATCTCATTTATACATATATATCGTTAAATTTTTTGGTTTTTCCCATATGTTATAAGGAGTTTAATATTGTCATATTGCCAACAATAATCAACTAAATAACATATCTTTACTGTGAATTAAGCATACGTAACTCTTTTGTCGAATCAGTAAGCTATTTAAAGTTTTGTGATTTTTGCATTTCTGTTTCTTCTATTGTCTTTTTTTTTTTTTTTTTTGATTTTTTGATTTTGTGATATCATTTTTGTTATATATATGTATGGTACTACTTGGTTATCCAGTCGAACAAAAAATTATCGCCAAACTATAAGATTAAATGCCAATAATGTATGATCGTGAATGTAACATCCAATGACATTATGTATGATATGCGTGTTTAAAACGTCATTAAGTGGTTTTTATTTCGACTTTTTATTTGTATTTTAATTAACATTCTACTAAATATTTCTTTTTTCATTATTTAAAATAAAAATTATGTCAATGTGTATAATTTGGCGAAATTGGTCGACGGGATAACCAAGTAGTACCATATGTATATATATTTGTCTTTTAAGCAATCGAATTTTTAATTTGGATCTTATCGTTTCTTTTAATTGTTTTTCTTTTCTGATGTGTTATAAGGAGCTAAATATTGTCATTTTACACATATTGCCAACAATGTTCAACGAAATAACATGTCTTTACTGTGAATTAAGCCTAATTTGTTCCGCTGTCGAATCAGTAAATTATTTATAGTTTCGTGGTTTTTGTAATTTTTGTTTCTTCTATAGTCTTTCCATTTAAAAAAAATATATATTTGTGATTTCATTTTTATATTTGTGATTTCATTTTTTTTTCCACACAACAGGTCATTTTGTAAAAAACCTGTTGAATATTACTGACTGTTAACAGTTAAATTACTATTAAATGATAAGATGAAACTGCCACGAGAAAAACTGACCAAGTGTTAGAAAACATTAGAAATAACTTCATTCTGTAAGTGTAAAATGCACTGTAATATAACAATCCATTAACAAGATGACAGAACAATGGGAAAAGGAAATGAAACTTTATATTGTGAAATACGTTTTCATGTTATGTTCTACACAAACGCGCACATAGATATACATATGCGCATATATATATATGCATATGTATCGCACATACACACATATATATTCAGGAGGAAAACTTCACCACCGTTCTGGTAAATTTAAGGCAAATGGAATTGTCAGTCAGAGAATTTTAAAAGATTGTAAAAATAAGAAATATCACAATAAGGAATAAATTTATAAACTATTTCTCTTATAGGATTTAAAATAGTGCCATTCTTGGATGTGGAAGAATAATTTTGTGCGAATTATTCGTTCACTAAAACTTTTTTTTCACATAGTTGGAAAAGAAAAATGCTTCACAAATAAATTTTTATATTATTTTTATAAACGTAGAAAACAAATAACTTGACGTGAATGGAAGCATTCTATAATGCACTTTTGAAAATGTTGAAATTTGGCATTTTCAGTATTTTGTGATTAAGACTATATTTTTTTATATGATTCAAATTTTACCTAACAAAGTACCTTGTCCAAATAATTTTGAGCTAAAAGATTTAAATCACTCTTTTAAAGTTTTCCTTTTAAAAACATCGTTAAATGTAATTGTTTTGTTAAAAGAAGTTATTTAAAATTGTGTATTTCTAAATAAAAAATAGTATTTTCTAAAATATAAAACTATTTGAATTAATAAATATCTATATATACATATTTTTTACTTAAACTGTTTTTTTAGTTTAAAAAAGCATAATTTTCATTATATAATTTAAATTTTCACAATAAATTATAAATAATTCGGTTGAAATCCCTTATTCATAAACTTTAATTTCCAAAGCTAACTTCATTGGAATTATTTTTTTTATTAATATTTATTAAAATATTCAATATATTTAATATGATAAACAGCATTTAAAATGAAAAAATAAATTTGAAAGAGATTTAAATGTTAAGCTTTTGGTGTGTTAGCTTAATTAATAAATATATTCGGACAGCAGTATTTAAACTTAAATACAAATTTGCAATTGAAAGGTTTCATTAATGAATATTACAACGCTACTATTTAGCTGAAATGCATAAACACTGTTTCATATTTTGAGAGACACACTATTAAACTTGAAAAATGTCCTAAACCAATGTAAACAAATTTTATCAACTGAAACGAAACATAATGCAAATGAGATATTTATAATGGTTTGAAAACGTTAAACTTTTATTATTATTTCTCCTCCATAAAACACTTCAAATATCCGGGTATGTAATGCATAAAAAAGGTACGTATTTTACCATTCATAAATCCTTCAGCTTTGAAAAGTGCAATGCTGCTAAAAAGGTGACAAAACTCCATTCTCATGTTTGAAGAGATAGAAGTATGGAGAACTTTCTTGAAAACAATTATGGGTCAAAGAATTAAGAAAAAGATATAAAAAAAGGGAAGAGGAAGAAAATGTATTATCTTACTTTTCATGAATCTTTATAAAAAAAAAAATGAAAATCTCATGTCAAAATTTTCAAAGTTCACTTAAAAATAGTGAATTTTTTTTAAATTAATGTCAGTTTTATAATTTATTAAATAATGTCAGATCATTTTGAGATATACTTTACAAAAGAAATATATGAGTTTTTTATGCAACATGTATTGTATGTAACTACATTTAAGCTAAATAGCAGCATCGTACGATATACTCTGACGCGTAACTTTTTATTTGATATAGGAAAACTCAGAGAGCTTAGTAGTGCAGGAACTTTAAAATTTGCATGCAACAATTAATACAGTGTCTATCAACCTCACAATAAAAGGTCCGTTAATATATTATTATTGCTGTCATATTTTGAGCAAAACAATGAAAACATAGGATCCTTGTCTGGAATGTTTCGTAGGATCCACGTGCACTCACCAGAAACTTCATATTGAATTTTTCAAAATTGATTTACTCAATATAAATTGTAAACTTTATTTAAAACAGCAATAATGGGGAAATATATTCGTAGTGAAAATATGGTTAGGATTACACTGAGCTTAATTACCCAAGTAGCACAGAGTGTTGGTCGATCGTTGGCGAATTGTGGAAACCAATGGGAAATTGTAAGTTGGCGAGGCATCCAGGAATTTGACGAGGTCTCTGATTTTTTGGACATTGTTGGCTCTGCATAAAAGTTCAATTACACGAGGGGTCAAAGTCGCTTCAAATTCCAGGCGTCTCCATGTTATCCTATGGCTCCAGGAGAGACTTTTCCCGAACAACCTATGTAAAACTTAGAAAACGAAAAAACGCAGGCAATTTTTGTCGCTTGAAAATTTCACGTGTAATAGCCCTTTACAATAATTTCATTGGTTCAAACGTGCACTAATGCATGTGCATCCTAAATTTTGCACCATTGCTAATCAAATGTGAAAACTTAACAAAATATATCACAATGTATCGCAATATATGACATCGAACAACGCAGCGGAGTTTTGATCCAGTTATTGTCATCCGTGTACCACTATTAATCTTCAGCAATGAGTTCTAATTTAATTGTAGAGTAAGTAAACTTAATTATTAAGCTTAATTTATAAGCATAATTATTTTAATTTAAATTTTAAATTATTTTAGAAGATTGTATTTTTAATTTATTAAACTTAAAAAAACGAATTTCTTGATTTTGACTTTCTGCAAATCTCAGACAGCACATGTCGTCTGGATTTTTCTTTTTAAACTACATTATTTGAATTTATAAGACGGCTATTTAAGTCGCTGTTAGATAAACGTGTTTGCTCTTCAATGAATAATAAATCGGGCCTTTTTCGGAGAAGGTTCTCATGCTTTATTAGCCAATGCTTCATCTTACAACGATAAAAAAAAGCACGCATTTCCAAACGTTGGCTAACCATAGGACTCCACAATTCACCAACATTAATTCGGCCATATTGTGTTGCTTAGATTAATTTTTTTTCTCTTTTTGCTCTCAAAAACAATGCAAAATTGTGAGTTCAAACAATATAAAAATATAGTCATCATAGGAACGGGCGAGTGCTCATTATACTCATTCACAAATTTTAACAATAAAAAGCATGTTAAAACTAAGTATCAGTACATGGGATGAAGCATAAATATTTTTATTCAAACACATATCACGTAAGATGTACAACAAACAAAAAATTATGACGGACAATATAAGTTTAAAAAATGATTGCATATAGGGTTTCACAATTTCAACACTGTTTCCTACAATATACAAAGTATGTTCAAGTTAAACCACCACTTTTGAAAAACTTTGGAGTTTTAACTTAAGTTACACAATTTTTATTAGATTATTGTCAAGGATTTAAGCATTTTTAACCTGCAAATGGAAAATACATAGTACTTAAATACTATGCATTTTTGAGGCATGTACATTTTGGAGCATACATTTTTATTTTTACAGAAATGCAAAATGTTTTCACGTCTAATAGTTAGAAATTTTCTATTGTGTGAAATCGCGATGTTATTATTGGAAATTTTAAAATTTGGATTCATAGTAACATGGAGATAATTTCCTAAACAAGCTTTTAAAATACCAATAGATCTTAACAATTATATTTATAGATATTGATATTTTATCAATAACATCATTTCCAATATCCACGTTTTTTTATGCGATTATTTGGGTCAAAATTAATAATAAAATTAATTTTCTTCACAAACGATGATGAAACATTTTATTTTCACCATGAAATTTAATAAAGCTTTTACAATTTCATTTCATTTTATTTATTTTTTGTTTTGTTTTGTTTATAATATTTAACTTTTTGAAGTTTTAGATTTTTAACTAGTTGGTGTAGAAATATTTTATATTTCATACAATGTTACTGGAAAATTCTTTGAAAAAAATTGTCAAAAAAGTAAATATTACAGGTTGAAAGATGCTGCACACGCCAGCGATTTGGAGAGATTTTCCGGTTATTTGAAAAAAAAAAAAAAAAAAAAAAAATCATCTTTTGATCATTGATTTTTTTAAGGCTTAATTCGCAATTTTTTCGTATTTTGTAGCTAAAAGGACGTACTTAAAAATTGCGTTTCTTTTATGAAAAAGTTCTGAGTTGTGGGAACACTGCTAGGATTTGATGAAAATGTAGCTTGACGATTTTGCGTTATTTTACGTTAGATTGGGGGAATTTTCTCTATTTTTGAGGAAAAGTTAAAGAATTAAAGTGGAAAATTTTGTATATTTATGAATGCAAGGTAATCAACGAAAAAGTATCACTATATGAATTTTTTTGAGAGTACACAAAATATGTTTATGGTTATGGTTATGTTTTTATTTTTTAAACAAGCGAAAATTTTGTTTTTGAATTTTCGCAAAATAAAAGACTAAAATATGCACAACAGAAAACCAAATTCTTGGAAAAAGTAAATGGAATAAATTCAGTAATGTACTTGTATATTTTATCATAAAAATAAATAAAAATTTTTAAATGATTTTTTTAAATGCAAAAGATTTGAATAGTCTAAAATAATCTAATACAAGCGATAAAAATAATAATTTTCCCCTCAAAAAATATTATTGTGACATTAACTCTTTATATATAAACCGATGAAACAAATAGTTTATATGTTATTACATATACTATCAGAAATCAAGGAAAAAGAAATAGGATATTTTTAAGACCTTTATAGATTGAAAAAATAATTGAATTTCTGCTTATTTTTATCTGAAAAAAAAAAAAAAAAACTTTAAGTAGCTACAGTATGCATTATGATAAATAGAAATAATAGTAATATTCTTTCGAAAAGATTTTATTTGTGGAAATATTTTTTTTATTGTATCATGTTTTCAATCAGTCGCTTCTCGTAATTAAAACATTGGCAAAAGAAAAATATTTAAACAGCCGAATCTTACTTCAGAATCTGTATTAAAAATATGTAAAAATTTAAAAGCAATTTTATTTTTTGTTAAACAAAATTCCAAAATTTGAAAAAAATATGCTGTCGTTATGATCTCTAATAAAAGACGTTTTTGACTTTCAGAACGTATAATTAAAAGATGTTAAGAAAACAACTCAAAATACCAGTTATTCCAAAATATTATACTTTTACAAAAGTGGTGGTTGTATGGTAATAGAACAAAAATATACATGCCATCATGAAATCTTCCTTCCTAGATTACATATATTAGCAATATGGCACTAAAATCATGCTTCCTAAAATGATGATAAAAATTTCTATCTTAAAAATTATGTGTTCATTGGAGTAATTTTGAATTTGCTTAAACACAGCGCTTAAAGGAGTAAAATGATAAAACAAATCAGAAAACTTTTACCACTGAAAAATGTAAAGCCACATTTAATAAACAACTTACGATTTCAAATGTAAGAATGATAATTGAAACGATAAAGATGAATAGTTTATTATTAATAATATAAACAGGCTTGAACAACAGAATTTAAGATGTAATATGAGGGAGGAAGGGGAGAGGAGAGTCGAATGTAAAAAAAAAATATATATAAATATAAATAAACATTTTATTTCATTTAATAGCGAAATAAATTTGTGAAAAGAAAAAAAACTAGAGATAAGAACAAGCTCACTGTTAAGAAAATTTTTGTTTTTCATTTTTGGGGTACTAATTGCACATATCATTAGCCGAATGCTAAAGGCTTTAAAAAGGTTGCATTCGAAATTAGTTGCATTCTTAAAAAAAGTTTTAAAGAGTTAACGTTATTTTTGTTTTTTATCTACTTGAATTTTTTTCCATTAAATTTCAATAAATAATTTACAGGGGAAAAAATGAATATACAAAAAATTATCTGATTCTTTTTTTTCACTTACTCTGTTATTCAAGCCAGATATTCAATTCTGTTATACAGAATTTTAAACAAAACGTCGGGCCAATATAAAATACACAAATAATGCAATAATAATAATAAGAATTCAGGAAAATGAATTCAAGATGATAAATGACAATTTCAAAGTATCAGTTTAAATCATTGTAAAATATGGTGGCATGTAAAATGTAATATATAACAGGAAGAAAATTATTAGAGATCAACCGATTAAGCGCTGTGTCGTAGCATAATTTAAACAATAAGACAGTAAAAACTAGCAAAGAAAACGAAACCTTGGAATTTTTTTTCATTGTGAGCTATTAAAACGTTTGGTACATGTATATTTTCTTGGATTTGGCATAATGTTTTGCAATTTCTGAAAACTAAACGCGACTCTAGCTATAGTCTTTGTTTAATCTTAATGGTAAAATATTTGGCATTATGAAAGCTACTCAGATTACTTAGCGATACACATTTTTCTGCAATTAAAATAATTTTTGCGACAGTAAACTCAATATTTTTATATTATTTAATCTGGACATCCATTTTGTCCCATTTCATTAATAATACTCGAGCATTATTGAAGTTTCGATATCATACGTGATATGCTTCGATGTCTAAGATTCGAATTAATGCAAATAAAATAGAAATCTTGCTCTAAAATCAAACGGGATAGAAATAATCAGTAATAATTAATAATATTGCATTAATATTTAGTATCGAATTACAATAGTTAAAATTTCTTTTACTTCTGAAGCTTTTAACCCTTTATTGTATTCGTTTATCGTCCAAATAATATGATAATTTTACAGTATCATTTACTTAACATTAACCCTTTCGGGTCCGAATTTTTTTCAATTTTAAGAAAAAAAAATACTTTTACGTTAATAACTTTAACGCTAGCAATCCAAATAGATTAGATAGTGTTTAACAAATATCTCATTGTCTGAAAGATAACGAATGTTGTTGTTTTGCATACTATTCAATTCATATTCATATGACAATAAGCTTAGGAAGAATTTTCGGAGACGTTTGGAAAATATTGTATTACAATAATATTTAACTTATATTACAATTTTCTGATACTTTTTGCACTTTATTAAGCATGTTTCTTTCTGAAAAGTAACTTTTATTTTAAATTTAAAGAGTGAAATATATGTTTACAAGAAAAGAATTGCAAAGAGAATTGAGAAAATAATAAAAAATATTATTATTACTAGAGGCCTATGCATAAATGATGTTATATAGTAAATGCATAAACATGTACTAACATTATTACATGTAGACAGTAGCAAAAATATTTCTTAAAAAAATAATACTCAATTAAAAGTCATGTATTATTAATAGTACACCAGACCCGAAAGGGTTAACCTTATTTATTTATTTATTAATGAGTGAAGGGGATGGGGCTGTGCCTGTTCTACGTCAGATTTCGAACACTTCCAGGTAAATATACACGTACCAAAACCTATTACATCAAATAATAACACTAATATCATGATTGGCAATGTCATTTCAGCACTGGCAATAAAGTCCTCATTAGCAACAATAATAATTTGTTATAAATGTTACTTACATGGAACGTTAATTACATGGAAAATAGTTCAATAATAATACTTTTTTTCAAATTTAAATTCTCCTTTCCTTATCATTGCAAACTATATTCAGCTTCGATTGCAATTATCAAATACATATGCGAAGACAAGTATTTATAAAAACACCATGGAGTAACTTTATGAAATGATCCTTCTGTACATAAAATTCAATGATGATCCTCATTTTTTACACTCAAGCTTTTGTAAGATTTCAAACTCATCCTTTGTGAATATTGCACTTGCGTTTTTTTTCTTTCAAAATAAAAGTTCGAGTTGCTATGTTTTTCTGAAACAACAGCATGCCGAGTAAAAACTTATTTGAACAAAACTTATAGAATGTATATTTTTTTTAATAGTATTTCATGATGATGATTATGATTTAAGTAGTTCTAAAACACTTCATATCGTTGGTAAATTTATTATCTATTGAAAAAACATATATTGAAATAATTTTTTAAAGCATTGGAGGTCATCAACTGCTTCAAATACAAAAGCTACAAATTACTGTATTTAACATTATAAACAAAACTTAAAAAAAAAAGTTTTGATAAAAAGAGTTGCATTATATTTAAATATTTTTAATGTTTAATTATGAAAAATAAACCTATTTAATTAGGTTATTATCAAGATACAGATAATATGATTAACATATATACCTTAACATGTCTCTAATTCAGCAAGTTGAAGTAGTTCACTTCGTTGTAAATATGAATATTGTAAAAAAAAAAAAAAAAAAAAAAAAAAAAAAAAAAAAAAAACCCACAATTTAATGCCAGTTAATTAATATGTCAGCTTAAAGATTACATATTAAATAATTAAATGAAATTTTCTTTTAAAAAAATGCTATTTCTTGACTGAAAAAACTTTCATTAAGCAGCTTCAGCAGGTTTTGATGTCAAATTTGAAAATATATTAAACTTAACCATTTGGTTAAAAACGGGTTAAGTATTTAAATAGTTAGTTACTTAGAAAATGTTATTTTAATGATAAAAATATCTTTAATTAAATTAGATTAAGATAGTTCCAACAACATGAATTCCAAATTTGGACTTAAATTAAAATTAACTGACCGAATAACGTGAAATCTAAATTTAAAAAGAAAATTTTTAATTAATATAACCTAACATCACCTTAATTAAATAATGTGAAATGCTGTTTGTGTAAAATTTTGATGTATTAAATTGAGTTACTCGGAAAAATTTGATGAAAATTCCACTTAAAAAATGCCGTTCCGATCATTAAAATATCCTACTTTTTATTTCATTAAACAAGTTCAAGTACTATTCATTTCATTTAAAAACTTATAAATGTGGAAATAAAACACGTTTTTATGCTGATATTTCTTGATTAAAATGACTACGTATTTCATTAGAATTGGTTGAAGACCTCCAAAGAGCATGCATGTTGAGAAAGACTGTTTCAGATTGGTCACTTAACCGAATCTGTAGTTATAACTTGACAATGAGGAGTGTCATGCTTGAAACAGTAACCATTTGTTATGTATCACGTGGAAAGAGCTAGATTTAAAATTCCTACATCAGAAGGTAAGGTTTAAAATCATTTAAAAATGCTCACACAAGGTGATGAAGTTCTGGTGACGATATCTAAATGGTTTTAAAAGCCACAAAACTCTATACATACAAATAAACAACGAAACAAAAAATGCATGTCTTGAAATATATAAATTCTAAAATACACAAACTAAATGTTAAAACAATAAATTATACAATTTCACACAAATGATAATGATAATGAATGATTCGAAATTTTGAAAAAAAAAAAAGAAAATAACATACTTCAAGCGAACCTTTATACGATCCTGTTAAATAACTAAGTAACATTTAAATATAAATGTATATTTAATATTCAAAAATTAATTTTAGATTAATATAACATTTAAAACAAATTTTAGCTAATTAAAAGGAAAAAATTGAAATTATTAAATTAAATTTGATGTTAAAACATTATCTAAAATAAATTTCGAAATTTATAGGCATTAAAATTACCTTTTATGCATAATTTTGTTTGTCTAAATGCTTTATAAAACTGTATTCGTTACATCTGATATAAGCTGTAATTTATCAATAATGAAATAAAATTTAATTTTTGCTGAAATAATTTATTTAGCGCAAAATATTATCAAATTTTTACTTTTATTTCACATGCATAAGATATGCATTTCAATTTAAGAAATATTATAAAAACATAATTGTAATTTTATTTTATATAGAAATAAGTTTTCTAGAAGAAAATTAAATGTTATTCGCTATCTTTCTCTCTCTTACCATACACATATAAAATGAAATTTACATAATAAAAAAGGATTGCATAAAAGAGATTCAGTAAAAAAAGGGGAAAAAAAGAAATAAAATATCGTTTATACACATATTACACAATCCCAAATAGATTATTTTTAAAATTTCTGAGAAAAACAATTTGTTAAACATAAAATATATAATATATGCATACAGAGAAAACTAATTATAAATATGAAAAAAAAAATGAAAACGAAAAACAGTATAAACAGAAATAATAAATTATATCAATAGTGAAGTGATTTAACAATTTGATTTTTATTTCTTTAAAAAAAGTTCCATATTTTTTTCAAGTTGAGTGGAGAAATGTTTAAAGTATCGTCACCAGAAAATAGTAAGTATTTTAAATCATTTTTAAAACAATATACTTTAGAAACTTATTGTGAGCATGAATGAAACGGCTTACAACTGTGCCGGATACCTGGAAAAAAGTGTATAAATGAGGATGCCATGAGCTATCAATAATTATTTATACATATATTATAAATATATGTAAATCTTCGTCATGTGTAATATTACAGTTCTTAAAATGGCAGCAGTAGTACATGCATACGATTAACGTCCAGCTATCGTTAATGGAGCATGTTCGTATAATGCTGTTGTTGTTGCTGCTGCTGCTCTTGTTGTTGCTGTTGTTGCTGCTGCTGTTGTTGTTGTTGCTGCTGCTGCTGCTGTTGTTGCAATTGCTGCTGTTGAAGACTATCTGATTTTTGAGCTCTTGGGCTAGTGTTTGGATCTGTTTCTGAATCGGAACTGCAGCAATTACTGCTGTTACTATTGTTACTGGTCATGCGCTGCGGTTGTTGCTGATTTTGTTGTTGTTGCTGCTGTTGTGGTGGTGGTTGTTGCTGTTGAGGTGGCGGCGGCATGATGCTCATCATGTTACTTAGTTGTTGTTGTTGCTGTTGTTGTTGTTGCTGCTGTTGTTGTTGTTGCTGCTGCATGTGAGCGTGATGCTGTTCAGCAGCTGATGAAGTGGGTGGTATACCAGAACAGGATGGGTCAGAAGGATCTTTCATGCGTCTTTCTGCAGCTGCGCGGCTCAGTAAATATTGTGCAGCAAATTGGTGCCTAGGATCTGTACGCATTGCCTCCATATGGTGCAGCAAACCTGTAAATGAAACAATAGTTAAGAACATGCGAGTACTAGGTCACCTTATGGTACGTCAACATAATTTATGGACATGTAAGAAACTCATTTTTAAAAGTAAATTTGCACCTACGATGTTTCGCCCATCACATGAACATTTTTTAATTAACCTTAACAAGAAGTTACCATATTAAAATCATTTTGAAAAAAAAAAAAAAAAAAAAAAAAAAAAAAAAAAAAAAAACTTATTTACATCTATAGCGAAAAAATACGCGGGGAAGTCGAAAAATAAATTTCCCCTGGCGGCTGTGGACAGACGTGTATATCAAAGACAAAAAATATAATGAGACATTAAAAATAAGATGGAACTTTATTTTTCTACATTAGTGATATTTTCTACATATTCCAAGTGAGTTGAGACAATTGTTAGATATTTTTATAAGCTTCAAAAAAGCACTCCAGGAAAAAATAAAAAAATAAACAGGCCTCTGCATCATTCTGGCCCCGGTAGATATGGAGAGGAAGTGAATTTTGATTTCGTGGTCAAAAGACGATGAGAGAGTGGTTGTCCGCTGCGAATGGGAACATGGAATATCGGGATCAGAAATCCATAACCGCCATGTGGAATTATATGGGCCGATGTGATGTCGAAACAAATGGTGCGGAGATGGTGCCGCCAATTCAGTGAGGGGCGTCAGCAAATGTTGAACAAACCGAGACGCGGACGAACGTGCACGGCTACTACAACGAAAGCATTGCTTGTCTACACCTTTAGAAGCAATACTGTTTCAACACAAGTTGTTCAACACTTTTTTCATTTGCAGAGTTCTGTTTTTTTCCTTGTGGGCTTTTTGAAGCTTATAAAGTGGTATGACTAATATCTCAACTCACTTGGAACTTGTGTACAAAAATAACGCTACGTCTTATCTTTAATGTTACATTATATTTTTTCTCTTTCATACAGACATCTGTCCACAGTCGCCAGAGGAAACTTATTTTCCGATTCCCCCTCGTATCTGTTAAATGGATGGCACGTGAATACTTACCTGTTAATTTTCATTCTATGATCTATCACCTGTCATAAATTTTGATGTCTGTTCATGTCTTGAAAAACAAACATTACAATTGTAGTTTGTTAATATAGTTATCAACAGTTCATATATCGTATTTTTTAAAATCGTTATCAACAGATGAATATAATCAAAATCGCTGGTTCGATCACCTATGTTTAATTTCCGATACCAAGAAATCAATTTTAAAATAGATCGATTCAACAAAATGTGATTAGTTATTCGTATAACGTTATCATAGATATTTTAGCATATCAGATTTGCAATCTAACTGATAGCAAGCCTTAAGACAATTCTAAAATCCAAAGGTCTAATTTATGACAAATTTCTGAAGTTATTTTTGTTTAGACACTCTTGTAATTGACAGGTGCCCTTACTCAGAAAGGAAATAATCGAATAGAGTTTTCTGATAAAGATGCAAAATCTTTTTTAGAAAATACAATCAAAATGGGTATTTTGAACCAAATTTTCGAACGTAAGAGTGTGGAAAAGGAATAAAATCTTATCGTTCACTTCGCAAAAAATAAAATATTAATAAACATTCAAAATTTTGAAACTTTTAAAATAAATTAGTTTTATAGATTTACAGTTTTTTTTTTCTTTACAGTGATGACACCTTAACCCCCTGGGGACGAGCGACACATATACAGGCTTTGCCGCAAAAAAGGCTTAAAAATTCTTGCTTATAGCCACCTGTAAAATTTTATCACAAAATTAGCTTCATTTAATTGTAGCATTTTCTCGAGATAACAAGGCACAAATTTCTATTATTAAAAACCAGTGACAAAATATTAACAATTTTGTAAAAGACTCCCGTCGCGAAGGGGTTAATATGATACCTATTATGTCTGATTAACATGACAAACATTATTCATTTTGTAGTAGTCCTCGATTTCCTTCTTTTTATATACCGTGAAAATCGTTTAAGATGCACCAAATTAATAGACTATATTGTTTAAGATACGAAATATCTATGGTCCCTTAAAAGAGAAACCTGTATAAAAGTGACCGGATAAGGTACGAATTATCTTCGGTGCCTTGATTGGCATCTTAAACGAGTTTCAATATTTCAAACTTATATCTTACATCCGCAGTTTGGCAAAACTATACAGTACATTTTATGCAAAAAAAAAAAAAAAAAAAAAAAAAAAAAAAAAAAAAAAAAATTGTGAAATCTAGTTAACAGAGTCCAAATTTATCATCTATTAAAAGAACACCAATAAGATTTTAAGGACAGAAATTGACTAAGATCACGGATTTGAATCCTGAAATTAATTAAGGCTGTTATTTCATTTTGGATTTAGTTAGTTATGATTCAGACATAAAAAAATATATTTGCTAAATTGTTTTTTAAAAAAAGTTTGGTATTTACGAAAAAAATAGTTGTTAAAAACTAATTAAACTAAACGGCAAAATGATGGTTTAAGACCCCACATTAGTCATTGAAAAAGACTCAGATGATAATGTTAAGCCTATGGGGTCGTTCTTTTCAAATATATCGTTCAAATTTTAATATTTTTCCCATGAGGTTTTTTTTTTTTTTTTTTTTTTTTTTTTTTTTTTGACTGGATAGAAAAGGATCATCTTCAATCGGGCTATGTTTTACTTTTTCGATTTTTGTTATTTTTTTTTTTTTTTTATGTAAAAATAGTTTTAATTTCAGAAGCCGTTCAAATCATTTCCGAAAATTAAAGTATATTTTTCTAAAAAAATCTGAAACAAAAATTGAAAAAATAAAAACTACCCCGATTGAAGATGGTTATTATGAAAAAAAAAATCATGTAAAAATATTAAAATTTGAGCGAGATATTTGAAAAGAACGCCTCCATAACATTATCATGCGGGTCTTTTCAGTGACTAGTTTGGCGTTTTAAAAGGCCATTACGTTAGAATTGACTAGATATTTTGAAACTTCTTTTACTATCCTGCAATCTAACGATCAAGAAAGAGGTATCTGGGTCAACAATCGAGTACTGAACTTCAATCTGGATACAGCCCTTAAAATATGCCCGTTTTAAAATAATAAATTTCTCGGAAACTTATCGTTTGAATAGTATTAAAATTTGATTTAGGCTATTTGAAGGGTGTAGATCTCATTTATGCTGACAGATTTGTTACTGCTACTGAAAAAAAAAAAAAAAAAGCTTGGGTTTGTTTTAATATGCAAATGGTCCCCTAAGCAAATTTTATGCACATAATTTAATTATTTATTTCCAACCATTGGATACCAATACCTTTCTTCTACAACAATATTTTACAAAGTTAGTGGGGGGTAATTTTTTTTTTTTTTTTTTTTTTTTTTTTTTTTTTTACGACTGTATTTGATAACTTTTGTGCAGTAATACCCCGCATAGGAATTGCAGAATTTATATAGAGGAAGTATTTAAAAAAAAATAGTTAAATAATAATTTTAAAAAATGTTCAGAAACTGAAAACCAGATTGCCTCGAATACGATCTATAGAATTTATCTTGAGAATTTTAGTGCAATTATATCCTGCATAAAAATTGGAATTTATGCACGCCAAGTATTTAAAAAAGTAGTTAAATTTAAAAGCGGATACGAATATTGAAAACCAGATTTCCTCAAATATGATCTATAGAATTTATACACATTGAGTATTGTTAAATGAAAAAAAAAAAAAAAAAAAAAAAAAAAAAATAGTTAATTTTATGCGCTCGAAAACTGAAAATGAACTATGAACAATCATTTTTCACAGGTATTATTAGATAAAAGATGATGGGCTGTATCCATATATCTATTGATTACTTTCAATATTATACACAATGTGACACGTAATACTGTATTTGGATGCAACTCCTTATTTTTTTTGCTTCATTTTGGAAACAACGGATTTTAAGCTTATTCCATCGACGATCATTTTCAGAATTTTCAAAGCTTGTTTTTAAGGCTTTCACAAAAGTTGCTATATTCATTTAGCAAACACAATATGTAAATGAAATTTTGATACCTTTCACGTATGGCCAGTAAAAAAATTATTTTGTAAACCTGCTCATTTTTCACACAATTTTTACTATTTTTTAATTCTGATTACAAGATATTATGTACAATGTTATTTGAACATTTTTTTTTTTTGAAAAAACATTTTTTTTATTAAGAACTCTGTAAATTATAAGCAAAAAACCTGTCAAAATTTGGGACTTATTTTTTTTATAAGAACCTTAATCTCTCTATGAGTATACACGCTATCCACACAAAAATGAACACAGTTTCTTAAAATAAGCCACTTAATCATAATATACAGTTTGAACGCTTTTGCTACATTTATTTTTACAGGGCTAGCCAAAAGATCTTCATTCTTTTTCAATTTGTTGAGGGTACCTTATTGGAGTTTCGGGAAAAAAATCTTCACGGTAATATATGACATTACTATTATGCTTAAACAACTGGAGTTTCAGGCAAACTCCGTAATTTTCCTTAAATTTTCATAATTTTACTTGTGTGTGAATTTATTAAAAATATATAATTTCTCTTGTCCTTATTGTTTAAGATACGGCAACAGGAAAAAATTAAACATAATTTAAATTTTCTTAGGATTTTTAGATTGATTTATCAATGTTCAGTCGTAAATAAATTATTATTAAATTATTAACTAAAAAAAGAGTTTTTCTTTTTTTTTAAGTTCTACACTTCATGTTTATTTATAATTTTATTTTCGACTTTTTAGTCTTTAGAATGTTTCATTTTTTGCAGATTAATAGTGGTTTGGTCTATTTTGATGAGTATTTATTGACGTATCATGAAATCCATTGTTTTTTACAACTCCTAAAGAATTGTAAGAGTTACAGAAAATATTACGTAATTTATCTCCTATTGCGAGCTAATTGGAAAATGTCTTATAATTAATATATTTATTTATAATAAAGTTGTAAAAATATTAATATATTGTACTGTCGGGGAAAACACATCGTTGTAATAATTTGTATAATACTAGCATATCAGAAAATGGATAAAAATCGATCGCAGAATTTTATATTTAAATACAAAAAAGTAGATTGAATTAAATAAAAGGGTATAAAAAATTAACTCTTTAATTTAACCAACATTATACCGCGTCCAGATTGAGATAGTTAGGTCACTTAACTTCAATTTTTTTTTAACCAGATGCACCCGGAATCAAGATTTCGACTTCAGCAAATTTATCAAGCTCACTTAACTTTCGATACTCTATTAATTACGAGTTCAGTGTGGAACTCTGCTTTTTGAACTCTTTTTCTTATTTGAAACTCTTCTTAAATTTCGAGTTGATTTCTACAGATAATTAAACAGCTTTTTCGACTGATCTTTTGAAACGTTTATTTATTTATTTATTTATTTTTTTTTTTTACATGCTGCAAAGAATAAAAACACTAACATAGATTATGTGTGGTCACTATCAGAAGCTGTATTAATAAAGAAGTTGCAATTCATTGTGAACGGATGAAGCCTAATTCTGGATTGTCAGACTCAAAAATGTAAAAGATATGACTCAACTTTCATAATGTGAACATAGTACAGTGTGGAACTTGTTAAAATGACCACCTTGGTAAAGAGGCCACTTGTTTAAAGGGAAAATTTTACTTGTACACATTTAAAGCAATATGAGAATTGTTCAGTAATGTGGTCACCTATCTAATGCGTCCACCTGCGTAAAGTGACCAGTTAGCCTGTCATTGTCAATGCTATTTTAACCTGCAAAATGTGACCATACATTTTTCGGCATGCCAAAAATTTTCAAACCAAATGACTAAAGTGATAACTTTCTGAAATTTTATTTTGATCCATTAAAAAAGTACAGGAATTTATTTTCTATAGTGATTATTTGCTAAATGTATAAAAAAACCATTTGGCCTTTTATTGTAATGATATTTGTATTTGCCTAAAGTGATTTATAATGAAAAGTTTATATCTCCCTATTATACAAACGCTTTCGTTATGCAGTTATAATGAAAATAAAATTTCAGTATTTTGTAGTTAAGTGTACCTTGTAGTTATGTGTTATTTAAATCAATCAATCCGTAATTTCAACTTTATTTTAAAAAAAGAGTAAGTTTTAAAGTAAATTATCTCCTATAAGGTACATTTAAAATAAATAATTCAGTTATTATAGTTGTTAATTAATCAGTTCATAACTTAATATAGTGTATTTTTCCTTATTTTTTTTTTTTTTAATTCTATTTTTTTGAGATCACAAAAGTTTTAATGTGCCATTTTGAAATACACTCCATAAAGTGACCACCTCTATATAGTGACCATTTTAGCCGGTCCAAAAGTGGTCACTTTAGATAGGCTCCTCTGCATTGAAGGTTTTAAGTTTGAATAGCATGTTGTATTTATATACTAACCTGCCTCCTGCGTGAACACCGTACTGCAGGAGCTGCAGGGCCACATTCTTAGAGGTGGACCCTGCAGCCCCGGCATGCCCGTTAGAGCGGACGTGGGATCTTGGTGGGAAGCTATGTGCTTCCTAAGTGAACCTTCGTTCACGTAGGTCTTTCCGCACAGCGGACATTGGTGACTACTTGTTCGACGTTTGGCTGCAAAAGAAAGAGACAGGGGGACATCGGAAACACTCTTGTCTGAAAAAGAAAAGAAACACAGGAAAACATAAGAAACAAATCACTCAGCAAACATTGATCAATTGAAGACGTGAGTTTCAAAACTTGTTTTATCCAAAATTTTCAAAAAATTGAGGTTCTCGATCAATTTATATATATATATATATTTTTTTTAAGCTAACACTATTCAGAGCAGCCTGTAGCTCGTTCTAATAGGTGGAATAACACAAAGTTTTATAAATGGACTAAGAAAACCATGGGAAAAACATCCCAACAACAACAAAATAAAAGTTCCAATCACCACCGATAAATGGAAATTCGGCGCTGTACAGGGTTGAAAGGAAAAATCAAAAACAGGCATTATTGATAATTTGGATAAATATCATGTTTTATTCATCAAATTCATTTTCCCGACGAGGAATTCGACGCAAATTAGAGGTAAAAATATGCATTTTCATTTATTGCCCATATTTTATGCTGATTCTCAGTTCTCAGTTATATAAATTATCACAGCGCCATATTTCCTTCTTTCGGTGAGGATCGGAACCAATTTTTTTTTCTTGGAATCTTTTTTCCCTTTGTTTCATTAGTTCCCTTATAAATTTTAAAGCAGTTCCGGTTATTAAAGTGAGCTACAGATAGCTCTAAATAGCGTCAGTAAAAAAAAAAAAAAAAAAAAAAAAAACTTTTATTTTAATGGTGAATCTCTATTGGAAAAACAGTTTTATCGGGTATTTTTGGCATGTGAAATCTTGTTTTGTAATGAAAATCAATGTACGAAGTCAGAAAATTTTCCCAATCTTTGATTTTCTGGATAAGGCGAGTTTTGAAATCCACGTTTTCAATTGTAAAAAATTAAAGCTTACAGAGATATGTGAAACACTGAAATAGCAACTTAAGAAGGTTCTTTTATTCCCTATAAACAATGTAAGAATTTCTGACACATTTTCTGACTGATTTTTAAACATAAAGGAATAAAATTGACAGGATTCTCTATTGAAGCGATTTAGAATCGAATGTTGTTTACTATTTTTTAACATAAATTAATTACTTATAAATAAATTACCATAATTTAATTACGAGTTATTAACGACTGATGTAAGTGACGACACGTATTTCTTCTTACTCGCTTTATCGCGTTTGGAAATTCGGTTCAAAAGTGCTAATTTTGACAATATTTTCTAACCCGTTCCGGCAAAGTAGCTATTCCTTCTTCAGGCTACAGCATGTATCTGCAAATTATAATCTTTTATATCGAAATATGGTTGATATTGATGAATTTCTAATGGCTCCAAAATTTATATTTCCAAATACTTGCTTACAGCTTATGAGAAAGATTTAAAATTCCAAAAGCTGAATTTTAGGAATGTCATCTATAATTTGTTGCGTTGACATTAGTTTAACATTTTCACAAGTATACCTCATTTATAGACCTAGTTAATACATAAGTTTGTCTTTAGCTGTTTTATATCAAACAGTTTCCACCCTTCCCCCGCCTCCAATTTAAGTAAAATTACAAACGGAAAATTTTTCACTTAATTTTCCCGCAAACATAATTCCGTCAGCATTTTCGATTAATGAATCTTCCGTTATCAATCGCATGTAAACGCATAAGATTTCTGGGAGTTTCTGATTAAAAATAAAACCTTCCTCTGCTCGCGAACGCCTTCAAACGCATTATATAATACTCCTGCAATTACAAAATTTTCCCGATATCCCTCCTCTTTTATTTAATTGCTTGTAACTCACCGATAAATCTTTAGTATATCATTCAATTTTCGCTCACGGAAACAATCCTAAAACGAAATGCTGAATCTTTAAACGAACACGACAACCATTGATTTATTGGTAACCGGGTATTCATAACCTTTTACTAAAGCCGTGATATCTTCTGAAGTACGGCGTCAAACAACTATAGAGATAAAATTTTCGGAGTAGGATGTGTATATATGTGGATCAAAGGATGGAATGTTCGTGATCAGTTTCGTCTTTTGTTTGCGTATCGATTGCCCCCGCGTTTGATTTGGAAGTTTATTGTCCAGGAATTCCTCCTTAAAAATTTTTACAGCCGTGTTTTGGGGATCGATTACCAGGTGCTATTGATTGCGCTGTTGAGCTTTGTGTTATTGTAGTTTTTGTACAGATGCTTAATGCATTAAAATCGTATCACATTTACTCTTTTTTTTTAAATACGAGAAATTCTTTTAGAATTCTTAAGTGTTAAAATACGTTTAGAAGGTATTTAACTGCTAATGTGAAACTTGTGTTGGCAATGCATTATTAAAAGGTTATATTTTGGAAGAATCTGTACTTGCCGTGTAGAGTACAAGAACACGCTGTTAGGCTTCAAAGCAGATTTAGCCATGACACTATGCATTTTAATAATGCAAAAAGAAAAAAAAAAGGCCAGATATTTTGATGTACTAAATACTTGAAAAATATCCGAAACTTCCACGCAATAACTTTGCAAGGTTTCAAGGTCAGACACTTCAATTTGTAGACTTGGTATTTCAAAATCTGAAACAATGGTAAAAACCAATAATTAAAAAAAAAAAAAAATGTGGATCGAATAGACTTTCAGTTTGTAAATTAATATTGATTGAGATTGCGTATTTTGTATGACACGAAAAATATAGTTCAAACAATCGACGGTAGAGGACGATAGGTGATGCTTGGAGGCGTAACATACAGATAGAAATTTAGAAAGATGGAATGTCCATGATCGTTTTCGAATCAGATTCGAATATCGAATGTTCCCGCTTTGATTTGGAAGTTTAATGTCTAGGATTTCCATCTTAATTTTTTTACAGCCATGATGGGGATCGATTTCCATCTTAATTTTTTTACAGCCATGATGGGGATCGATTCCCAGATGTTATTGATTGCGATATCAAGCTTCATTTCTTGGGAAGTCTTTTTTTTCCCTTAATACATTAAAATACCTTAAAACACCTTAATACATCCTTAATACATTAAAATCTTACCACATTTAGCCTCCTCAAACCTGAGACAAACATTACGTGGGACTACAAAAACCTGTTTAAAGTTATTATAAAACTTCTTCAAAGATGCACCAGTCTATTATATTGATGCTTCTAATATACACACATTTATTTAAAAGGT
Source organism: Maratus speculifer (assembly GCA_964019185.1). NCBI lineage: Eukaryota > Metazoa > Arthropoda > Arachnida > Araneae > Salticidae > Maratus > Maratus speculifer. The sequence goes on along the minus strand of OZ025297.1, from coordinate 299,832,915 downwards.
ACAAAAATGTAATTTTGGCGATTCTAGAAGTATTTAAACTAACTTAAGGAGTGTTTTTTAGTGTTGCCTCTAAGCGACACCAGGACTGAGGAGGTTAATAGTTCTATGGTTCAACAATTAGTTTCTTGAAGATGTGTACTTTTACTCTCGAACTTCTTTTGGAAAGTTACAGAAATTGGCTTTGAAAGCAGTTACTTGCTAATGGGAATTTTCGTTTGGTTTTTTAATTAAATATTGGCATTGGTAAAAAGTTACAGTAGAATAAGGAGGTACACGATTTTGGATTTGAGAATATAAAAATTTTAGCCATAGTGTCGTAATATGTATGCATTTTGTGAGATTTTCAGCAGAAAAGTGACCAGAATTTTTATTTTATTACCTAGAAAAAATATGAGATCTTATATTGTCACTCTCAGAGAGTCGCTCAACCTCAAATCCAAAAATTTCAATTGAAAATTAAATCAAAAAGGGTAACTTTGTGACATATGTTTTGATTTATTTTTATTCGGGATGCATGAAAATAGCAGGTGTTTTTATTCAGAAAGTGTTTAATTGCACTCAATTTTCTGTTTTTTTTTTATTTTTTTAAATACCGTAGATGTTTTATAATAAGCCTTCAAAGTTGACTTTTTGAGCACATTTCTCGACGAAAGCAGAAAAACCGGTCGAAAAGCAGGAGAAAAGCGGGTGATCATAGCTGTGAATAGCTTAGAACTGGATAGGTAATTTAATTATCATAAAATGGAAAACTATGTTCGATTCAAAATCGCTTCCATAGTCATGTATTCCAATTTCATATATTTCCGTAAAAAAATGAATTTGTAAATGTGTCAAAACGTTTTGCGCTTGTTGAGTGGAGCAGTTAAGAACACTCTTAAGAGTAAATTTATAAGATTATTATTTTTTACGCAAATTAGTGTAGTACAATCCCGGTATAATTAGGACGAGCGAAGCGAATCTTCTACTAGGCTACACAAATTACATTTTGTCGTATACTCTATTAAAAAAAAAAAAAAAAAAAAAAAAAAAAAACTATTCAGTATTTTGACTTGAAATCGGACATAAAAATAAATTATGATCTGTCGATTTGCACAATAGTATTTTTTTTTTTTTTTTTTTTTTTTTTACAGAGTAACCTTAAAAAAACTGTTAGTTTGATTAATTTATTTTACATGTTTTTCCATTACGAACACATCTTTCCAAATAAAAAAATGAAGCACGGTTATGTTCAGAAAAAAAAAAAAAAAAAAAAAAAATCATAGAGGTATTAATTTTAGATAGAATCAATGATTGATTAAATAAATAAAGTGCGTTTTCATTACTCCACCAAAATATTTAAAAAAAAAAATTATGATTTTTTTTTTTTTTTTTTTTTTTTTTTTTTTGTAAAGTAACAACATAAGAATTTTAAACAAATAAAATCAGTTGTTTGCTTCGTTATATAAAATGCTTTTTGAATTCGAAGTGTTATTCAAGTATTCTTCGATTTAAAAAATCTTTAAAAAAGATTTTACTTGAAAATGTCAAATAATTTTGTAAAATTTTGCTTCGAAAATATTTATATTTATATCAGTCTTATATTAGAAATAAAAAAGTTGGAGGAAATTCTGAGTTATTTTGCTAAATGTACATTTCTAAAATTAAAATGTGCCAATACATAAAATAATGTTTTTGCTTAATGTAGATGCAAAAATATTAAAAAATACTGTTAATTTCAAATAGTTATCTAATGAAATAAAACTTCGCGAATCTAAACAAAGAATGGCTTTTGCTAGTAATTTCACTTATCAAATATGAGATTTGAAAATAGTGTAAATTTTGGAAAGGAATATATTTCAAAATATGATATCGATAAACTGGGCATTTGATTTGGAAGTTTATTTTTTAAGAATTCCTCTAGAAAGTTTTTTACAGCCTTGTTTGCAGTTCAATCGTCAGATGCTCAGATGCTATTAAAAGTCAGATCCTTTCCTATAAACTTTTCTGTAAGTTAAAATGTTAATGTTGATTCAATATTTAAGCTAGATTGAAGGATTAAAATCAAATTTAAGATACGAAGTTATTTTGTGAATAAAAACCTTAAACATTTTAAAATTATGAGGAAGGCTAACTCTAGGCAGGTCAACTCTAAAACGTGCGGTTGATTTAGCTGTTGGTTAAGAATACAAGGTTAATATAATAGCAAAAACGGTAGCATTCAAGAGGATAATTTCTGTTACTGCTTGAGCACGGAATTACAGGAATGTTGAAGCCCTTAAAAACTCTCCATCACTTAAAATATCCCCTCTTCCCCCGTGAAAAGATTCATGTAGTGAAGTTTTAGGTAATCCTCAATCCGATCGAACGTCAGATCAGTTTTCCTTTCAGATTGGATGTCTGGAGATTTATGTCAGTAAGTACTGCAAACAACACAAGTAATAGTAAAACAAATTACTTACTCGTGGTTATGGCTAAACTGTTGCCAGTCTTGTGCATCATTTGCATGTGCTCCATGAGCGATTCGGCGTTGACGAAGCTCTTGTGGCACATAGGGCACATCTGGGCGAACGGGTTTGAGATCAGAGCGACGTGCTGTTAGAAAGAAACACAAATGTATTACATACATGCACACCAGTATATTTTGACCTTAATGATGAACAGAAAGAAAGAAAGTTACAAGGTAGAAAGAAAGAAAAATCATGAATTTATGCTAAATGAATTATCTAACTCATTGTATTGTTAGAAAGACGTTTAATTTCGCTTTGTTCAGACTAATAGTCAGCTTACTTAGTTACAACGAAATTAAGGATGTGAATTGCGGTTGGATCAGGGCTGATTAAAGCGGGGAAGTTGATTAAAGTTTTCGAAGTTTTTCCACAACGGAAACAAGAAATTACATCATACCCTTAAACAAATTAGACTAATTGAAATTATTTTTCAAAGGCGATACAATCAAAGCTAACCGATACATGACAAAACAGTGCACATTATTACACCTCTTCTAAAGAAGATTATCAAATATTTTAGTACGCTTCTTTAAATAGGTTCCAATGGTACCCGTTCTCTTGTTATATTTTTTATCTGTTTGCATTCTAGTTTTATCAAACAAACATTACTTATTATTTTAGTTTAGTTTCTACGAAGTTAACTTGAATTGATACATTTGAATTTACTATATGCTCAAATACCAAAGGAGATACATAAAAACATTTCTGTTTCATGGGCACAGATAAATTAGTTTAGAGAATTCTAGCTATTTCTATTGTATTTTCTCTACAATAGGATCTTTTCCCCAAACTGCATGTGTTTTAGTATAAAGCAAACTTTTGATATAAAAAAATTGATCAAAATCCACAATTATGCGTTTGCACCGGGTATAAAAATTTAAGATTAAAAAATTATTCACGACAAGTGTCTCGTACGTGTCTTTTAACGCCAGGAATTTAAGGTAGAAATTTCAGCCTTATTTAACCACATAAATCTGGTGTATCATAAAGAATTAAAAATTATGTTTTCAAATATTGCCAGAAAAGAACTGTACATATTTTATACGACAAGTACACACGAGACGAGAAGGTGTTTAGAAGAGACGAGATAATTATAAACGATTTGCCGAGTTTCAAGCAAGAGAAATGGGCTTCACGATATCGCATATTCTTTCTCTGAATTTGACAGTAGAATTTAGTAACACAAAATGTTCTCTAATGTAGGACGGGGTCTGCAACATCTTTGCCTAAAAAATTAAGTATTGTGTTTGTTGTATATATTTAAGTTTATTGTAAATAAAACTGCAATTTAGTATTTATCTGAAGTAGCCTAAAACAGATTCTGAACCTTAGGTCGTGCCCAGAATCCTGCATTTATACTGGTGGTGGTAGCATGTCAATTAAAGAAGATTTATAATTTCCATGCAGTGGATTGAAATCGGAGTAATATTTATCAGAATGGTAGCAGTGTCTATTACATTTTCCTAAATTAAAAAACATATTTATTTAGGCTCAATTTAAATAAATTTTTTGAGCGCATAGAATGAAAACATTTCTTGTGAACATTTTGCCTAACACGTGGAATGGAAAGTCAGCGATCACAAGAGAGTATTTTTTTATGTTTCATTCGATTGCTAAATTTCTAAATAACGAAATGTTAAATTTATTTTATAGGCATATAATTCAAGTACTGCAAATTTTCTTATAAACATGAATACATGTATGAAAAAATCATACGTAACTAATCTGATTTTTTTTTAAATATGTGTATGAGCGCAGACGTTCAACAGTCGCGGTGGCAGTACTGGATTCAATCTACATGACTACTTCGCTACACACCGAATAGAGATTCTAGCTGTACTCTGTCATTCTTTCTGTTCTCATGTGAATCATGTATAACAAGATCGTCATTTTGTATATGGAAGAATAAATAAGATTATGTAAGTATTCTAAGATTATGTTAATAAAGTCATTCAAGACAGTATTGTCATTGCAGCAATTCCCCTTTTTAAACGTAAAATGTAATCAAACTTGATATGTGCATTGTAACTTGTTTCCTTTCCTGTAATTTTGAAAATAACTGTGGGAAATCTCAAAACTATAAAGTGTCAGAATAATTGAAAAGTATTTTAATAATCTACATACTACCATTGCACTATTTTTAACTTTATTAATAAAGATCATTCAATACAGCAGCCACTTCAGCAATCCTCTTTTGAATGTAAAATGTAATCAGACTTGATGTGTGCGTTATAACGTATATCCTTTCCTGTAATTTTGAAAATAACTGTGAGAAATCTCAAAACAATACACAGTCAAGAATAGCTGAAAAGTATTTAATACTCTACATAACCATTGGACTATTTTTAACTTTGATATTATCTAAACGTTTAAATAGTAAACGGAGATATAGTAAAAATTAACTATTTCAAAAACCATTAGCCCAAAAACGCACTAAGAGAGATAATAGCTATAAAAGTACGTGATTAGATTCGCAAATCATAATTTTTTAAGTGCTTCAAGGTTGATGATCAGAGATGTCAGTTAAGATAATAGTTAGAAGGACAAAATATTAATACTGAATAGTTTATGTCGTTAATCGTCTAGATATCATTCGAAATTTATTGTATTAAAATCAGTCATAGAAATAAGCAAATTTTCAATTGTATCGCAGAAATTTTATATCCTGTTAGTTTCTTCTCTTACGAAAATGTCTTTTAGAATTCGGTAGAAAAAGTCTATAAAATTATGGCCCTTTTTCTATAAGTTAATTTAAAAGTTATAGATATACCTATGTATCAGTTCAATAGAAATGGCTGTAAGGAGAAAGTGCTTAATAAAAGTTTAATAGAAATTTTATTCTCTACAAACATTTTCATTGAACTTCTGTAGATATTTCTACAACTTTTAAACTAGCTTATATAAAAAGGGGCCATAATTCTATAGTATTTTTTTCTATAGAATTGTAAACGCCATTTTCGTAAAGGCTTGTTTTATAAAATGCAATGAAGGCACACGGCTCTTAAATTCTGCTCTACTAGTTTTTTTCATTTTCCCTACAATTGTTTTCATATTTTTACGATTTTCTGTGATTTATCAGTACAAAGTATCGCATCGTTTTTGCATATAAGGCATACTATAGAGATGCTACACCGTATAATACAATACTTCGAAATAAGATAACGAAGTTCAGTTTTGACATGTACACTGTAGTATGTACACTGTAAAAAAAAAAAAATCTGTAAAGATACTAAACTTTTTCTTGGAAACTAGGATTCCTAGAACTTTTCCTGTAACGATAACAGAAAAATTTCAAGTTTCAGAATCGATTACATGAATTTTTTCTGTTATTGTTACATGAAAAGTTCTTGGAATCCCAGTTTCCTAGAAAATGTTTAGTATCTTTGCAGATTTTTTTTTTACAGTGTATGACAGCAACTCATAAAGTTTTAGTTGTACGAAAAAGGAAGCTTTTTTTTTCAAATACGATCCAGTAAGATTCATAAATGTTTATGGCTAGACCACAGGAAAAGAACCAATGTCAGACCTGGTTCATACACTGTAAAAAAAATTCTGTAAAGTTACTAAACTTTTTCTAGGAAACTGGGATTCCAAGAACTTTTCATGTTACGGTAAGATGAAAATTTGATGTAACTGATTCTGAAACTTGAGTTTTTGCTGTTACAGTTACGGGAAAATTTCAAGGAATCCCAGTTTCCTAGAAAAAGTTTAGTAACTTCACAGAATTTTTTTTACAGTGTAGAGACAAAATCAGACACATAACTTCAGAGAATTTTTCATTCAAAATATGGACATTATCCCCTATCCAAGTTCTCAATACGTGCGTGGCACAAAACGTTTATGGAGAATGGTAGAGTGTTTTAAGGTCTGCACGGACCGAAATTTCCAAGCTGGGCCCGGCTCATAGAAAAAAAATGGCCTTGCTTGGTTTGTACGCTAAAAATATTGACCAGGTACGGTCATTATGAAAGATAAAATTTCCGCCCAATAGAATTTCTACAAAACATTGATTTTTACTGGTACAGAGAAGTTCTGACCATAACGATTTTAGTTTTTTTTCTTATTTATGTTTATAATCTGCGTTTATGTAGAAGCATCGTAGGCTGCGATATTTATGTTTTTAATGAACCTGTGTTGCGTGTAAAAGTTTCAGTTGTCATTAACATTATTAATCCATATTCCATGTAATGGAGATATAAAAATCTAGAAAACGGTATACAGTAAAATTCTCTAAGACGGAATCGCATAGAAAAGAAAAAAACTCGTTATAGATTAAATTCCTTCTTGTAAATTTGTTAAATATTTTTTTTCGTATATTATTGTATTCATTTTGCATGGATGAATACATTTTTTGAGTTTAAAACAAAATTCCGTCATAGGCAGGTTCTGCTTCATATATTTAACTCTATTTTTATTTTGCTATATTTTAATAAGTTTAGAAATCTACAATTCTTCAAAAATCATGAATTTTAATGTCTAATTGTAGCGTAGTGTTTAAGTTTAATTGAATAATGGCGATTTAAAAATACAAGCATTTTTTTGCAAAATTATTTAGACTAGGTCAAATTTTACTGATCTTTGAACAGACCTGGCTACACCGAGAAAATGATTTTTATATAGGATGCTCAAAACAGGGAATAGATGTTTTGGTCCGTGAAACCAAGAAAAATGAAATCAGTCCCGGCTTCGTACGAAAAAAAAAATGCTAGGCCTAGCCTTAATGGACCCGATTCTTCAGGAAAGAAGTAACACACGAGTTCGGCCGGTAGGAGTAGTGACTAGTTTCCGCCCGTCCTGAGTGCCGTGAATGAAAATTGGGTTTAACTCGAGTTGTGAAGATTTCTAGTATTTTTCACAATAAATAAATTAATCAATAAATAAATGAAAGGCACTGGCCGACAAAGTACAAGTGAAGAGGATACGGAATAAATAGAAGAGATATAAGAGTGAGCAAAACTCTGGACATTGCTGTTCATTATACAATAAACATGCTTATGTTATCTAATTTCGTTTAATTTTTATGGAGGATAAAAGTTGTAAAGAAATATTTGGTGTATCCTATAATATTATTAATTATACGTACGCAATGGCGTGAAAAAACGAAATGTTGGCTTAAATTTAAAACTATCTAAATTTTAATTTTTCTACTGTTATCCTCAAATTAAATTAAAAAATGAATTTTGTGTTCATAGCACCAAATGATTTTTTAACTTAAAAAGATTATTTCTAATTAAAAAACAATAGCAAAATACATAATAATAAATAATGAAAAATAAAAATAACTTCAAGGAATTGCGTCTAAACTTCAAGATTTTGTGGCGATTCTGTATTGTTATCCCCACTGAGTTTTTTTTTTTTTCAACGGGTAGAAATTAATTTTACATTATGAATTTCTAAACTTTAAACCTGCAAAATTTCTAAAAAACTTCACCAAATTTTTTCTCGTTTGATATTCGAAAGTAAAATTGACCAATATCTTTAAATTAATCCAAAAATTTTAAAATGAGTACAATCGTTATTATTATTTTATTTTTTTATTTAGACTAAGCATTTTTTCTAAGCAAATTTTATTCTAAGTAAATTTTAAATATAGCATTAAACGGTAAGTATTATTATAAATAGATTTCTACCACTACCAGTTACATTATTTTACGATGATTTGCGGCACAGTTACTATGGGTTTTGGTCACTTGTGTGTGTGTTTCCCCAGAACTGTATATTTACCTTAAAAAATCCTTTATAATTGAAAAACTTTTGTATTAGCATATAGCTGTATTTCTCGAGCATACGAAAGCAATAAATTCTCTGACACCAAAAATATTTAAAAATTATATCAGAGTAAAAATTCATCAACACAGACAGAATATTAAACTGAGCCCTATTTTAAATCAAACTTTCAACTAGAAACAAAAAAATGTCAACCATTGTTTACAACTGCTCTTCAGATTTGAGTACAGTTCACACACACAGAAAATGATATTTCATGATCCTTTGTTTCTCTTGTATGCTATATAATTTAATATTTATAAACTTCTATCTGATACATGCTTCGGAATTTAAAGTTTTCTCTTACAAAAAATAAAGCACGCATGCTTTTTTTCAATTACAACGGTAAATAGGCAACAACGAAAATCTCGATTCAAAAATAAGTAAATTGTCTCTGAAGATTACAATTTTAGAAACTGTCATGGAATTTTATGAAGTGAAATTATACGTTCCAGTGCCTTGGGTTTCCGGAAATGCAAACACAGCACTGTTCCCTGCATAATATGATGACTTATGAACTTCATTGAAATGCAGGTGAAGGATAATGAGATTTAAATTATTTAAAGAGTGAATAAGTAAATATTTTCAGAGGGAATAACAACAACGATGCATCTCTTGGGCCGAATACTTTTAATTTCAATTTTTTGAGATAGGGTAGATATTGCAATAGACATACATTTAACGTCTCAGTTTAAAAAGCTATTAAAAAAATGAATAAGATAAACTAAGACAGACTTGAATAAATTTTAAAAATTAAAATTTATTTATAAAAAATAAAAATACTAAAAAACATTTTAAAATACAAAAAAGTAAATGTTTCGCCAAGTTACACTCAAAGCATCAAGCAGTTTGCGAACGCCAAATTGGTTTGTAACAGTTATCACGGTAGATTACTCTTCGAGGGTTGGTTCCACATATTTACGATCGCCGACTCTGAGTGATGTTCGTTCTATCCCTAGTGAATATTATAAATTTCTAAAAAAATAACTAACTGTAATTGTTCTTGATTTGTTCTACTGCTTGTTATGCAATGGATATTTATTTGTACTGATGACGCCTTGCGAATAGCTCGATGAAACGTTTACTTTTTGAATGTTTTTCAATTTTTTTATTTTTTGTATATAAATTTCAATTTTTTAAATGTATTAAAATCTATTTTAGTTTATTTTATTCAATCTTTTAACAGGAGTTGTTATATATATATTTTTTCACTTTTTGTAAACACATTGTTACCAAAAATTACAGGATATTTCGATTATGGAAGTTTCCTCCATTTATGTCAATATTAATTTAGTCTTAGTTGAATCGAAATTTTTGTTAATGCAAGCTAATAAAATCAAAATTTGTTCAATTAAGATACACTATACTTTTTAGTAGTTTAAATTATAAGGACAATAAGTAATTAAAGTAAACCGATAACAATATTTTCAGAGGGAATAACAATAACGATGCATCTCTTGGGCCAAATATTTTTAATTGCAGTTTTCAAGACAGGGTGGATATTGTTTTCGTTTTTTTTTTTTTTCTTTTGAAAAAATGTTTTTGCTAAAAATTACAAGATATTTCGATTATGTGAGTTTCCTCCATTTAAATCAATATTAATTTAATATTAGTTGAATCGGAAAAAATTTTAACTCTCGGGTCCGAATTTTTTTCACTTTTGATAAAAAACTACTTTTACGTTAATAACATTAACACTAGGTATCCAAATAGATTAATTTGTGTTTAAAGAATATTTCACTGCCTGGAAGATAACGAATGTTGTTGTTTTGTACGCTATTCAATTAATATACATATGACAATAGGTTAAGGAAGAATTTTTGGAGATGTTTAGAAAACATTTCATTATAATAAGATTTAAATATACTACAACTTTCTAATACGTTTTGCGCTTTATTATACATGATTCTTTCAGGAAAATGGCTTTTATTTTAAAGAGTGAAATATGTATTTAAAATAAAAGAATCGCAAACAGCGCAAAGAGAATAAAGCAAATAATAATAAGTATTATTATTACTAAATGCCTAAACATAAATGAAGTCATATAGTAAATGCATAGACATATACTAACATTACTATATGTAAACAGTAGTAAACGTATTTCTTAAATTTCTTAAAAGAAAATAATACTCCATTAAAAGACACATATTATTAATAGTACACCAGACTCGAAAGGTAATAATGTAAACTGATAAAATGAAATTTTTTTCATTTAAGATACACCATATTTTTTAGTAGTTTAAATTATAGGGCAATAAATAATTAGCGTAAACCGATCACAGTATATAAAAGAAAACAATGACTTTCTTGCACAATTGGCTGATCAAAGTCTTACATCTGATGCCTTTTTTGGCATGATTTTTTGAAATTTTAAAATATTTCAGAATATCAACAATAGCAATTCTAATTTTGAACAACGGCAATATTTATAATGCCTCCATCAATTGTTTCAAATATACACTAAAAAATGAAATGAAATGCAGTGACCCAAAAATATATATGAAATTTTTTTTTGCCTCAAAAGTAAAAATCGCAATATATATATATATATATATATATATATATTGCTATCGTATATTTTTCACATTAAGCATTTATTAATATTTAATACTTATAGAAATTATCCTATTTTTATATAGGATAATTTTATGTTCCGTAATTAACAATAATAGCTTACATATTTCACGATAGTATGATTATGTATTGTAATAGACATACACTAATACATATTCCAGCAATTTATGTTTAATTGGCTTCAAAAGAGTAAAAAAAACCATAAATCCAAGACAAAAGAAAATTAGTCGTATGAGGCAATCCCAAAACTTTCTCCTATCTCATGCATGTTAATACTTCAGAATTCGCTATCAGAGTGCCAAAATTAAATGATAATCTATGCCCATCGTGAGGATTGCAAAGACATGAAATTTTGCGCATTAATTCTTGAAATAGGACTGTTGCGAATATTGGAAAAAATGCAACATAAAAGCGCCACCTGCTGTGCGATTTAGACTAAAATATAATCATAACATTGCTTTTAATCACAATAGACCACGTAATTCACGTGTTACGTAAATATGTAAAATGTTAGATTTGTACTATTATGAATTCCCGCAATTTTAATTATTTTTAGTTCCCCGTTAAGAACAAATTTAAGAAAGACTGTACTTTCAGAAACTCTGTTATAGGATTAGTTTATAATCTGATTTAAAATTATAATTTTTATACATTGCTATAACAATAAGAGTAACTTCAATTTTATAGCAACAGCAATCTGTATTTTAATATTCAATAACACCGACAGTACTTTTTTTTTTTGTGTTAGTTGGTTAGCTTGGTACTTTCAGAACAGTTTTAAAATTTAAGAACAGCTTCAGAATTTAAATTTTAACTTTTATAATTTTAGTTTTAATATCGATACTGCTTGTAACAGTGATACTTTCATATAATGTTGCAATACTTTCAATAACAACATACAGACACACAAAATGCAAGATGCTGATTTTCTTTTAGAACTTCTTTTCGGATTATTAAGAAAAACATTCCAGTTAGTCAAACTTACATATGAAGAAATTTTGCAACATTATACTTTGGTCGGAAAAAGGCGGATGGACAATAACATTTTTATAATTATCTCACACCTTGCATTTTAAGCATTCATTAGTAACTGACAAATAATGTTAGAAAAATTCTCACTCGCATGCACTTTGATTAATTATAAGAATCTACACATATAATTACATATAAAAAATAACATATAAATATAGATAATTGCATACAAATATAGATATGCATACTTATATTATTTTCACAATTTATAATTAATATATTCCCAAGAAAATATTAAAATCAAACGCAATATTATTTGATTTTAAAGAACTTTTACCGTTTTTTTTTTTTTTTTACATGTTGACTGATGACTTCAGAACTCTTTTTTGATTAATTTTATAATTATGATTTTACATTTTATACTTATGCGTTAAATGTTATAATTATACTTAGACATTTTATAATAATTATTATAATCTACGACAACTATTGCCAATATAATATTCTAACAGCGGCCAATTTTAATTTTACAGAACATTCAACAACATAAAATATTATAATGTGCTGATCTTCTTTTATAACTTGGCTCAACGATCTTTAAAAAAGGGATCCAAACTTATGTACAGTCTCACAATACTTTTGCTCTAAATTGCGCAAAAAAAAAAAAAAAAAAAAAAAAAAAAAGAGAGAAAAGACAATTATATTTTTTATAGGTTTCTCATATCTCGAACTTTAAGGATTTATTAATAATTAATATCGTAAGGAAAATTAATTTATAGGTCTGAATTAATTATATCCCACGTAATTCACGATAGCATAATTATAAATAATAATAATACATATGTATTATTAAATTATTCCCACAAATTTATGTTTCATTTATTCCCAAGAAAATATTTAAAACAATATTTTTTTCTTTTGAGTTTATTTCAAGTTGACGTACTTTGAGAATACTAGTCTCACTAATTTTATATCTATAATTTTAAATTTTATAATTATAAAATATGATAGCTATATCAAATGTAACATTGTAACAACAGTCAGATGCAAAATTTTCAAAAACATGAAAAAAAATGTTACTTGCTAATTTTCTATTAAAACATGGCGTAACGTTCTTTAAAGAATATTAAATGGACCTGAACTTATGTATATCAATAAATATAAAAACTTTGTTAAATCACCATAAAAAGAAAAATTAAACAGGACGCGTTTCGAGCTGCAAAATTACCGCTTGTCATCAGCTGATCCAAACACGTGTCACAACGGACAGAGTGGAAATAACAGTGAAATAAAGAGGGGTGAGATTACACAGAGTCCGACAGGTGGCGCTGCTTGTCAGAGCCAAGGAGGAAGAGAAAAGTAAAGATAAACTCAAAGAAGGAGGGAGGAGATTGCAAAGAGTGCCCCAGGTGGCGCTGGCTAAAAGAACCCAGGTGGTAGAGAAAAACTAATAAAAGGTAAAGAAAACAATTGAAAAATAAATAAAATAAAATAAAATAAAATAAAAATAAATAAATCAAATAAAAAATAAATTAATAAATAAATAAAAATAAACATAAAAAAAATAAAAAATAAAAAATAAATTAATTAAAAAAAAGATATAATAAAATAAATAAATAAAAACAATAGATAATAAAACAGTAAAAAAAAATAATTAATTAAATAAAAACTAAAAATAATTATAGTAATAATAATAAACTACAAAAGTAATTTCCATGCAGGAGAAAGGGAGGGGGATGAAGAGAGATCGTTGACAAGAGTATTACAATTTTTATAAATAAAATAAGCTTCGTGAGTATCTAAATGAGAAGGAGAGGTAGGATTAGAAATAATTCTGGCCATGGAAAAATTGAAATAATGACCGGAAGACCAACGGTGAGAAGCAATGGAAGACCTAAATTATTCCTGATTTTTAATGTATCTCTGATGTTCATCCAATCTTTTCTTCAACGCTCTTCTGGTCTGACCAATATAACCCAAATTGCAAGAGCAAGGAATAAAATAAACACCCCACCGGTTCTCAACAGGAATAGGATCTTTCAAAGGGGTCAATTCAACCAATTTTTCCCCCATTTGTAACCCGACCCACAGGGATTTGGATGAAACTTTGTGTGCACATTAATTCTATCATGAAATGATTCCATCAGAAAATTTTCCTTCCCAGACCTCATAGTTTGTGAGATATGGGGGGTCCAATTCTTAGGTTTTTCTCAAATCGCACATTTCTGAGTCTGTATTCTGAGATTGCAGTTCCATCTTCAAAAAATTGTTTCTATCGATCTAAAACATGAATCATCCTAAAAATATCACTGTAAGAAGATAAAAAGATTCAGATTTTAATAAAAAATATTTAAAAAAATTATTTGTAATATTTAGGATAAAAAAAGTCAGCCAAAGTTGGGAGTTATGGTTTTTTTTCCAAATTTTTGTGACTTCACGAAAAAGGCTGTACACAAAAAGGCAAATTAAATTTCCCATTTCTTTTTGTTTTAAATAAAAGTTTACACTTTGGGCTTTCTATCTATGAAATAAAAATGATGTGTTTCGCATGGCTTATGCAAAAATTTTGGGTACATTCCAATTAGCCGGATGAGTGCTGTTTTTTTTATATATTACATATGCACACAAAAAAGCAAATGAAATTTACCATTTCTTTTTGTTTTAAATAAAAGTTTACACTTTGGGCTTTCTACCTATGAAATAAAAATGATGTGTTTCGCATGGCTTATGCAAAAATTTTGGGTACTTTCCAATTAGCCGGATAAGTAATTTATTTTTACATATTACATATGCACACAAAAAAGCAAATGAAATTTCCAATTCCTTTTTGTTTTAAATAAAAGTTTACATTTTGGGCTTTCTATCTATGAAATAAAAATGATGTATTTCGCATGGCTTATGAAAAAATTTTGAGTACTTTCCAATTAGCCGGATGCGTTATTTTTACATATGTACATATGTATAGATCTATATAAATGCAGATATATTATACATGTACATATGTATGTATATATACAGTATATTGATATATATATAACACTGGTGCCCGTCTAACCGAAAAGTACCAAATTTTGCCTTGTTTTGAGAATCTGCACCAATTAAGAGGAAAAAAAATCTGACTAAGTTTAGCTGTGGTACTTAAATAATTACTGGAATTACTATGAGTTATTGAATTTAATGTTATTTGATGCATGTTTTTTTTTTTAATTCTCAAAGTAAAGTTTAGGCTTTGTTTTTTCTGATTAAAAAAAAATCTGACTGTAATATGTTTCCCCATTAAATTTAGTGAATGGTCCATATATATTTCATTTCGGTATTTAATAATGGGCATTTTTTGATAATCTAAAGAATCTCTTACTTTTATTTTCAATAATTAAACTCAAAACAGATTTTTTTTTTTTTTTTTTTTTTTTTTTTTTGTACAGTATAAAATAGAAAATTTTTTCTCCTCGCATTTCCAATCTTTCTTTCGAATGCTTATATATTAATTATTTGTGTTTAAAAAATGTTCAAAACCTTGTATTTCCTTTCCTTGGTTAATTTTAATCAGTTTAAATATTTATACTAGCAAGTTTAAATACACAAATATTTAACAGAACTTAAATTTGTTTCTATAGTCTGAAAGATTTAATTGCACCTGCCTTGTATAAACACCTTCTGATAAAGGCAGGGTAATGTTCGTTAGTATGAAAGCAGATGTTTTGAAATCAAGTTAATCAAATTATTGTCATTCTGTTGTTTCTTATCATAGAAGAATGATTTAACTTTTACTGTGCTACTAAAAATATGTTCTGACTGTTACATATTTTATAGTTTGTGATATGTATAAATACTTTTTTGTTTTATTGTTGTAATATGGAGCCTGATATTAAACCTTCTACTAGTCTTCAGGCTTGCAGTATTGTAATATTAAATGGTTTAGAATGTCACAAAACTAGCTACACAAATAACAGAGAAATAGACTACATTGATAATCTCTGTGATTCAGAAAAAGAACTTTTATTAGTTAGGACTATTGCATTTATAAAACAAAAATTAAGTGAAAACAGTTTGATTAATATATGTGAGCATCACAGAATTTCGCTCTTAATGAAGTATGAATTATATAAATGTGGAGAACCATTTAAGCGGCATTAAAAGCAAGTGAAAAAAAGCAATTAGGGAAATTAATAGAGATTTATATAGGGCCGAAAAAGTAAACCAAAATTGAAAGTTATGAATATTTTTACGAAATTTTGTGAGTTTATGAAAAAGTCTCTACACTAAGGCAAATGAAATTTCCAGTTTGTTTTTGTATCCAATAACATTAAATTCAGTAACTCATAGAAACTCCAGTAATTATTTAAGTACCACAGCTAAACTTAGTCAGATTCCCCCCCCCCCCCTTAATTGGTGCAGATTTTCAAAACGAGGCAAAATTTGGTACTTTTCGGTTAGACGGGCACCAGTGTTATACATATATATATCAATATACTGTATATATACATACATATGTACATGTATCATACATCTGTATTTATATAGATCTATACATATGTACATATGTAAAAATAAAACACGCATCCGGCTAATTGGAAAGTACCCAAAATTTTTGCATAAGCCATGCGAAAGACATCATTTTTATTTCATAGATTGAAAGCCCAAAGTGTAAACTTTTATTTAAAACAAAAAGAAATGGGAAATTTCATTTGCTTTTTTGTGTCCATATGTAATGTATAAAAATAAAGCACTCATCCGGCTAATTGGAAAGTACCCAAAATTTTTGCATAAGCCATGCGAAACACATCATTTTTATTTCATACATATAAAGCCCAAAGTGTAAACTTTTATTTAAAACAAAAAGAAATTGGAAATTTAATTTGCCTTTTTGTATACAGCCTTTTTTGTGAAGTCACAAAAATTTGGAAAAATAACCATAACTGTCAACTTTGGCTAATTTTTTTTATCCTAAAAATTACACGTAAATTTTTTAAATATTTTTTTATTAAAATCTGCATCTATTTATATTCTTACAGTGAAATTTTTAAGATGTTTCATGTTTTAGATCCAGAGAGACAATTTTTTGAAGATGGAACTGCAATCTCAAAATACAGACTCAGAAATGTGCGATTTGAGAAAACCCCAAGAATTGGACCCCCCATATCTCACAAACTATGAGGTCTAGGAAGGAAATATTTCTGATGGAATCATTTCATGATAGAATTAGTGTGTACACAAAGTTTCATCAAAATCCCTGTGGGTCGGGTTACAAGGTCTTGTTGAATTGACATGGAATGACCCAAAGACGAGAATTTAATTTTATTCATAGGTTTGAATATAACTTTAAAATTGAAACGAGAAAGGATTTTAGCTATTTTGAAACAAAGAGGAGAATAAAAAGGTAGAACTATAGAGTTAATATTAGACGAATTATTAGAATCAGTAAGAAATCCTTTCTCGTTTCAATTTTAAAGTTATCTTCAAACCTATGAATAAAATTAAATTCTCGTCTTTGAAAGATCCTATTCCTGTTGAGAACCGGTGGGGTGTTTATTTTATTCCTTGCTCTTGCAATTTAGGTTATATTGGTCAGACCAGAAGAGCGTTGAAGAAAAGATTGGATGAACATCAGAGATACATTAAAAATCAGGAATTATCTAGGTCTTCCATTGCTTCTCACTGTTGGTCTTCTGGTCATTATTTCAATTTTTCCATGGCCAGAATTATTTCTAACCCTGCCTCTCCTTCTCATTTAGATACTCACGAAGCTTATTTTATTTATAAAAATTGTAATACTCTTGTCAACGATCTCTCTTCATCCCCCTCCCTTTCTCCTGCATGGAAATTACTTTTGTAGTTTATTATTATTACTATAATTATTTTTAGTTTTTATTTAATTAATATTTTTTTTTACTATTTTATTATCTATTATTTTTACTTATTTATTTTATTATATCTTTTTTTAATTAATTAATTTTTTTATTATTTATTTATTTATTTATTTATTTTATTTTATTTTATTTATTTTTCAATTGTTTTCTTTATCTTTTATTAGTTTTTCTCTGCCTCCTGGGTTCTTTTAGCCAGCGCCACCTGGGACACTCTTTGCAATCTCCTCCCTCCTTCTTTGAGTTTATCTTTACTTTTCTCTTCCTCCTTGGCTCTGACAAGCAGCGCCACCTGTCGCACTCTGTGTAATCTCCTCCCTCTTTATTTCACTGTTATTTCCACTCTGTCCGTTGTGACACGTGTTTGGATCAGCTGATGATGAGCGGTAATTTTGCAGCTCGAAACGCGTCCTGTTTAATTTTTCTTTTTATAGTGATTTAACAAAGTTTTTATATTTATTGATATATATTTATCGCCAGTATTTTCGGTGTTTCTCAATACTGAACTTATGTAAGAAAAAACTTTTGTCTTATTGTATTTTGGTCGAAACCACGAAAAAAAGAATACACAGGACAATTATATTTTTAAAGCTATTGTGTATATTGAACTTTAAGCATTCGTTAATAATTAATATCGTAAGAAAAATTAATTTTGTGTACATTGGAATTAATTATAAACCGCACAATTCATGATAGTATAATTATAAATAATGATAGATGTGTATTATTAAATTATTTCCACAAATTTATACTTCATATGTTCCCGAAAAAATATTTAAAACAATATTTTTTTTAAGTTTATTTCAAGTTGACGCACTTCAGATTTATTGTCTGACTAATTTTATAATTATTATCTATGACAGCTTCATCAAATGTAATGTTGTAACAGCGGTCAGTTGCAAAATATTCAACAACATAAAAAATTGCAAACTCCTAATTTTATTTTAGAATTGGTGTAACGTTCTTTAAAGAACATTAAAGGGACCCGAACTTATGTATGAAGAAACTTTTGTCTCATTGTACTTCAGTTGAAATCACGGAAAAAAAAAGAATAGGTAGGACAATTATATTTTTATTGCTTTCTCATATCTTGCACATTAATCAAACTTATACCGTGCAATTTTACTTCAAAGCAAATCAATGCAACACTCGCTAGTTTAAAGGACTTTTTTTTTAATTCAAAAACGGGCTAGTGTTCAATTACTGGTCTTGCGTGAAATTCTAAAACTTGAAATTGTTCAAAAGTCACAATACAAGGTAGAGAAAGAAAAAAAAAAAAAAAAAAAAAAATGAGTCAATGAAAAGAAAAAAAAAATGGTGAATCAAGGAAGGGGAATTTCTACTTAGAAGAAGGGGTGATTTTTAGAATTGATAAGTAATACAATAAAAACGAAGAAGTGAATTGTATTTTCACCATAACTGAAAGAGGAGAGTAGGGGTAATGATAAAAAAAAGGATAAAAAATAAGTCTATTGTGTTTTAAACTCATAATGTGATGCTCATAAAAAATATATTACTACAAGTGCCATCAAAACAATAAGTATGGAAACTTTCAACGTAAGAAATATTAATGATGAATGACACAAATAAAAAAAAGTATATCGCAATAATTATTTTGCTTATATCACTTTAACAATAAAACATTTAAAATATATTTAGAATTGACATGCTTCAACTCATTTTTATTGAGCCATCTTCAGAATTTAAGTGGAAATTTACAAGCACAATGAGCGTGAAAAACTGGAATAAATAATTATTGAATTGAGATTAAATATAACGTCCTCAGTATTTTAATTTGAATTGAATAATTATTTATTTCAGTTTTTCGCATTCATTGTATCTGTAATTTTCTATTTACATTCCGATCAATTCAATAATTATTTATTCCAGTTTTTCACATTCATTGTATTTGTAATTTTCTATTTACATTCTAAAGATGACTCAATGAAAATCAGTTGAAACATGTCAATTTTTAATGTATTTTAAATGTTTTATTATTAAAGTGACGCCTGATATAAGCAAAATAATTATTTATAGTATGTTCTTACTTCTTCGTTGTAGAATATATATTATTATGATAAAGTTAGAAATGGACGTAATCAAGAGTTACTGCTTTTATGTTTCACACTGTAATTGAAATGCAATATTATTTAGGGGGGGGGAGGGGGAAATTGATACACACTTACACAATAATTATTCAAGAAGTAAATGCACAACACACGTTTTCAGTAATTAAATCTTGCTTTTAGATAAATGGAGTTAATTAGAATAATATATGAAACATATAATCCAAAAATTATATAATTAAGACATTCATAATTACTTCATAGGAAATGGAGTTAAAAACAGTTCACGAAGAGCAAAATTGGTTTAGAAACAATAACCTCATAAACTCTCTGATTTTAAAAGATATGTTTTAGAATATAAGAAATTTATATGAAATTATTTTAATTCAAAAATGAAGCCATCAAGTTTAAATTTTCTATAATTCAAAGTGATTATTTAATTATTAATTAATTTTTAATTAATTAATTAAAATAAATAATTAATTTAAAATTAATCTTCAAGAGTATCTTCTTCTTAAATAATACTCAAACTATGTATTTTTCATTTTGTTTATTTATTTATTTATTGTGAAAAGTTCTTGCTCATTAAAATAGGAGCATTTTTGTTAAACGTAATGTAAAATCGTTTTCGAATTTAACTTTTTAATATCTCTAAATCTTATATATGGGAGTATTCGGCCAACAAATAGTACTACATGATTGGTACTCGGTTTATCTGTTTATCGAATATTCGATATTCAGAGAAATTTATTATTCAGCAATATTAATAGCTTTGCATTATTTTATATTCTATTCTTTATTTATATGGTCTTCATAAAAACATATTAATGTGACTCTAGTTTCAGTTTTTAAACCTGATTCTATAAACACACAAAATTAAAAAAAAAAAAAAAAAAAAGTCAATAGATCCTATAATACAAATCAATTGTGCAATAATACAAAAATAGGGATAATTGCTTTTTATTATAAACTTATTGTTTTAATTTAATTGAAATTTCATTTTTATCATTATTGATGGGAAGTAAATATTTCTAAGCTAATAGACAGTTTTTTGGATTTTTGTAAAAAATATTTTTTATATTTTTCAATATTAATTCTAGAAAGATATTATTCAAAATGAAGAATTATTTCCAAGTTATTCAAAACATATTAGCAAAATTTAATAGTAAAGTAAGGATAACTAATGGAACGGAAATTTCTTTATTTATACTATACGCAGAAATATTCACATTGTAACACTTATATTTAAAAAATAAATTACGACTTTTTCAATAATTAAAATTTTAAAATATTTTTTATACAATCATGTAATCATTAATTTATTAATAATTTATTAATGTAAAAACTGTGCACATTTTTAGCTGATATCTATATTTTTATTTACGTTAACTTTCTGATCTTAATCATTGTGGCTAGTAAATAAATGCTGCTAAATCAGATATTTTAATTTAATTTTCAAGTTTTAAGACACTTATAAATTACACATTTCTTATCCCTTATGTTTAATTTCTTTATATGCATATAAATATCCCTTTTTTATAATAGTTTTATTGTAACTGAAAAATTTAATAAAAAAAAAACCTCCTTTGAATGATATGTTTCTTGTTATCGTAAAACGTTCAGTTTTTTGCGTACATAAACAGTGATATAATATGAAAATTTTCCACAAGATCAAATTTCACAGTTTAGAGGGTTTTAAAAGACTATTTATAATTTTCGATTCAGCATCCTCACATTCCACATTAATGAGATGAGTTCGCACCTTCAACTGCTTATAGCTTTGTTGATAATATATATATATATATATTACAAATTTAAAATTTTTTCGCCAAAACTAACCTTTATACTATCTTAATTTTCTTATAATAATATTCCGTACTTACTTCAAATTATTAAATTAAAATCTTGTTTCTAAATCTAATCTGTTAATCCTTATGCAGACGATATAAATTCTTAATTTGCCTTAAAAAACATTATTCTAGTATGCGTAAATTTAAAAAGATGGCTCTAAATTAAAAATATTCTTAATTAAAACTTTATTTCTTAATATTCCAAATAAAACTTATTTCTTCTATGTTTTTATCAATCCTTTTTAAGAAAGTCTTATTAAATTTATTCCAAAACCATACCTTTCAAAAAATATCATTATTTTATTTTATCTATTTATTTATTTTTCCTACGTCAACCTTTGATGTGTGCATATTAATAAATTCATTTCTTTTCTTTTTCTCTTAAAATTAATCATTTATAAAAATAAGATATTTAAAATTCTGAGTCAATTATAAATTGGTTAAATAATCTTTTTTTTTTTAAATAAATTTATCGTTTGTGGAAAATAATCTCGTAGCTGGACAAGAATTCTGTTTACATAAAAGAATGATGGTTTGAGGTTACAGAATGTTCCAGAACTTTCTTTTTAGTTTAAAAAGGTGGAAGTCTCAAGATGAAAAAGAAGATTTCTTGGGTTGCTTCTTCGATGAGGACAGCTCGCTGAAATAATGATGGAATTTTTGCAAAAGGAGCTTTTCCTTCCTCATTATTACGAATTTAATAAATGAATTTACAGCAGCCCATGACTAATTATTGGATCTTCTACATTTATTTATTTATTTTGTTTTTTCCCTCGCTTGCCATGACTGTGTGTTTCTTTTTAACCAGTGGAAATAATTCGAGTTCTCCTTAAATCGTCACAACTAATCGAAAAGTCGGACAGGATTTTTTATCTGTGCTGCCTTTTTAATGAATGATATTTAAAGAAAATTGCGATGGAACGAAGAAAAGCATGCTATCGCCGAAGTTCGATTGAAGGACAGTCTATATGGTATTTTCAGCTTGCTAATGGAATGGGCTGTGGAACGAAATGATGATAGGTTTGTGAATCGCCGATAATTGACTTCTCCTGAATTCCTGAAGCTTGATATTTTGGTCATAATGATAAATTTTGAGACCTGGTGATTTCGAATTGGATTTAATAAGGAATAGAAGCGCCACGACGAACTGATATTCATCTTGTTGCGGCCCAAATATGCGATCATTGACTTTAAGTATTACTGGTAGTGATGACAAGAAAAAGAGGAAAAAAAAAACTTACAGGGACAACTGAACGTCGGTTGCTAATTACCTGGATAATTTTCGGGGTTCTTGTCTTCCCTAGGATCCTCTTCAGAATTTCTTCTTATTAGTGAGTTATTTTTAGATGTATTTAATTATTTTGTGTATCCTTTTATTGTATTTGTGTAGATTATTTATTCTCTGTTTGTCAGGTTTATTTATTTGATTATTTATCTGTGAATCTTACTTACTTACCTATTTATGAGTATTTTTATTATCATTATTATGTGTTCAAGATTGAAATATTTTTATTCTTAAGGATTTAATTGAGGAGTATGATGTTCTTAAGATATTTACTGTTACTTATTAAGATTATTATGATATTTTTATGCACGTTTAAAGATAAGTTCGTAATAATAATGAAGTATAAAAGAACTTAGAAGCTCAAGTTATTTTTTAAAAGGTACATTTTCTAATTTATTGATATTGTTTGTTATCAAGAACTATTCTCAGAATACAGTATTTTCATGGTAATGTTCCTACAACTAAACATTTGAACTGAAAATTAAGTTAGCATTTATTTTTTTTCCTTTATTTGTTAGAATTTCTAGTGACAGTGAGCTTTGGTTCCCGGATTCTTATAATTTATTTAAATTCAGTAAGAAATATGGAACTGTGCAAGGCTGTTGCTAGAGTTTTGACTGATAAATATGATTAATTTTTTCAGTAAATTTTGTGATTTTAAGTAAGAAATTACGTATAATTAAAATTTTTGAATCTGTTTATGATCTATAAAATAATAGAATTAAAAGTTGATCCCAATTTAAGGTATATCTATGATATTTACAATTTCTGCTTTATTAGATAAAATTTCTGGTTAAAGTTAGCAGCTAAATATAGTAATTTTGAAAAAATATGTAATTGATAGAAATCATTAACTTTGAAATTTATTGCGAATGATTTTACGATCAGGATTTAATAAAGAAAATAGAAGTGCTTCATTTATTCTAATGAGTAAGAATAAAAAAATTATGGAAGATCCTAAGTTCGTACCATTTGACCCGAGTTCTGGAATGAGCATTTTGTCTTGGTTAACTTATTTTGATAAAACATGTGATAGGGAACAGAAAAATCTAGAATGGAAATTTAATTCTATTGTGCAATATTTGAAAGGTGAAGCGCAAAAAATTTATATCAATGACTGCTTAAATTGTACGGATTATGAACAAATTAAGAAAATTTTGATAGAAAGACTCATTGAATTAGACTTCCCGAGTTTTTCTGATTTTTCAAATCTGAAATTAGATAATTTAGACAATTTAGAAACTTATTTTCGTAAAAAAGTGGAAATTGGTAGGAAATTACATCTTAGTGAAAATATACTATTACAAGGTTTAACTGATGGTTTAAAACCAGAATTCAAAAACAATATTGTTATAAATCCTCCTAGTAGTACCACCGAATGGTACCGGGTTGCCAAACAATTCGTGGAAGTTTCCACCCCACTAGTTTCAAACCAAGTAATAAATCAACCATCAGCTAGACAAAAGTTTCAATCTTTTCAACCAACTAGGCACTGGATTCAGCCAGTTAGGCCCAATAATACACCTAGGAATTGGATTCCCCAAAGGCAATCTCAGTTTCAAAGACCTAGAATTTGTCAAAATAATTATATTGAGAATTCATACCCTTCAAGACCTTGTAGGATATGCACAAATAGGGGTGTGAGTAATGCTTTTCATTGGGAAAGAGAATGTATTTTTAGGAATGAGGTACCATCCTCTGATACTCTTCCAAATATCTCACAAAATAATTCTCATAATGTTTGGAAATTAATTGTGTATGGATGTACAAATAATTATAATTTGCCATGTGTTGTAGATACTGGCTCAACTATTGCAATATTGCCACTTAAATTTGTTAAAAAACTTAATGCTAAAATTGAGACTATACTCTCAGTTACCATTGGTCAGGCAAAAGGATTTTTACATATAAATAAAAATTGTAGTGTTCTTCTAAAAGTGGGTAAAATTAAAAAATATGTTAACTTTTTAGTATGCAATACAAATTTGGATTATGCTATTTTGGAGTTAAAAGAATGTTCTAAATTTAAATTAACCATAGAATGTAAAAATTGTATTGTAAGGCAGGGAAGGAAAATCATAACTAACAGTACATCCATACATAATGAGAGATCCCTTCATTTCAATACAGTAAATATGGACCAAGTACAACAAAACAGGGATCAATCTAATGAATTTGTAACCTCAGAATATAAAAAAAATATGAAATTAAATACTGGTAATACTGTAGCAATAGATAATTATGATAATGAAACACTGAATGTAAGTAATCATGATATAGAGTTACAATCTACTTGTGGAAATATTATGAAAAATGAAGACTGTGTTGAATATGATCACACAATTAATGTGCATCCTGATTATAGAAGTTCCATGACTCTTCAAAATTTTCGCGATAATTCGGATTCAGATTTAACTGGGGAAATAAATTTAATTCAAGATGTAAATTTAAGGGAATTAGTTCATATTTATAGTGATATTTTTGCAAAGCATAAATATGATGTGGGTAGGATTAATATTGAACCACAACGCGTTATACTAAACTCAGACCTACCTATATCTTTGAGGCCCTACCGAACATCTCCTCTAGAAGAAATAGAAATAAAAAACCAAATTCAATCATTGTTAGCAGCCGGACTGATAAAGGAAAGTAATAGCCCCTATTCTGCCCCTGTTACACTAGTTATGAAAAGAGAGGAAGGTAAAAAAACGCGATTATGTATAGACTATAGAAAATTAAACGCAATAATTAAAAATGATGCAGAACCCTTGCCCCGTATCGATGGAATTTTAGATAAATTGAGTAGTGCTCAGTATTTTTCAACTTTGGATTTAGCCTCTGGCTACTGGCACATACCAATACATCCATCCGATACCGAAAAATTAGCATTTGCAACCAATTTTGGACTTTTTGAGTGGCTCGTGCTCCCTTTTGGCATAAAAACGGGTCCTCCCATATTCAATAGAACCATTCGAAGAATCCTTAATAAATATAAAATCGACTTTGCGTGCCACTATTTTGATGATATTATAATTTTCTCTTCCTCATTAGAAGAACATTTAAACCATTTAGCTCAAATTTTTGACATTTGCAAACAAGAAAACATTAAACTTAAACTTTCTAAATGTAAATTAGGCCAAAATAAAATCAATTTCTTAGGTTATGAAATCACTAATGGAACTATAACACCAGCAAATGCCAATATTGAAACCATCAAAAATTTAAAACCCCCTTCAAATGTGAAAGAGTTACAACGATTTCTAGGTTCCATTAATGTTTACCATAAATTCATAAATAAATATGCTGAAATTAGATATCCTCTGAACCGATTACTTAAAAAAGACACAATATGGGAATGGAACTCAGAGTGCCAGGAGTCTTTTGAAAAATTAAAAAATTCTTTAATTGCAAAACCCATCCTCAAAATTTATGATCCTAAATTACCTTTACATATGTTTGTAGATGCCTCTCAGATAGCAGTAGGTGCCGTTCTAAAACAACCTGATAAAGAAAATTTCTTACATCCTATTGCTTATCATTCTAGAATTTTGAAGAGTTATGAGCAAAATTATTTCATAATTGAATTAGAATGTTTAGCTATTATAGATACTCTTGACAAATTCTATCATTACTTTCATGGTGTCAAGTTTACAATTCATACGGACCACGCATCTCTAGTATGGTTAAAGAGTGTTAAAAACTTAAGAGGTAGGCTTTTTAGATGGTCGCTCAAACATAGTATGTTTGATTATGAGATAAAATATGAAAAGGGTTCAACAAATGTCGAAGCAGACATGTTGTCACGAAATCCTGTTTGTCATTTTAATCAACATATTAGTTTATTGCTAGATAGGAAAGAAATTATAGAGATGCAAGACAAAGAAATGTTTGTGACAAAAAATATAAAAAAGAGAATGGAATTATTATAGTTCAGAAAAAGGGATTCAAAAAAATTGTTGTACCAATGTCATTAAGAAAAAAATTACTCCATATTGCTCATGATAATTTTGGACATTTAGGGATTCAAAAAATGCTTAATTTAATATCTCCCAACTATTATTGGCCTAATATGACAATAGACATTACAGAATTTGTTAAACATTGCGATACCTGTCAGAAAAATAAAAAACCAAAACAGAAAAGATTCGGCTTATTACAAGCTATGCCAGCAACAGATCAACCTTTTGAATGTCTTTCTATTGATACTGTTGGTGGATTTAACTATTACAACTCAACAAAAAAATTCTTACACATAATAATAGATCATGCAACTAGATTTGTTTGGGCTTTTCCCTCCAAAAATGTTACCACTGAAACATACACTAACTGTTTAAAACAAATTTTCAATATCAAAGCACCTCAAAAAATACTTAGTGACAGGCATAAATCTTTCAGATCTCCAAGATTTAAGAAATTCCTTAGAAATCATCATGTTCAACAGCGTTTTACATCCGCACATCATCCTCAGACCAATGGAAAGGTAGAGCGCGTTAATCAGACTATAGTTACCAGGCTTAAATGTAAAGTTAATTCCATTTCTTCTAAAATACCTTGGACTAGATTATTAAACCAAGTCATCGAAGAATACAACAATACGCCCCATTCTATCACCAAGTTCCCACCTGCCTATTTATTTTATGGTCAATTGCCTTATGAATCTCCTTTAAAACAAAACTATTACCCACCAGTAGACAAAGCCCTCAAAATTGCGAAAGCGCGAACTCATGAATTTCACCTTAAAAGTAAAAGACTCTATGATCGAAATTTTGTCGAATGCCCATTAAAAATACAAGACTCTGTAATTTATGAAGAATTTAAATACCCTAACACTCGAAAATTAGAACCTACTTTCTCTGGACCATATAAAATTATAAATAAACTTTCTGATGTAACTTATGAAATAGATAAATTTAATTATGAGACAGGACAGAATTCCGTTATTGTGCATGTTTCTAAATTAAGACCCTATTTTTCACCAGAAGATTTTAAACTGTTTCATGAGCAACCCAAAAAACAAATAAAACCTCAGATACAATCACAATCACTAGATCAAACTAAAGTCAAGACAGTAGATAATTCTTATTCTTTAAATAGTTTATCACCATAATTTTCAACATTAGCAGGTATGTTCTTGGAGGCCTACAAGAATATTACTTGTTTTTGGGAGTTTTTGGGGTTAAATTGGGCTCCTTATGCAGGCATAAGGTGAACACTTTGATTGTAAAAGCTTTCAAATTGATGTTGATAAATTAATTTTAAGGGTGTTTAAGTCTAACTATATTTACTCATGTATTTGACATTAGTATATTATTCTATTTATTCAGCAGATATTTATGTTATAACAGTTATAAAATCTAATGATTCTACTCAAACCTATAACATAATATGTGATTTTCAGTGATTGTGAAAACTACAGATATTAAGAGTTTTTCAGAAAAGCACACTATTTTTATTTCTATTTCTCAATTAAGAATGACACCTTTTATTCCTATTGTATTTTATTATTAAAGTTTATAAACCATGTGTAGATAAAACATTATTCTACATTTGGCATTTGAAAACTTATAACCAAATTTGACAATTTTGTAAAAGAGTATCAGAGAGGAATTATTGTAAGGAAATACTGGTTGAGAGTCCATTTTCTAAATAGTTAGATTTCATTTTATTTGGATTTTGGAATTATTATGATTTTTTTTTTATTTATACTTTCGGCTAGCAAAAAATACTTTCTTATGCTATTAGAAGATAAGAAAATTATTTAGTTGCTATGTAATTATTTTTATCCTCAACCAATATTTTCCCTATCAATAATAAACAAATAGTGATATTTTCTTTTGATTATACTCTTGTTTTATTATTATTATTATTATTATGATTTCTATAATGAAGTTTAGTATTAATTATACTCTTATTGAAAAATATTAGGATATGGAGTCTTATTACACTATTACTTATTGTTGTTATTGTTATTATTTAAATTTTTCTATATTATTTATTATTGATATTGAGAGTGATGCTATTTATTATTGAAAAATTGATATATTACTAAAAGATGTTGGATCCAACATAACATTAAAACCAAAGATTAAACTAGGTTTGAAGATTTTTAATTAAAGAGACTGTATTCAGAGAACATTGGAAAAGACTCTTTTATATATACTATTGAAAGACTTGTTTCATTTAAAGGACTTATTTAAAATAAACTATGCATTAAGTCATTGTAATTATTTAAACTTCCATGAGAACGAATTTTTATTGTTTTTATTATATTTTTATCTCTTGCTTATTAATATTCATAACTTATTTACTGTTATTGTATGTATTATCTCCTATGCACTTACAAATGGTAAGTGATGTTGTAACATTATTGTATTTCTTTCAGGGAAATGCTCCTACCTAAATTTAATTTAGATTAATTTTCTCTTAACTATTTTATTTTAATCGCTAATATTTTTTATATTGCGTTAATTTTCTTTTCTTCCATCTCTTGGCTTCCTGAGTTTGACAGTTTTATTCTAAAATTTAACTTTTCTAAATTATTATATTTCTGTTGTCCGAACTTGTAGTTTTATTTAACTATCAATTTCATACAAAGTCTTGGGGAGGGGGGATAATATTACAAATTTAAAATTTTTTCGCCAAAACTAACCTTTATACTATCTTAATTTTCTTATAATAATATTCCGTACTTACTTCAAATTATTAACTTAAAATCTTGTTTCTAAATCTAATCTGTTAATCCTTATGCAGACGATATAAATTCTTAATTTGCCTTAAAAAACATTATTCCAGTATGCGTAAATTTAAAAAGATGGCTCTAAATTAAAAATATTCTTAATTAAAACTTTATTTCTTAATATTCCAAATAAAACTTATTTCTTCTATGTTTTTATCAACCCTTTTTAAGAAAGTCTTATTAAATTTATTCCAAAACTATACCTTTCAAAAAATATCATTATTTTATTTTATCTATTTATTTATTTTTCCTACGTCAACCTTTGATGTGTGCATATTAATAAATTCATTTCTTTTCTTTTTCTCTTAAAATTAATCATTTATAAAAATCGTCTGCCTAAGATATTTAAAATTCTGAGTCAATTATAAATTGGTTAAATAATATTTTTTTAAAAATAAATTTATCGTTTGTGGAAAATAATCTCGTAGCTGGACAAGAATTCTGTTTACATAAAAGAATGATGGTTTGAGGTTACAGAATGTTCCAGAACTTTCTTTTTAGTTTAAAAAGGTGGAAGTCTCGAGATGAAAAAGAAGATTTCTTGGGTTGCTTCTTCGATGAGGACAGCTCGCTGAAATAATGATGGAATTTTTGCAAAAGCAGCTTTTCCTTCCTCATTATTACGAATTTAATAAATGAATTTACAGCAGCCCATGACTAATTATTGGATCTTCTACATTTATTTATTTATTTTGTTTTTTCCCTCGCTTGCCATGACTGTGTGTTTCTTTTTAACCAGTGGAAATAATTCGAGTTCTCCTTAAATCGTCATATATATATATATATATATATATATATATATATATATATATATATATATATATATATATATATATATATATATATATATAATATTCAAAAATGAAATATTCAAACTAATGAAGGTATTTTTTCAAAAAACGTCGATATTTGAAAGTTTAGTTAGTGTGTATCTGCACTAGCGTTCAATTCACTAATGATTAATACATATATTTTTAAAAATGCATTACATTGGCATTGAATATCTATATTCTTTGATGGTGAAAACAGTTTTCCGATAGTTATATTAAGTAATGAGCGATCACGTAATTAAACTTTTGCATATGCTAACATGAGAATTCGTGATCAGCGAGAGGCATTTATTCCTTAAGAATATTCCAAATTCAAAAGAGCTACTTTTTGAGGCATTTATAAAATTTTTCTTTGCTTGAAATGCATGGAATTGGCAGATGTTTTTATTCAGAAACTATGTAATGGAATAGCGTTTTCCCTTTATATTAAAGGCAAAAGGTCTTTCTGAAAATACCTCCAAAAGCATTTATAAGAAAGCTATGTTAAAGTAAATATTTTGAACCAAATTACCAAAGCAGAAGCACTAGAAAGGGATAAAACTTGTCGTCACTTGACAAGAATCGCTTAAAACTTTAAAAAAAATCTTTTTATTGAAAATAAAAACGCGATTCGACTCAAAATCGCTACAATAGTCAGACCTGCCGATTTTATGCCTATAGCGTTAAGAAATAAATGTAGAAAATGTGACAGAAAATTTTACGATTTCTAGCAGGCAATTTTAGAATCACTTTAAGATGTCAGTCAGTATGAGACACATTATAAGTTATTTGTTCGCAAAAGCTCGAAATTCACTTTAAACTAAAACTGTTTAGTTTCGTGAACCAAAAAGCATAAAACTTATAAATCTAATGATAGCCTTTCGTTAATAAATAGCACAAAATTTTACACATTTACTAAAAGAAATGTGTCACTGAATATAAAAATCTTATTTCCTCTTAATACATGTATTCCGAGCTATTAAAATGACACATCTTCTTCCAAATAAATACAATGTAATTAAAGAAAATCCATAAAAAAACAAAAGATAGACATTATTTGCGATACAAAGATAACATTATTCAATATTTATTGTTATACATGTTTCTAATCACGATTTTACCGACTTAGAAGCGAAAAAAAAGGGCAAAAATTCCATTTACTACTACATGTAATCGGTCAAGTCCTTTGACCTAATAGCCAGACAAGATTCCAGACAGACTTTTTAGATTATCTATCTATCCCTTACGAAAAACTAAACCTAATGAAGTCTAGTTTTTTCTCAGCTGATGAGTTCTTCTCATAACTCTTCTAAAAAGTAACGAATATAAAAGGCTGAAAAAGAAAGAAAGAGAAAAAACAACTACACTCATTTTTTAATGATTGGGCATGTAAATTTTATGAGGGTTGACAACGGTTCACAGATACATACAAGTCATGGTTATGTTGGCAGCGGTGGGCAATGGCCACACCTGAGTTGCGGCTGAAACCCGCTCAAATTGAGACAGTGTCTAGACGGCATGAACCACGGCTCAAGACCGACTCCCTTACACGAGATAACCGGGAAAAAACGCGGCCTGCTCAGGCGAGGTTGGAAAAGAAGCACACCTTGGGGATGCGAGAGCGAGCGAAGGTTGAGTGAGACGGGAAAAACATCACCCGGTGTTACTGTCTGAAAATGGATGATGCTCTTTTCCGTCTCATTCCGCTTGCATGTGAGTGAAAGGGAAATTAATGCGTTTTGTGTGTCAGATCGTATACTACTTACAATGGTTATGTTTCCGTTTAAACAAAAGAATCAAAGGGATTTTCTTTCAGAAACTAATTAAATAGTACTAATGTTTGCACACAACACGACATTTCGTATAAATTTGAAACAGTATTGCATTTGAGCTTGTGTGTCGGGGTCTATTGCGCTTTTTACAAAAACCGTGTTTCATTTATTACTAGGGAAAAAATAAGAAGAATCCATTTTTTTAATTTATTAATAAAGTAATATTAAATTTTAGAAAATAGATGATGTTCCGCTTGCATGTGAGTTATTTATTAAAGGGAAATTAATGCGTTTTGTGTTTCAGATCGTATACTACTTACAATGGTTATGTTTCCGTTTAAACAAAAGAAGAAAGGGATTTCCTTTCAGAAGCTAGTTAAACAGAAGTAATATTTGCACACAACACGACATTTTGCATAAATTTGAAACAGTATCGCTTTTGAGCTCGTGTGTCAGAGCTATATCGTGCACTTTCTAAAATAACTATGTTTCATTTATTATTATGGGTAAAAATAATTAGAATCCACCTATTTATTTATTAGTAAAAGAATATTAAATTTTAGAAAATGTATTAAATTTTGTATAAAACAGTATATTATGAAACAGTATCGCGTTTGCGTTATTGTATCAGAGACTATATGATAGCATTTTTATGATAATTATGATCATTTTTATAATGTTAAAAAAATTTACTGTAAAAAAGTTGTAAATTTTACAAAAAAATTATAAATTTTGCATAAATCAGAATATTTTGCATGAATGCAAAACTGTATCGGGCTAGCGCTCGTGTGTATAAAACTGTATAGTATTATTTTTTTAATTATTATTTTAACAATACTTATGTATTATTTTTATAATAATAAAAAAGTAATAATTTATAGTCATGGATTATAGAATTTAACAGAATGTACTGTCTGAAAATGCATGATGCTCTTTTCCGTCTCGTTCCGTTTGCATGTGAGTGAAAGGGAAATTAATGCGTTTTGTGTGTCAGATCGTATACTACTTAGAATGGTTATGTTACCGTTTAAACAAAAGAAGAAAGGGATTGTCTTTCAGAAACTAATTAAATAGTACTAATATTTGCACACAACACGAGAGTTTGTATAAATTTGAAACACTATCGCGTTTGAACTTGTATGTCAGAGGCTATATCGTGCGCTTTTTGCAATAACTATGTTTCATTTATTATTAGGAAAAAAATTAAGAAGAATCCATTTTTTTATTTATTCACAAAAGAATATTAAATTTTAGAAAATGGATGATTGTTTCTCCGTCTCGTTCCACTTGCATGTGAGTGAAAAGGCAATTAATGCGTTTTATGTGTCAGATCGTATGCTACTTACAATGGTTATGTTTCCGTTTAACAAAAGAATGAAAGGGATTTTCTTTCAGAAACTAATTAAATTGAATTAATATTTGTACACAACACGACATTTTGTATAAATTTGAAACAATATCGCTTTTGAACTCTTGTGTCAGAAGCTGTATCGTGCGCTTTTTACAAGAATTATTTTCCATTTTAATTCGAAAAAAAAAAAAAATAAGAAGAATAATCTACTTATTTATTTATTAGTAAAAAGATATTAATTTTTTGAAAATGTACTAAATTTTGTATAAAACAGGATATTTTGAAAAAGTATCGCCTTTGCGCTATTGTGTCAGAGTCTATATCGTAGTACTTTTACGATGACTATATAATTAATTTTTATAAAGTTAGAAAAGAATTAATTGTAGAAAACTAGCAACTTTTACAAAAAAAATAAATTTTGCATAAAACAGGATATT
This sequence comes from Maratus speculifer, assembly GCA_964019185.1. Taxonomy (NCBI): domain Eukaryota; kingdom Metazoa; phylum Arthropoda; class Arachnida; order Araneae; family Salticidae; genus Maratus; species Maratus speculifer. The sequence continues at coordinate 299,798,944 of OZ025297.1, read as the reverse complement.
TTGTATGAACGTAAAACTGTATCGAGTTTACGGTCGTGTGTCAGAGACTATATAGTATTTATTTGTTTATTAACAATACCTATGCATTTTTATAATAATAAAAAATAAGGATTTACAGTCACGGATTATTGAATTTAACAGAATGTACAAAATTTTGATTAAAAAAAGATATTTTATGTAAATGTAAAATAGAATCGTGTCTCAATTCTTGCATTAGGGTCATAAGTGCTGTGTTGTAGTCTTATAACAGTAACAATGCTTAATTTTGATATTAAAAAATGCTAAAGATTTATTGTTAGCGGCTATTAAATTTTACAAAATGTAATACAAAATGTCTCTTTCTCTTGTTCATTAACATAAAAATTTTAAGCTTTAAATCTTAATTTTTTGAACCCTCATAAAATGTTTGAAATATCCCTCTTGTTTATTCAAATAATTACGTTTTCCATTCGTGTTCATTAATATAGAAATCTCAATCCTTATGCTTGATTTGTAACTTTTAATTTTTATACTCAATGTATAACATGCAATATTAAAATTTTACAATTTTTTTTATTTCAAAGTGTACATTATTTCCCAGAATATACAGTTTTTATTTATTTCAGGTAGATTTTATTATAATAAAATAATTTTATTGTACAAAATGTACAGATACTTGCCTATAAGACGATATTTTGTATAATTTTTTTAAAAAAAGTATCACGTTCGATACTTTATATGTGATAACCAGATCGCTTAAGGTATGTATATGCCTTTAAAGCAATTTCGATTATAATTTAAATTAAAAAAATATTGTTTAAAAAAGACGAGAGTAAACTTTATGATCTTGAAGCTTTATTTTTTGTTTTTTGCAAACAAACAAACAAAAACAACAATAACAACCAAAACGTTACGTTGAAAGGTTTTTTCCCTCCGTAAAAATGATTCTTTTGTAAAAATGTGATAAAAATCGTCGTAACCAAACAAATAACAGTTCCATTAATACTACATAAAAAAAATTTAAATATTTATTCAAAGGAAATAAATTTTTTAGGCGGATTTATAAAAAAAATCATGAGTTAAAGAATTTCAATTTACTAATTCTTAACGTTTTTCAGGAATTCTCAGTGTTGTTGGTCTTTTCATACCTATAAACTTTAAAATATTCATATTATTGTCATAAAAATAGTCTAGTTCTTGTTTAAAATTATTATATTTATTATAGAATTCATAAAATATATTTATCTTTAATAGCTTTAAATTTAACTTGCTTTAAGAAAACAACACGTTTTAAGTTTATACTATTAGGGTCAAAAAATTAAATTACTAATTTGTACGTTTATGTCACATTTGTATGAGTATTTTAATAATGATTAGCAATTTTAAACTTAAAATTCACAAAATCTCCCAAAAATTTGCTCAGAAGGCAAACAGATTGCTTAATGCTTTCGAGAATAGGTTTTAAAAATATAATTTCAATAATAGAATATGCTTCAGTTTCACAAACTAATTCGATTTGCATGCGTAATAACACACGCCTTCATTTTGTCTTAAAATACTGGTATAAGTGAATTTAAAAATTACGAAAACGATTTATTTTATTAGATTAGAGTGTTGTTATGTTAAATTAAAGTTACACAGAGCATATTCTACATAAATGTATGATGTATAATGATATTTTACAAAAACTGGCATAAAAGACGACATTTTGTATAAATGTAAAAAAGTATCACATTTTTGTTTATATCTGAGAAATGAAATAGCTTAATGCTTCCTACAATAGCTTTTACAAATATAACTTTACTAATAGAATAATTTCAATTTCACAGACTAATTCATATTTTTCTTGTGTAACATTGCACTGGGTTATTTTGACATAAAATGTTTAAAAATGATTATCAAATCACGAAAAAAATTTATTATATTAGATTAGAGTGTTTTTATGTTACATTAAAGTTGCATGGGGAATACTATATTTTACATAAATGTAAGTCTGTACTTTAATATTTTATAAAGAGGGCGAAAAATTGCATAGAAGACGACATTTTGTATAAATGTAAAAAAGATAATGATATACATATTAAAACAAGATAAAAGTTTATTTATTAAAGAATAGATAGTATATATTTTATTACATTTGTGAACTTGTGTTTTGTGAAAGAGGTTTGATTTTAAAAACTAATTTCATTTTTAGAGCAAGTAAAACTTATAAAGTATATCTGTTTCGTGTTGAGGTAAAATACAACAATCTTGCTTATAAATTAAAATCTCCATCATGTAAAATCCGCATATTACATGATTATTACAGCAGTGATATTTTAAGTTTTTGTTTAAAAAAGTAATTTTTTTACGATAATTATATATAAGTGCATATAAGTATATATACTTATATACAGTCCCTGGCCAAATTATTAGACGCACTCATATTTTCTTGTGTCGAATCATATTACAAGTTTCATAGAGATATTACTATGCCAATAGTTACAATTGATTATATACATCATCTGTAGGATTATAATAAATGCAAAGCATGCCAATGACTTTAAAATTATTTATTTTTGTAAATTAAATTAACAATTGCTAAAATCGTAAAACTTAAAACATCAAATTCCAAAAAATGTCAATATTTTTTGGAGTCTCGTTTGGCGGCAATTAGTGTCACTATTCTTCATGGCATGCTGTTAGTACAAAATTGAAATGTTTCTTGCATGTGTGAGTGATGTTTCCAGACAAGGATACGTTTTTCTATGAGCTGTGTTTTGCTCGTTAAGAGCTCTTTGTGCAGTTTTTCTTCATTAGCTCCCAAAAAATTTCAAGGGTATTCATGTCTGATGAATTACCGGGAGTAGTTGAACACAGGGATATTTTTTAATTGAAAGTAGACCTTGACGGATCGTGCTATGTAACAAAAAGTTTTACCTTGCAAAAATACATATGGTTCTTCATTTGGAAACCATCATTTTAGCTTTAGAATAAACCGATTTTGAAAACCTCTTCATATTGGTCTGGAGAATTGACTAAGAAGTCATAACAAACAAAACCCAGCTCATAGAAAATCTTATCCATATCTGGAATCGTCACCCACGCATACAAGAAACTCTTTAATTTTGTATTAACAGCATGCCGCGAAGAATAGAGGCACTGATAGTCGCCAAAAGAGGCTCCAAAAAATATTGACATTTTTTTGAGCTTCTAGTTATAAATTTTGCAATTTCAGCCATTTTCAATTTAATTTGTAAAAAGAAAGAGTTTTAAATTCATAGGCATGTTTTTTATTTATTATAATCCTACAAATGATGTACATAATTAATTGCAGTTATTCACACAGTAATATTTCTATGAAGCTAGTAATATGATTCGACACAAGGAAAAGGGAGTGCGTCTAATAATTTGGCCAGGGACTGTATAAGTAAAGTATAAGTAAATATACAAGTATAAAAAAAATTGCACAAAACTAGACATTTTATGTATATGTAAAAGACACACTTTTATCGCTGTGTTTATTTTTTACAACAAAAAATATTTAAATGCAATATTGCGGTAGCTGTTAGAAACATGATTTATTATTGGAAATATAATTTTGATCATTCTTTTTTTTACGTTTGTATTCGATAAATATAACATCATCTTGAACTCTAAAAATATAACTTTGATATGTGTATAACATCACGAGCATAAAAGTTTTATAGTTTTTATTTAAAATATAATTTATAAGTGAATAGAGAAGAGGCATTTCCTATAACTATAAAGTGCTATCGTATTTTTTAAGTCAAAGACAATAGGTTAAATATTTTTTACGATGCTAGTATATTTTTTATTTCTAAAAAAAGGTGTCGATGTCTTTTTATTTTTTATTTTTTACTGGGATAATTTAATATTTCTAAGAGTAATAAAACTTGAACAAAAGATTATATTTGTATGTATGTAAAATAATATCACGCTCATCTTATTAGTGTTCTATTTTTGGAACAAAGGTTATTTGCATGAAATTTACAATTGTTCTACGAAATGCGATTTATCCTTCGGCATGTAACTGTAACATTATCTTTAGGCAAATTATCATGATGGGTCATTCCATGACGTGAGTAGGACAGCTTTTTTACATATTACTGCTATTTTAACAACGTTATTATATCCTTGAATTAAAACAACCAAGCTAATATAAAAATTTAGACGCAGCCATACTCAACCTGCGGCCCACTGGTCGCATGTGGCCCGGTGATGTTTTACGTGCGGGCCGAGATACATGGCCTTTAACGCCTATGAGATGTGCATTAGAAAAATAGACTTCACTGTTATTATTTATGTGAAGAAAATTATTGTGCAATTATTTACTGTGATCACTAATTTAAAATTATATTGAAACATCTTAAATATAGTTTTCGTTGTCAAAAGTTCTTCCTACACGTAGTTTTATTTGTTTAAAATTATGTATCATTTCTTAATCTTAAGAAAAAAGAACAGTATTCAAAATTAATTATTTTTGCACTACGCATTTCTTTAGTGAAAGAAAAAAAAATTTGCATTGGCAAAACGATTGCTTTATTAAAGAAAATTCCTTGATTTATTTATTTAGAAGCTCAAAAAGTTGCACTGACATAATATTAAATTTTATATACTCATCGTATAGCTAATAATGCTTGGTTCAAACTTTTTCCTGCAGAAAAATTGGCAGGAAAAAGTTTTATATTTACTTCGCGGCATATTTTAACATCATTTGTAATAGAAATACTACGAGACATATTTTTTGGAAATACATCCGTTAAATCTTTTGGTAACATTCCTTTCGCAACAAATGTTCGATCCGAATTATGTTAAGTTTTTATATTGCTTTGTTATATAACTTTTGTTATATATTTATATTTTAATTGCTCTTTTAATAGATTACCATGAGAGCAGCCCCGCCAACTGTCGTAAATATATGTTTGCGGTCCGTGAGGAAAAAAAATTGTGTATGTCTGATCTAGAGGCCTTTTTTTGTTATTTTTAATGTAATAGTTGATATTTTAATAACTTATAAGTTAATAAATATAGGTATTTATGTACGCATCACGTGTGGGGCATTGGACCGTTTCTCATAGAATGGCTCTGATATGCTCTCAAATTCCTTTAAGGTTATGTGAAATAAAGTTAGCTTATAAAAGTAAATATACTTCTTCGGAGTAAAAAATTAGTTTTTTTTTTGTTTTACATTTGTTTGGGCATGATGAACGGAATTAAGATAGTGATTATTAGAAAAGCCGTGAAAATAATCATAGTTAAAATATTTAGAAATAGATGGAGATTATCAGCAATGCCGTTGGAAGTGGTCATGGTTAAAATCTTTCGTAATAAACACTAATTTTTGTTATTTTTTCAAGTATTTCATAAAGAGGCGTGCATCAGTTTGATAATTTAGTGAATTAGCGATTCATAAATTTTACATAATGAAAAAGGAAAAACAGACCTAACGTTTCCTTTCGGATAAATAAATACAGTAGAGCGTCGATTATCCGAACTCCAATTAACTGAACTTCTAATTATCCGAACCGTGTTTTTCGACTTTTAAAATTTTTTAACCGAACTTCCAATTATCCGAACAACGTATTTCTCTTTTTAAAATTTTTTTCCGAACTTCCAATTATGTGAACGGCATATTTTTCATTAAAAAAAACCCTCCAAAACCTAAATATTTTTTTTTCTGTCCCTTCCAATTACATTTCTCTTTTTTCACCCTGTTATTTATCTTTTTTCTTTTCTTTCTTGACATACAAAATTTAATCCGGAAACTGCAAGGTATTTTGGGGTATTTTTTGTTAGTGGGAAGAGAGAACACAAAAGGTTTGAAGAAAGGGGTTGAGAAACCAAGGTCAAAGTACAAAATTCCTGTTTGTATTTTTCTCCACTCACCCTCGCTGTGGACACGTGTTGCAATCAATGTCTATGGTTGCAATGCAATCCCAAGGGGGTGGGAGGGTATTTCTTTGAAGTTTCTTATCGCAATGGACAGGTCACAGACCCGGTGTGAAGCCAGGACTACAGAAAAGTAAGGGCTACGACATTTCTTCGACACCAGGTTGGGAGTGGAGAAAAACTGGTTTGTGTGACATAGCTACGTTGACAAAGGTTTCTTGTTAGCGGTTGTTGATTGCACCAGCGATCTAGCTCATTTATTTTTCTGCAACGAAGGAGAAAAGATGTCTGGAAAGCGAAAAAGAGTTGTTCTTTCGCTAGGAGACAAAGTAAAGATATTGAAGAGGCTGAAAAATGGTGAAGCAGGTACAAAATTAGCAGGAGTTTGGTGTAGGAAAGTCTACAATATCAGATATAAAAAAGAATGAAGAATCAATTATGAAGTATGTAACGGGACTTGAAAGTGAGCAAGGAAGCTTAGATAGAAAATCGATGAAAAAATCCTTTGATGATAAAGTGGATAAAGCTTTGCACATGTGGTTTTTGCAGAAACGCTCATCTGGTCATCCCATTTCTGGACCCTTATTACGTGAGAAGGCTATATTTTTCAACGAAAAGCTGAATAGAGAAAATACTAATGCATTTCAAGCAAGCTCTGGGTGGCTTAGAAATTTTAAACTACGGCATGGTATACGCGAAATCGGATTGCATGGTGAAAAATTATCTGCATCTACAGAGGCTGCTACGAAATTCGTAAAAGAATTTATTGAATTTGTTGAATCAGAAAAATACAAAGAAGAATTTATTTACAATGCAGATGAGACCGGCCTGTTTTGGAGATCTTTACCCCGAAAATCATTAGCATCTGGGTTCGAAAAAAGTGCTTCTGCAACTAAATTAAACAAAGAAAGAATCACAATTCTTAATTGCGCAAATGCAACCGGTAACCATCGAATACCATTGTTCGTGATAGGACAGTCAAAGAATCCTCGATCTTTTAAGAATTGGAAAAATCGGCCAGTAATTTACGCTTCTCAAAAAAAGGCTTGGATGACATTAGAAGTTTTCATTGATTGGTATGATCACACATTCATTCCTAAAGTTAAGACACATCAAGAAGATATGAAGAAAGAGGGTAGAGTATTCCTACTTCTTGATAATGCACCTTCACATCCGTGTGCAGATACCCTTGAACGGGAAAATGGGAAGTTCCGAGTAAAGTTCTTGCCACCTAACGTTACATCGCTGATACAGCCCATGGATCAGAGTGTAATAGAGACATTTAAGCGCTTTTATAGAAAGCAAATGTTGAGAAAGATGTTTCTATCAGAAGACACTGAAGAACCTGATTCCCAGAATGCCATAAAAATTAATTTAAAAGATTGTTGCATTATGGCTGCCGATTCCTGGAAGCTTGTAAAATCATCAACGTTAAAAAATGCCTGGAATAAAATTTTAAACATAGAAAAAAGTGATACTGGAGCAGAAGCATCTGATAAGGAAAATGAGGAGTGTAAAACTATAAAAGAGATGGGAAGAATCCTAAATTATGAGGAAAAAGAAATTGATGAGTGGATAAATTGTGACATGCAAGACCTTGGATATCAGATTTTAAATGACAATGAGATTGTGGCTGAGATTGAAGGCGAAAATGAAGAAAATGAAAATGAAATTGAAAATGAATGCTCTGAAAATGACCCAGGTCCATCACATAGCGAAGCCTTTGAATGCTTGGAAACAGCTATGAAATGGCTCGAAAGGCAGAAAGACGCTGATCCTATTCAAGCAATGCATTTAAGAAGCATTACAGATATAGCAGCATTGAAAAGAATGTCTTCTTTGAAGCAAGAAAAAATCAAAAGCTTTTTTACTTAAATTATAATCTTAAAAAAAAAGACAAAAAAAAGTTTAAAAAATGAAAAAAAGACAAAAAAAAGTTTAAAAAATGAAAAAAAGACAAAAAAAAAGTTTAAAAAAGGAAAAAAAGACAAAAAAAAGTTTAAAAAATGAAAAAAAATGAAAAAAAGGCAAAAAAAAAGAAAAAAAAATTTTAAACACGCCAGCACTAACAGTGTTGCCAGTCCTAAGCCTGAATAAAGTGTGAAGGTTTTTGTATAGATAGGGATATCCTTTAAATTGTCTGTCCAATTATCCGAACTAGGGTCGGTCCCGACGTGTTCGGATAATCGGCGCTCTACTGTAAATAAATAAATAAAAATTAACATTGATATTATTATGACTTATATACTGCCTTACATTTTTATAAATATAAAATAATATCTCATTTATGTTACAAAGGCTAAATCAGTTTTGTAACATCATAATCGCATCTCTTTCATAAGTTGTTTTCATAGACATAATAAATAAAACTTGTCTAGCTACTATAACATTTTGCATAGTTATGAAACAAAATATCGCATTTATAGGGGAAGATGGGGATACTTGAGCCATTTTTTAATTTTAATTTTTTAAAATTTTTTATAATTTCTTAGAACAAAATAAAATATTCAAAATGAAAATTTGATATTTTTTCTTCAATTGAAAACCACTTTCAATTAATTTTGAACTATTTTTTTATGTGAATTAAATTTTTACTTTTTGTTTTACATCGTGGCTCAAGTATCCCCCTCATAGGGATACTTGAGCCATGGTGAAGGGATACTTGAGCCAGTGTGGAAAAATACCCACATAAGTAATTTTTTGGCTTTATTTTTGCACAAATATTTTACAGAATGATAAATACAGTCCTTCAAAACCAATTGAGATTGGAATTCAGATGTTTCAGCTCTTTTGTAGCATGTTTGAAGAACAAATTCAGAATGGTTGTAACACCACACATCTTTTTACTTTTAACTACATCGTAACACAGTAGTGTCCTCTGTTGGGGGCAATAGAAGTCATTACTTTGATTTAAAAAAATGTTACAGTAACAGAGGTTACAATTTCAATTAAAGTATTAGAGATTATGACCTGTAAAACAATTTTAAGAAGTTATTTTAATGTAATAAATGTTAAGTTGAAAACTATGTTTACATTTATCTAAACAGGTTATTTTGTTAGTCAAAATGAAAAATAAAATGGATATTTTCATTTAAAAAATATACATCTTTAAACATTTTTTTTCTAAGTCATTATTTTTTAAGGAAAAAAATATGCTCCTTTTTATCCAGAAAAAAAATCTATTAGTGAATATATGGACGTAATTTAAATTTTTGTTTGTTTCACCCATGTCTAATTTCCTAGTGGGGATGGTTGAGCCATGACCCAAGTATTTCCAATCTCACTGGCTCAAGTATCCCCATCACCACTATTTTTGTTTATCAGAGTTTTACTAAGTAAAGCAAGCAGTTATTTGAATTATTTTAGATTCAAAATACAATTGAAATTATACTTATTAAATTTATATATATTGTTGAAACTTTAAACAAAACTTTGAATACAAAAAAAAAAAAAAAAAAAAAAAAAAAAAAAAAAAAAAAAAAAACTATGCACCTAAATATTTACTTCTGATAGGGAAAAAACAACTATTAATCACCATACTTTCAAAATGGTACCAAGGTACGTGATTTCTTTTTTACATGTTCAGAACTATAAATATGTTACCATATTGCCAGTTTTAGAAAGAAAAATTAACCAACTCTAGAGATAATAGGGGTGGCTCAAGTATCTCCTATGCTCAAGTATCCCCACTCTCCCCTATATTTGCTGAAAGTTAAATTCTGAATATCTAATGACAATTTTATTTTTACAATAGATAATTATAAAGTGATTTTTTTTTAGCTACCGTTTTAAGAAGTACTATGGTTTGAAGTTAAAGGGAAGAAAAATGGAAGTACATCCAAATAAAAATTTTGAGAATCATAACAATTGACTAGAACCATTTAATAGCATGCAGAAGAATGAAGCTAACTGAATCTGCCATTTGAGTAAAAATGAATAAAAAATTAGAGTATATCTATATACAAAATTTGAAAATCATAACAATTGACTAGAACCATATTATAGCATTCAGAAAAATGTAGTTGGCATTTGGCTCTGCCATTTGAGTAAAAATGCCTAAAAATGGAAGCATCTCTATATACAAAATTTGAGAATTGACTAGAACCATTTAATAGCATACAAAAAAATGCAGTTAATTAAAAATGCCGTTTGAATAAAAATGACTAAAAAATGGAAGTATATCAATATACAAAATTTGAGAATCATAACAATAAACTAGAACCATTTTACCCTTTGCACTCGAGAGGTTATGATCTGATTCTAATTCATCATTTGTGTTGTCTTCTCAGGTGTCCCCCGTAAATCGGGACGCCAAATTCTTTGGACACTACTAATATCTTACAGTTTATTTTGCTATCTTTTAATCACAGATTTTTCGCTCATTAGATAAGGCGAAGAAAATGAGTTTAAAATACTTGTGTCCAGAAAATTTGGAACGCCCATTTACGCGGGACACTAGTGGCCAGTGAGAATCTCCTCTCGAGTGCAAAGGGTTAACAGCATACAGAAAAATACAGTTAATTGACTCTACCATTTGAGTAAAAATGACTAAAAAATGGAAGTACATCTATATACAAAATTTGAGAATCATAACAATTGTATAAAACCATTTAATAGTATACAGAAGAATGCAATCAATCGACTCTCCCTGAGTAAAAATGCCAAACTAGAAATAATAATTAGACTATATTACAAAATCCACATGTTAACAATTGCTTTCGAGATAATCACATAAATCCCTCTTCGCCAAATCAATGATATGTTTTATTATAAGAGACACCCAATTAAGAGTAGTTAAAACTCTTAACTTCCTTTAACCTGCAAATAATTGGAGACATATTTGAATGTGAAAGCAAATCAAATTACATCTACCTTAACGTAACTACGTGCCACCTTTTTTTAAAACCATCTTGGCAACTTTGAAGGCTGGAAAAACCAGGTTAGCCCCATTTTTTTGCCCTAAAATCTGAAGGAGAATATTTTTCTTGAAGTTCCTTGGGAAGTGCGAAGAGCGTGGGTCAGATAACTTCTCTGGATAGCGTTATCGCCTTTAAGACATTTGAGAAGAAAAGGGAATGCAAAAGATGTTGTTTTTTGTTTGTTTATCAATTAGAAGTGTTGTGGATCTGGTCAGGGTTAAAACGTTTAGTAATGCTTTAATACCCCTTTTTATGGCTTTTTTTTGTGTTCAAGAAAAGAGGAAAAGAAAGAGGTATTTCGTCAACTGATTAATTTAGAGAACTTGTGATTCATACACTTTATTTTAGCCGAAAAGATCTTTTTATTGAACAGAAAAGGGAAATGCTAAATTTATGAAATGTATCATATCTCATGAAAAGGAATTAGTTTATCTATACTATAAAACGTCAAATTTACGAAAGATATCGTATCTTATGAAAAGGATGTACTTAATCTATGCTATAAACAGGGATGTATTGAAGGGTATGCGAGGGTACACGCCGCATACCTTCTGGATATTTTAAAGAAACACCGTATACCCTCTGTTTCTCAAGAAAGCTATCGTATATACACTCTAGGGTATACCCTCTGGCTTGAGCGTATATCCTCTGCTTAGAGGGTACATCCTCTGGTTTTTTTACGACTACACCACTGGCTATAAAGCAAAAACATACCCGTGAGTAAACGTCATCGCTGGCTGTAATTGCCTGGGAAATTGATTTAATTTTTATTGCAAAATTACTAACTTTTAAACATCGCACAATATTAATTTTTGCACCATCGAATAGAAAATAAAAAAATACTTTCACATTTAATTTGTTTGAAAACAGCATGCTAATTTACTTGTTCTTATGATTAAAAACAATCATTTACGAGCATGACATTTTAAATCTAATTCGCTCTTGTACTTTCCGAATACAAATGATGAAACTGTTTAATTTAAAATAATATAAATAGTTCAGCATTTCTTTCTGGCCAATATTCCATAACAAAATTAAAACTTCATCAATTAATAAAAAACATAAAATAAAATAAAAGACAATGTTAAAAGATATGCAATCGAAGTATGCGCCTAAACATTGAAAAAATCAGAATAAAAAAATTGTTTTAAATAGCGATATCTTTAGCAGTTTCTTCGGTTATAAACTACAGGTTTGTAGAAAATATGAAAATGCCGATTTTAATAAATTTCAAAACTTTATTTGTGGGAAGAGCGTAGGTCAGGATAGCGTTATCGCCTTTAAGATATTTGAGAAGAAAAGGAAATGCAAAAGATGTTGTTTTTTGTTTGTTTGTTTCTCAATTAGAAATGTTGTGTGTCTAGTCAGGGTTAAAACGTTTAGTAATGCTTTAATACCCCTTTTTATGGCTTTTTTTTTCGTGTTTCATAAAAGAGGAAAAGAAAAAAGTGTTTCGTCAACTGATTAATTTAGCGAACTATTGATTCACGCACTTTATTTTAATCGACAAGAATATTTTATTGAACAGAAAAGGGAAACGCTAAATACATAAAAGATATTGTATCTCATGAAAAAGGAATTAGTTTAGGTATACTATAAAGCAAAAACATATCCATGAGTAACGTCATATCGATGACTGTAATGACATGGGGCTATCAATTTTGTTTTTATTGAAATGTAATTAACTTTTAAAAATAGCCCAAATTTGATGTTTACGCCAAGGAACAGGAGTGGACGGTTAAAAATATATTTAATGTTTAAAATAAAAATCTATTACGGTTTACAGTTATTGTTTTTACCTATGCTCTGTACACCAGGCAGTATTGTTTTGTAACCCAGTAATACCGGGAAGTATATTTTTCTTTCTTTCTTTTCTTTTTTTAAATATCAATCTTTCAAAAAATTAATATTTATATATAATACAGATAAGTAACAATAATAATATTTATTTTTGTATGAAATTTTATTAAGAACTGTTATAATCTGATTGCCGTCTAAGTAATAGTATTTAAACCTCTTTATAATTTGAATGAAATCTCGATTTCAAAAATTTGTATTGGTGGTATGGACTAATGAAAATAATCGAATTATGGTAGGTGACAGTAGAGACATTGAAATTGTCACCAGTTTCCTTGGTAATAGAATCTTATCGTATGTTTATCTGGCCAAAACATAGACAGTATAAAAGAACAAGGAGAAATAATAGTGTTTTTAAAAACTACACAAATCTTTATGATATAATTAGAAATTGGAAATTTAACTGGAAATTTAATTGGAAATTTAACTCTTAATTCTATCTTTTAAGCAATTTTGTGACGTAGAAAATACAGGGCGCTAGGAATGAATGGGTACAAATTTCTATTAACCATTTAGGGGACAGTTGCTTATGTAAAGTCGATGATTATGAACAAATTGTTCTAAGACTCGAATACGATTATTCTTAGTTCATTATTACTAATATTAATAATGTTATTAGTCTTTGTAAAGAAAAAAAAATTAGTAGTTCATAAAATTACTAATTATAGTATACAGTTTAAAAACTTATTTTATATCAATTTCGACAAAACAAATAATTATGTATCTTATACTATTACAAATTATAGGAGCAGATTTACGGTCACCAGTCACCACATGGCAACTAAGTATTTTGCCGTGGTGGCTAAGCCGACATCCTCCTTATAGGGATGCCCATATTTCGCATAGAATTATTACCTATCATGGGATATTATTGATTTAATGTGATAGGAATAGGATTTAATTCAAGCTAATTTTTAGCGAATTTTAGAATGCTTTAAGAAATTTACGTTACATTTTTGTTTGAAGGACAAGTTTTTAATTGTTTTTTATGATTTGCAAGCAAATAAAACTTTCATTTTGAACCTGATCTCGGAGATTGTTACTATAAAAATCGAGTCCGAGCAGGTTGCGAGACTGAGTTTGACTCAATTCGTCTCATTTCTTTCTAGTACACATGGCGATTATCGTAAAAAGAAATCAGATCGCCATAAATTTAAGATATTTTATTGGAATTAAGAGCAATAATTTTATTTTCGGAATTATCTTTCTGAATAGCAAAATTTTTTTGAACATGTCGTCACTAAATAATGCAAAAATATTCTTTTAAGGCATAACCCGGAAATCATCCATTATTGATCATATTTATGAATGTTAAATATTCCAAAATTGAACGCAACATAACGATCGAATTATGTAAGTATATTTAAAAGACGGTTTTTAAAACTATTTATTTCCTTTACATTTTAATTAACATTAATTCAATGCAGATAGTCGCGCTTGTAAAAAAAATAATAGATGCTTAAGTAAAACACTTTTTGTTTTCTAGTTGTATTTTAACCTATAAAGAACACTCTTGAAAGCATCTAAGATACCATATCATTAAAAAGACATTATATAATATAAAATATAAGCTTTTAAACTGCCTGGCTTTAATGGTTTTATAATACAGAGAAAATGAATAACAGAAACAACAAAACGATATTTCAAGGTAAAATCTGATTGTGAAATGCTTTTAGTAAGAACATGGTGTCATGAAAAACTAAGTCTATGCACGTAATTATTATTTTTCCAGTTTTGTAAAAAGATTATTAAAACTAGTCGGTCATCTTTTTAATTTGTAAGTCAAATTCATAGTTTACACATTACGAGAGACTTTAAATATAACAAAATAAAATATAATTGAACGAACTCGGAACATATAAGATTTTTTCAATGGATCTTCAACACATCACTAACGAGAAAAATCGTGTAAGAATATATATGTGAGTGTTTATATAATACATTTTTTTTTTTTTTTTTTTGCAAATGAAACAACTTGAATTACAAGATAATCAGCAATGTATAAACTAACCAATTATTAAAAAAATTTTAAGAAAATAACATGAATCCAATATTGCTAAATTCATCGATTAATAATACAGATTAGAAAAAAAAATCAAAACCTGAATTTATGTTCATTATGATTAGAAAATGGAAACATTTTATAAAATACAATATTCCATAACATAAGGAAATAACAAATGATTTCTGTTTAAATATTGCAAGCAACTGAACAGCAATTCCCTTATTTCAAATTGCCTAATCAACTGCAACACCAGATACGAAAAAATTAAGAATGGACCAATCCTGAATTCCAAAAACGAAAAAATGGTACTGTCAGAAGGAATATTAATAGAAGTACCAGCAGAAGAAATCATACTAAATATAGTCTCATAGAAAATTGAAAAAACAAATAAATAAATAAATAGAAAAGCCATTAAAAATAAATGCAATGTAATTGTCTTCTCAGTTGGTATCCCAAGTAAAATGCGCCGAAAATGAAATCATTAGATAGCTCATATGTAATATAAAAACTAGGTGTTCGATTGAGAATTTTGGTGTTTCGTACAATTTCAGTTTTAAGACAAAAGTATACATATATATTTTAAACATATAAATGCCAATCGATGCGTCATTTTGTTTGTTTGTTTGTGTGTGTGTGTGGGGGGGGGGGCGGACGATTTGGGGATAAAAAGGTAAGGAGTGGTCTTTTTTTGGACAGATTAATTATTAAAATGTATGCATTTTTTGTGTGTGTATGTGTGTTTACTGTACAAACAACAAACTATGAGTTTTTTATTTCTGTTAAATTTTATTGATCGTCAAAGTTATGCAAATTAACCTATTTCATTCTACATTAGATAAATACCTAAGAAATAATAATTTTTATAATAATGATCCAGCAAATGCATAAAATGATTGAGATCATGTGTGTATAAAAAAGTATATTTGATTGGTCAATAATGAATGTAGCTAAGTGTTAAAGTACTATCTAATATTTCAGGCTCTCCGCTTCGTTGCTTCCAGTCAAAACAATATAACATTTAACAACAACAACAACAAAAAAAAAAAAATAACTGGTAACAGTGTGCGTTTAAAATCTATGTGAAACGGTCTTCAAAATTAAACCTGTTGACGTCTGATATTCTAGGAACAGAAATTATCTTTCCTATCACCGTCTTTTCAGACAGATTTCATCATTCAAGGAGTTTTTAAATATATATATATTTTTTAAGGAAGCGTCATGCCTTCATACCGAATATGTATTGATGTCGACAAAAAAAGATGAATTTTTGAAACAACATAAACATGTATTTTCTTAAAATTAGACACGAACATTTAGTAATAAATAATTAAAAATAAAATGTAACTCAGTGTTCGGAGATTTTCTTAAAAAGTCCACTTGTGACTTTTTAATGCACCCAGGGGCTCTCTGATCGTTTGTTTTATTGGCATCTTACAAACTAATCTATATTCGCTTACTCATTTTTTTAAAAGTATTCCGTTGTGGAAAACTATAACCAACTTTTGGACATAAAATGACATTTGTTTTTTGTTCGTATTCTATTTTTTACTATCCAACAGTAAAATTACCACTAAAGAAATAAATTTTAGTTAATTTGTGATAGAAAAGTGAGATCCTCGTCGCAATTTAAAGAATTTTTTTTTATTGTTATTCATAATGATAATAACAGTAATAGTAAAACAAAGTTTGGGTTATTGCTGTTCACTATAAAATCTATAAATTCTAAATACATGTAGCTTTCCAATAGTAAACATGTAAAAACATCGAAATAGCATTTTTGTGAGAAATAATGAGACTTTTTCGGAGACTAACACATCAAGGGAAAAAAAAAGTTTTAAACGAATAATTGAACAGTTTTTTAGCAATCTTTTTTGCCTATACAAACACAACATAGCGAAGGGTAAAACTTCCCTTATATTAAAGGAATAATGCGTTTATGAACAACGGTATGTGATTACACAACGGGAAGCGATAACACAGGGTGGGATGAAGAAGTTGTGTTGAGGAGGAAGAAGAAGAAGAGAGTGTTGAGAGTGAGGAGTAAAAGGTGAATTGTGGCATATATTACGTTATTTTGGCTACAGCTCATTACTTTGGAGCCGTGGGTGCGAAGGCTGCTGTCCGTGGCGAAGCACTTGCCGCACGTGTTGCACACGTATGGCCTGTTTTTGGCTCTCTCCACTTGACTCTCGTGGTTGCGGAGATGCTGCTGAAGGTTCGACAGCTGGATGAAGGCCCGGTTGCACTCGGGGAGGTGACACTTGTACGGACGCTCGCCTAAGGAAAGAAAATACAGAAATCAATCTCTTTCGACTCAATTTTGGTGAAAAATCAACAATGATTAACAATTACGAAAAGGAATCCGAAAAAATAAGTTTCCCCTGTCGACTGTGGTCAAAGTAGTTTATGAAAGTCAAAAAATAGAATGAGGCATTAAAGATAAGACATATATTTATTTTTCAACATAAGTACTAAGTACATTGATACATTTGTCATACCGTTTGATAAGCTGTAAAAATCCCTCCAGGAAAACATCAGGGCTTCTCATACTGGCAAATCGTTAAACGCTTCTTACCTATGTAAAACCCTGAAATTTCCTTGAGGGCTTTTTGAAATTTATGAAGCGGTATGACAAAAGTCTCAATGTACTTGATAATTATGTGGAAAAAGAAAGGTATGTCCTATATTTAATGCCTCATTCTAATTTTTTACTTTCATACACAACTCTGACCACAGTCGACAGGAGAAACTTATTTTCAGATTCCCCCTCGTATTTCTACAGCACATCCTTCATCAATTTAAAAAGTTTCAGGGCTAAAATACGTCCTTAACAGCACAACTAGCAGATATCACAATGCTATGGCATCACAAGTGATCACTCGTCTTACAATTATAACAGTGACCTATATTTCGTCATATCATGACTTTCAGGTGATTGTCATTTCACGAAGAAGTTATTTTATGAAGAAGTAATCGTGATCTGATTTTTGAGCCTTTTGTCACTCGTCAAAAAATGAGAAGTTTCTGAGTAGAAGGGCAGTGATACATTTTGTCACATGACAGCAATATAAACTGTAAAAGTTCCATTTGAGTCACAATTTTTTTACATTTTGATCACATCCGGGTTATGATTTTACGTTTGTTAATGACTGAGTCAATACTTTTAAAAGCTAACTTGAATTTTTTTCAGTGCATACCGTTTGCTACGTTTATCTCTTCATCATCATATATATTTTTTAAATAAATTTTTTCAAGAGCCAGCAATATTCAATTGAAGCTAAAAATGAACAAAACGGGGTGGTAATGGTTAACCTAGTTGTTTAAACTAATTCTTTGAAAACAGAAATTTTTAAATGGTGAGAAATAACTCGTCGTACCCATCTTGCAAAGACTTCGTGCACGTGAAAATGTTCAAGTAGATTAAACAAAAGAATCGTTTTAAGTAGATTTAATTTTTCCGTTTTTTTTTTTTTTATCTCAAAAAGTTTTGATCTCACGTTATAAATAAAATCAGCATTTTCTAATGTCAATGCCTCCAATGGTTAATATTAACGGGGATCATTGCTGGCTTTAGCTAAGTTCTTTTGTTCATTCTATCACCGTGGGACAGAAAGAACGTAAACGAAATTGAACCAAAGAACAGGAATGTGCATTTATCTAAGGGTTTTCTATATGAAAGTTTTTGAAATGATTTATAAATTTTTTAATCTAACTACTTTTCGTTAGAGCTGAGAGATTAAGACCATTTTTATTGAAATTAGACACAATTTTTAAAGAATGTAAAACAATCCAGCATATTGCTTCAATGAATAAATACTTTTTTAAAACTTCAAAAAAGTTATCACTAACGAAACATTCATATTTAGTCATTTAACATATCAGTTAGATACCTGCAAAATAATCGCACTTAATTTTTAATGTGCAAAGCTGGAAGATTTTGGATCTTATTTTCTACTATCAATATTTCGCGGGTCATATTACTTAAAACGAATAATTTTTTTTTTTTTTTTTTTTTTTTTTTTTTTTTTGAAAGTAATGAATTATCAAATCAAATGTAGCAACTAAAAAGCTAGCAGTGATTAACAAATACGTAAAAAAATAAAGAAAAAAACTTCATTATTTTGAAACTAGCAATCAAAAATACTCTACAACACAAATTTCGAATATTTTTGCATTAAAAAAAATTCAACAATGTTCTCTTCACGTGAAAACGCACTGTGTGATATAATTTTGCTTGACTTTAAAATTCATTTATTTTACAAGTTGTAATTTTTTTTTTTTTTTTTTTTTTCCCAAGACAAAATTAATTTTGACTTTTATTTACCCCATTTTTTATTTCATTTTTTAAATTGTGTTTTAAATTTGAATAACACAAGGATTTGATGTGATTTAAATCAAAAAATTTTGATATCAAAATTAATTTCCAAGGATGACCTCATAACGAAAAATAAGTCTTGAAATTCTACCTTTTATGTATCTTTAAATTCCCTTAATTTTGGAATGAAAAGTCATAAAATTTATTGCATACGGGTGATTTGTTTTCATAAAATTTTGTGGAAATTGGACTAACCAATTCTTATAAATTTGTGTTAATATCTTAAAGGGCTTTAAATAATCAGATTTGAATAACAGAACTTTTAAGCAACTAAAACCGATTTCATTTTGCATTGTAAAAGACATTGTTGAAAATACTGCTTTTAAAGCTGAATTACAAATTATGCTAAGCAATTTTCATATCACTAATTTGAGAAAACTCATGCGAAATTTAGCAGTCTTTCTCTACAAAGTCATATCCAAAATCTACAAGGAACTTTCATGTCAGAATTTTCAGAAATCGTAAGTATAGTTTTATCTTTTATCACTAGCAGAAATTCATTTTTTCACCCCTTCTTCTTCGGAATTCTTCGCAAACTGCACCAAACATCGAACACAAAAAATGAAAAACGTGCGGAGTTACCGTTTGCTTACAATGATAACTGATTTTTTAAATTCAAATAAGCTTTCTTTTCAGTTCAACACTTTCTGGTTCAGCTTTTTTCTTCTTTTTCAACAGCTCCGAGAAAACAGTTTGGTTAGCATATGGATTCGCCAGGTCTTTAATAACTTTGTCAGAAAGGCTATCTGCTGATGCCAAATTATTTATTGAAGACAAGCAATCACACTTTTTTTTTTTACTGAATCAAAGGTATTTTTTCATTCATCTTCAGTTTTGGGTATTTTTTTTCGATAATTCCTGTGAATTCTGATGAAATCCTAATCATTCATAAATTAAGCACGAACATAATTAAAGCTAGTTCATTGACTATCAAGCGCTGGCACAGTCTAGCTAAAACAATGAATACTTAACTATCTCAAACCGATGTTACGATGAAAATCGTTGAATCATCATTTTAAAAGTGGGGCCTTTGAAACTGAATTCAAAAAGCAAGAACCGCAAAATCTCACATTCCAGAAAGATACTTTTCAGTGATTAAAAACTGATAAAATGTATTTAATCGTCATTTTTTTTTATTAATAAACTAAGGCAAACAAGTTTTTAATAAATATTCATAATATACATAAAATAACAAATGAATTTAGACTTACCGCTGTAATATCACTGCAAATGAGTTTAAAAAACATATTTTTAAATTGTTAAAGGATTTAAAAGATTTCTTTTAAAGCTGTCTAGATTATACATCTCCGAGATCAACAATTGAAAAAACAGAAATATTTAAAAAAATACTTATATTGACAGTATAAATCTTTTTGCACTTAAAAAAAAAAATAAAAATTTACGAGAAATAAGATAAAATAAAAAAGTGAAATTTCTTTTTCATTCATTTATTTTTCACACATTGCTAGAGACGAAATTTAAAAGGCTAAATATTTTTATATGGACCTTAGTAGCATCAACGCTACCAGTTAACAAAAAAAATATTGACTTAAGAGTGTATTCCAATCCAAACTGCTTATTTTTAGCTCACAGGCTATCATAGCCTGAGAGCTTATGTGCCCGTCCGTTCTGTATGTACGTTCGTTCGTACGTTCGTGCGTAACGCGATAATTCATGATAAAAATATCGGATCCACTTGAAATTTTGTATAAAGTCCTTCCGGCAATGCCGGGAGGAAGAGGTAGCTTTCATATACTTATATATTTATTTATTTATTTTAAAGTAAGTTACATTGTTCAAAAATACTAAGCTCAAATTAGTGGAAATAATCTTATAAAATTAGTGATTTTATAAGATTGAATACTAGTTTTTCTCAAGACTGAATATTAATAGGAATTTTTAGAAATTAGTCATCTTTTATTCAACCTGGTTTTATTTTAAACGATTTAGAGAGTCGCCAAACTCCACGATATCATAAAGTGTATGCGATTTTAAAGCAACATGATGGATCGTTCAGATCAGACCGTTTCAAAATGTCAGCCATAAGCAAAATTCAAAGTGCTATAACTCAATCATTTTTCAAGATATAGACAAAATAAAAAGTGTTCTGGAATCGTTGTTTTAAGTTTTAACACGTAAAAGAAAAATATTTTTCAACTTTTAATTTTTTCGCATTTAATTTAAAATTTAAAATTTTTAAAAAAAATTAAAATGGCCACAATTTTGAAACAAAATGTTGGATGACGCTGGCCAACGAACTAGGTCGAGACATTTGTATGTACTATGTACATACCAAGTTTCATTGAAATCGGTTCATAAATACACGTGTTATCACGTGACAAAAATCAGATCGTTTCAAAATGTCAGCCATAAGAAAAGTTCAAAGTGCTATAACTCAATCATTTTGTAACATATAGACAAAATAAAAAGTGTTCTGGAATCGTTGTTTTAAGTTTTAACACGTAAAAGAAAAATATTTTTCAAATTTTGATTTTTTCGCATATAATTTTAAATTTTAAATTTTTAAAAAAATTTAAAATGGCGGATGATGCTGACCAACGAACTCGGTCGAGACATTTATATGTACTATGTACATACCAAGTTTCATTCAAATCGGTTCATAAATACGTTAGTTATCGCATGACAAAAATCAGATATATATATATATATATATATATATATATATATATATATATATATATATATATATATATATATATATATATATATATATATGTCAACATTTGAACGGAGGGTGGTTTTGGGGTCTGGGGGTCATGATCGGTGAAAATATACCAAAATTTTCCGGAAGTGCTTTCCTCCGAACGGCTGCAATAGGTAGCTTTTTACTTTTTGCAATGAAAGCTACCTAATAGATATATCGTGATAAGGCGCTTCCCTGATTAGTTTTTGGAGTTCATTCGATATGTATAAGAGGGGGAACGGGGGGCTCATTCCCCTCCCCTTAATTGATAGAAACGGGATTTTCATACAGAATTAACAGTTTTCATTCAAAATTTAGATATAGGATCATTCTGATGAGGCGAGTCCGTAGCTGTTATTAGGTGTTCATTGAATAAGTATAAACAGGAGGAACGGGGGTTCTAATGCCCCTCCCCTTAACTTGTATAAATGGATTTTTCAAGCAGAATTGTCAGATTTCGTTCAAATCTCTGAATAGTTTTGGAAGTTTAATGGTTAAGTATAAAAGAGGGGAATAACTCCTCTTAAATTAAATAAATGCTAAATGGGTTTTTATTAAGAATTATCCGATTTGCTCTGAATTTTGGATATAGATTTTTTATATGATAAAGCATGTCCTTGATAATTTAGGAGGTTCAATGATTAAGTATAAAAAAGTAGAAAGGGGAGAGCTGTTTCCCCTTCTTAATTTTTTTTTCGAACGGAATTAACGAACATACAAGGCTGCAATGTACAATTAGTATGCGTAGCCTGTGAGCTCAATGCCATCAGTTTAACTGGGCAATATTCTTTTTATTTTATTTATTTTTAAGTTCAGTTTTGCTCTTAAACGCATCAAACGGGCAAATTCTCTTATTTAGAAACTTCACAATGTGCCGTGTTTGTTGATAATTTCATAAATGCAGTAAATATTGCAAAAAAATGCTATCAAATTTGGTATTTTGAACGGAATTTTCAAAAGCAGGAGATCCGGGTACGAAATAAAATGGTCATATTGAGAAAATGATTGTTTATAAATCAAATTCTAATGAATTGAGTGAAAAATGAAATCACATGGCATCTTATACATCTCTTCAAAAATCACTTCAGCAAGTTTAATTTTTTTTCACTTTTAAAAATGAGTCTGAAAATGTATCAGAAAATTGTTGAGGATGGAAAAAGTATTTTTCGAATATACCCTTAAATGGAAGTTGACTTAATGATGTTCTACTTCCGCAATCATAAGTAAAACATTTTGATCACATCCACAATTTCTTTTGCTTTCGAAAGTTTTTGTATAGTTTAATTTGATAAAATTAATTGATTTGATGATTATAAGTCTCAAGTCAAGAAAAGAAGTTTTTACCACAAAATACTTATGAATATACTTTTGAACATATTTTAATTAAAAAAATTCATCATAAAAAATACTTTGAAAGATATTAAATGCGAAAAATAAACGCAATGAATGCTGGCTGAATGACTGTGCGTGTATTATTAGGCAAAGTTTGCTTTCGTACAGTGTTATATTGTGAAAAAATGCACATATTATGATTTTTTCAAGCTTATGTAATGAAAATCAAAATCCAAATGCTTAAGTAGCAAAAAAGAAAAAAAAAAAAAAAAAAAAAAAAAAAAAAACTAGGCGGGAGTAAGTGGGGAATATGCTCCAGGGCTAAAGAAGAAGGTGCCAAAAATAAGATTCGGTTCCGGTGCTACGTTCGGTACGGGAAAGAAAAAAAAAAAAAAAAAAAAAAGAAAGAAAGAAATTTATGCAAAATGTTATGTAATTGGATAACCCAAAGCAAAAATGTGTTTTTTTTTTTAATTTTATAAAAAATTTGCTTTGAAGAGACCAGATTTTCCCATTAAGCGACTGTCTAAGAAAACCAGAATACTTCATTATAAATTCATCTAAGATTCTTGAAACATCAGTACACTGTCCAAAGTAAGTTGAAATCGGTTCAAATTTTCGATTATTATCAGAATGACAAGTTTCACATGTTTTGTTTTACTGTGCCCTTCTAAGTAAATTTCACAATATACATAACTGATTGGCGAATTCACTCAAGATAGTTGCAAGATCAAAATCTTTTATCCTAATTAAGTTTGAATTGATAGAATATGTCAGAAGCTATCGCAATAACAAGATTTGTATTATACGAGTATATAAATAGGTAGATATAAAAAGAAGCGAATGCAATAGATCAATTTCTGAAAATATCAAACTAGAAATTTTAAGATTGAAATAATTTCTAACAATTATTTTGCATTTAAATTAAAAAGCAAGAGAATGAATTGAAAATTTCCCATTATAAATTTATTTTGGAAAGGAGGAAGGAGAACGCCAAAAGTCATGCTTGCTCTGAGTGAAAAAAAAAAAAAAAAAAAAAAAAAAAAAAAAAAAGTTATGCTTTTGGCTTTGTTAAGCAAATAAAAGTAATTCGATTTGTGTGTTTGCGTCAAATACTGAAACTAAGCAGCGCATAGTTGCTATTCCTAGATACTGACACTTTACAATTTTACATAAAACTTTAGATCAGGGGTTCCGAAACTTTTAGATCTACGTACCATTAAATAGAAGTTCATACATCCGCGTATCACAAGAAAATCTCAAATCTAAAAAAGAAAAACCTACATAAAGTGTATCATTTTTGGGTGACAAATGTCGATGCTTTTAAACAGAAAACATTCTTTGTTAAACATTGAATAAAAAATACACGTTTGAATTCGCCTTGATCTCCAATTTTTTGTTACATGGATATTATGTTTATATCAATAGTAATATACATAAGAAAATCTAGTAAGTGAGTAACCTACATAAGAAATTCTCATAAATTCTGAAAATAAACTGCTAATTAATGCGAGATCTAAGATCTTGAAGTAAGTAATATACACACATACAATACTAATACAGTATTAGAACATTTTTTCTTCTTTTGATGGAGAATGAAAGTCAACTCAGCATCTACCAAAGCATTAGTTCCTTTTGTCTAGAAATAACATTAAAATAAGACAAAGCAAAACACTGACAAATTAATAATAGCAGAAAGTGGCAACACTGAGTCTGTGAACTGACAAATCAAAAAAGAGGAGTGGGGAGGGAGGCTTTTGTTAAATGGTCTTGAGCTGGCTTTTGATTTCACATGCTGTATTTTTTAAATTTAATTTCATGTATCAGTATCGTACTTTTGTGTATCAGTAAACAGAACTATACGCGTACCATAGTTTGAGAACCCCTGCTTTAGGCGAAAACAATATTTATGCAAATCACAAACTAGTGTCACATTCCATAATGCACGCAACCCGGACAGCTGCAGGTTTTACTACCCTATAGATCCCTATTACAGGGCTCCCAAATGGTCCGCCAACTGAACATCAGAATTTTTTTAGAGAAATTTTCTTTTTAGATTTTTCTTGCAGATTGCCGAAAAACCACCTTTGGATGTTAATCCTAGCTCAAATTCAGTAGAAGCCTATCTTAAAATATTGATAGATTATTGGAAGTTTGCGGACCATTTGGGAGCCCTGCTATTAATGAGTTAATTGGAAAATGTGGCCTGATAAATAAACTACACAATACACATAATTGATTAACGATTTCATTCACGATACTTGTAAGATCAAAATTTACTATCCGAATTAAGTTTGAGGTCATTTTAGAAGTTATCGTAATAACAAGATTTATATTATACGAGTATATAAATAGGTAGATATAAAAAGAAGTGATCGCAATAGATCAATTTCTAAAGATAACAAAATAGAAATTTTAAGATTGAAATACTTTCTAACAATTATTTTGTAACTAAATTAAAAAGAAAGAGAATGGATAGAAAATTTCTCATTATAAATTTATATTGATAAGGAAGAACGAAAACGCCAAAATTCATGCTTGCTCTGAATGAAAAAAAAAAAAAAAAAAATCAAATTTTTGGCTTTGTTAAATAGATAAAAGTAATTAATTTGTGTGTTCGCGTCAAATATTGAAACTATGCAGCGCATACTGTAAAAGATAAATAAATTAATAAAATCCGTTAAATGCTGGCAGCAATGTTGCCGGCAGTTTTTGCCGTAAAAATTGCAGTAAAATTAGATGTAATTTTTTTTTATTACATCTAATTTTACTACTTAAATCTAACGGATTTTTTTTACAGTATAGTTGCTGTTCCTAGATACTGACACATTACAATTTTACACAAAACTTTAGACGAAAACAATATTTATGCAAATCCCAAACTAGTATTGTACATTCCATAATGCACGCAACCCGGACAGCTGTACCCTATATAGAATGAGTTGGAAAGTAGGTCAAGAAATAGAGACGCGCATACCCGTGTGCAGCCTGGTGTGCTGTTGCACGTGCGACAGCTGCTTGAAGCGTCGGTCGCAGTAGGAACACTTGTAGGGCTTCTCGCCCGTATGGATTCGGATGTGCTGCAGCAGCTGGTGGTTGGAGGAGAAAGACTTGAGGCATTGCTGGCACTGGTACGGCTTGATGTCGCCGCGGTGAGCCTCCCGAGAGTGGTGCTGCATCGCAGACTTGTGCATGAAGATCTGCAAACAAACGAGATCCATTAAAATTACGTATATGACAACAAAACAAGACACTTATTGAATGTAATTGAATATATAACACCTGAGGTCGCACTTGTTAATTGAAGGCTGCAGGATCGACTTTTATATTTTAAAGTTATAGTCAAATTCAAGGAGGAAACTTACTGACATTTTCAGGAAGTGATTTTCAAGCTTAGACGCATGACACGCGTCCTACAGGTGCTTTTATATAGAAATCCTACAGGTGCTTTTATATAGAAATTATGAAATCGAATAAAATTTTCCCTTTTTTAATGAGAGCAAATGATTTTTCGCAACATTTAGTCATAGCTTACGTTTTGAACCGAACTTCCAAACGCTACAGCTTCAGACAGATCGTCATGAGGCAGTAAACGTCTTTAACTCAAAATTTAATACATTTATTGAAAAAAAAATGCCCTACTCGATTGAAAAACTTTCTTGTTTGGCCTGTTTAGAATTTTCATAATCGCAAAGTGGACCCTAAAATCCAAAAAATAACCTAGAAAAAGGAGATAAACAGATAAAGTTAGTTTTTAACACCGTCAGAGTAACATTTTTTATCGCTTTTCTAAATTGTTTAATAAAATTTAAGACAAACATTTACTTATATATCATGATAATTTTTGTCGGAAGACTGCTCAATATCTGAGAAGTACTGATGCTGTCGCTTTTCGCAATCTGCGTCTTAAACTGCCTATAGCTGCTAAGAGAGTATGTAACTATGGTAATTTTTTGGAAAAAAAAAAAAAATCCAAAATTTTGGTACACATCGGTTTTTTTATTTATCTTTTATATTTTCAAACCACTCAAAATTTTGATAATAAATATTTTCAGGCATTGTTTGTTCAGATATTGTTCAGTTATTTTCAATTTGACAATAAATATTTTCAGGCATTGTTTGTTCAGATATTGTTCAGTTATTTTCAATTTGACAATAAATATTTTCAGGTATTGTATAAATTAGAAATCCACACATATTGCACCTAACATTAAAATTTCATAAAAAATCATTCTAAATGTATTTTTTCTTTTATTCACTTTCATAAAAAAACTTAAATAGGAACAATTTGTTTTGTACTCTAAAAGACAAGTTGTAAGATTGAGTATCAAGTATCATGAGTACTTCTTTTATATCACACAATTTTAAATATAAAATATTCGCTTGAAATGAAAAATTGGATCGTAAATGTAAACTTGTCTGAGTTTTCATTTTCGAACCTAATATGCAATTTAAACAAGGCAACAAGTTTATAATTTTTTTTATTACAACAACATTTCTAAGTAAATTTTCCACTAACAACTGGTTCTTCATTTAAAATTGAAAAAAAAAAAATTATGCAAAGAATTGAAGAAAGAAAACGTAACGAAAAATATTGCTAAAAGATATTTCTTGTGCAGTTGCGCGAGAAACAATTTCACATTTCAGCGAATACCATAAGATTTATATGAAAGTAATAACATTTCATCTTCTACTCATGTCAAAGATAGGTTACATAGAAAGAGATAAAATCTGTAACAAGTGCGATAAGAAAGAGAATAACCTGAAATAAGTAGCTTTATACAAAAATATAGATGATCGTGCCCAAATTTTTAGCATTCAAACGTATGTAGATAAAACCCAAGCATTAAATCATTTACGGTACCATGCAAATAAATATGTAAAACCAGAGAAAATAACCATATGTGGATTAAAGCAGACATTTAAACCACATTGTATACAAACGCACAATTATTTCTGAAATTATAATTTAAATTTAAGACATAGAATATTATTTTGAAAATTAATGTTAGTGGTCATTTAAATAATATTATATTTAGTATTTGATTGCCAAGAACGATAATAATAATTAGAGGTGTATTTAAAAAAAAATGTTTTCCACACTCAGCAACTCAAAACTTTCTGAGACATTTGCAGACTCGTTTTTAAATGTAAAGACAGGAAACTTGCTGAGGTGATTTTTGAAGAGGCGTATAAGAGGCCATGTGATGTCATTTTTCGCTCATTTCATTTGAATTATATTCATCAATAATTATTTTCTCAGTATAACCCTTTTTCCGTTCCCAGATCTCACGGATATGAAGATTCGGTTTGAAAAGCCAACTTTGGCAGCATTTTTTGCAAATCGATTTACACGGAACTTTATGCGGTTTCTAAGTAAGAGAACTGGTCAGTTTGATGTGTTTGAGAGCAAAAATGAATTTTAAAATAAATCAGAAACAAAGCAATTTATATTGCAATACACCCTTAAATTATATTATTAATAATAATAGGAATACTAAACAAATGTTATTTTATTCAAATTTAACAATTTACAGATACTTTTGGACACTCTTATGCAAAATAACGCGTTTGACTGTCAATTTAAACTCATCTTAGAAAACTCGTATTAAACTTAAAAAAAAAAAAAAAAACTATAATTCTAAAGATGAAAAGTTGGAGAAATCTGTATGCTTTTTAAATTTTTATCTGCAGATAGTACAAAAAAAAGACATAAGTACAAAAAAGTTTTTGTAAGGCTATAGAAATCTGTAGCTTTACAAAAGAATCTACTAAAATTACAGTATTTTACTAAAATTTTATTTGAAACCCGGGTTTGCAATTACATGAAAAGTTCCGGGCATTCCAGTTTACTAAAAAATTCTTAGTAACCGCACAGATGTTTTTCATTTGCAGTGGAAACGTATATCTGTTAAATGTATTTTAGTTAAATGTTTTTATCTGTTAAATGTAAAAATCTGTTAAATGTTTTTACATAAAAAGTTCCAGGAATCACAGTGTCTTAAAAAAATTTAATAACTTAACGTTTTTTTTTTTTTTTTTTTTTTTTTTTTTTTTTTTAATAGTGAGACTATGAAAATCTAAGTTCAGGTGTCAAATTTTAAGATTTTATGCTCTATATGTTATCGTCGAGTATCCTTATATCGCATGATATTTCTGTATTAAAAAGAGTGAAGACATTACAATAAAATCAAGAAGCGTTTATCCAGACCTTTCTTATCAGTTATGCTAGAAACATGCGGCATGCAATCATGCAAATGAAGTAAGCATTTTCAATAGTAACAAGGGTCTACGGAGCGGTTAAACGGACTGTGATTTCCTGCATGGTTATGGTGGATTAACTCGACATATCTCGAATGACAATAGAGTTATATTCTGTCTATATATAGAAACTAATTTTCATGTCAACAGATAAGATAGATTAACAGAAATCGAGATATAGACAGGAAGTATAGGTTTCTAAAATAAATAATTTTAGGTTATGAAAAAGGTGTGTTAAACAGTTATAATACAATAAGAGTAAAGCACAACCTTTATTTGTACGGATTTAATCTTTTAAGAAAAACAATTTTCACGACCCATCTACTGTAAAGATGAGTATAGAAATCGTTTTATAAGTCTATAAATTATCGATTATCCTATCCTACGAAAAAAGTAAAATTTCATACGAAAGATTACACTGAAAAAAAAAAAAAAAAAAGAATTGGAGTAATAATTAAAGCAACACACAAACTACAAAAATAATTAAAAATATTTTTAGCTATCATCAAAACATAACTACATAACTTTATACTCAGTAAGATATCTGACACTGGCGTTTACCGATGAAGGCATACCTATAAGTATTAAAATTGATTAATTGTAACCTTAAGTCACATTCTATACGTAGTTTGTTTCTGTACTTGTTTAAAAAAAAATCAAAGTAGAAAAAACATGTTCACACAAGTAGTAATCGTGAACTGCATCAAAGTTCGAAGCTGGTTTAAATATTTCTGAATATTCTGATCATACATTCATCCAGAATAAAATAAAGGAATTTCTCTTAAAATAATATTTGCAGTTAAAATCGTCATATGTTTTAAGTAAATGAAGTAAAAGATCCATTTTTGTGACAAACCTCGATTGTTCCATAACCCACCAAAACATCAGCTGCGACTCACAAGTGGGTCGGGAACTGCTGTATTTTTACAGATACATAAAATTAATGGTGTAACTAATAATGCATTTGATTGTCCTTATTTACAGATAATTCCATTCGAATTGTGTTAGAATAAAATCATTATATGGCCCTTCTTTTTGTTAAGAGGTTACCTGTTTGATATTTAAAATATTTTGAAAATGTAAGAAAGCGTTATCTAACATTTTACTTTTAGACTCATATGTTAGCCACCAATCACTCTGTTTACCGACAATAACTTTAGAACAAATAACCTATAATTTTTTTCAGTGCTTAAGATAGTGAAAACATGTTACATTATTCGAGTCCTGCTTTTAAGCAGATTTGAAAAAAAAAAAAAAAAAAAAATAAGTTCTACTAACTGTACAAACTTTGCTCAGAAAAAAAAAAAAAAAAACTTAAACAGTTTAAATAGCGATTATTATTAGCTATACTTGGTATAGTTTAGTATTCTAACAGGAACATATCGGATGCTGTCATATATTTAAGAGTTATTTTCACTTTCTGAAACTATCAGAAAAATTTTCGAATTTTTGGGTTAAGTTTCTGTAATGGAGTAAAAAATTTCTCTACTTGAGTCAGAAACCTTTCCGCTAGTATCCTGCAGTTAGATGTCCGTGATACTTTCAGAAACGTTTCTGAAAAATTTTACGGTGAACCTTAAAAAGGGTAAACGAGTCCGTGCGCAATTGGTGTCACTTTGAAGAAATAACAGCAGACAGTTAAATTTTGCTTTTATTAACTTTTACAGAAAATTTTAAAACTTTTAAATGCCACATATTTTTCCTATTTTACACCATCGAATAGTGCAGAAATTTACTTTCAAACGCAATTTGTTTGAAAACTGATTCGTAATTAATTCATTTTCTATTGATCGTAGATTAGTTTTCAAGCATGATTTTTCCTCAAATGTATCACTATTACGTGCAGAAAACTACCATAGATAAATCCAATTCTATTTCTTAAATTAATTTAAAATAGCACATCATCTATTTTAGCTTATATACCGTAACAAAATTAAAACATTTCTCAACAATAAATAAAAAAATAAAATGCAAATAAAGCTCAAATTCAAGATATGCAATCGAACTATTCACTTAAATCATTGAAATGAACAAAATAAAAAAAAGGTTGATTATCAATAATGATCTTTGGTGATTTCTTCGGCTATTAAGTATTGGCCAATACGAAAATATAATAATTTTTTTAATAAATTTAAAAAATAATAATAAATTTAATAAGTTTTTTATAATAAATTTTAAATTTTAATCGGACGCTTCTTTACTATTTTTCATTTAAATGTCATGTTTTGCATTTTTAGTGTACATTCTAAAAAAAAAAAAAAAAAAAAATGTAAAAAAGGGTATTAAATATAAAAAATGTATTAAAGTTATCAATAATAATAATAATAAAAAAATAGTAATAAATGATAGTTTACCTATATTCTATATATACCCGGAGATTTTAGATGTATCTCCATGTTATTAATAGTAGTTGAATTTGACTCATTAGTGTAACTAATTAATTTTCAAAATATTTTTCGATGCTATGTTCACTTAAAAACAAACAAACAACAACAACAAGATTGATTAGATATATTTATACGTAATGTTAGTTTTTTTCTTTAATCGAGGTTAATAATCTCATTGTGAGTCAAGAGTTAGGAATTCAGTTTGTGTAAATTTGTAAAATAGGCATAATTTTATGAATTTAAATAGTGATACCAGGTGATAAACGTGTAGTATAAAAACTACTGTAAAAATTTCGGCCAAAATTTACCTAATAGTTTCTCGTTAAATACTTTTTTCACATTTGCGATTTCTTTTAATAAAAGAGAAAAATATTGAAAAACAATATATTTTTAATTTTAGGTTTGTGTTTAGTTCGGAACAAATCTGGTGAAAATCATTTTGTTATTAAAATTTAATTATAATTTAAAAAAAAAAATCCGTTTTTTTCTTTCTTTACTTTTTCACTTTTCTTGTTTTTAATTTAATTTTTTTTTAATGTCTTTAATTTTTCCAGAAACAATATCTTCCAAATAATCTTGTTTCAATTTACGAATAAATTTTATAGCATCAATACATTTCAGTGTAATTTTTCTTCATATTCTTTTAAGTACTATTATCATTATTACTTATTTCTGTACTTTTTTGTAAATTGTTGGAAAAGCAAAAAATTTAAGTTTTAGACAATTCAGTTTCCCTTTTTTCTTTCTTTCTTTCTTTTCATTACTTTTTTTATCTTTTGTATCTTTGTATTTATTATTTTATTATTTTTATTACTTTTTTCCTTCAGCTTTTCGTCATATAGTTTTAAAAAACAAAGAAAACGTGTTTAAAAGTTGTTTATCAAATAAATTTAATCATATTTATCTTGCTTTCATTCAATAAATTTTTCACCATTCACATTTCTCTCATTTCTCTTTCTTATTATTCTTCAATCTTTCTGTCATACAATTTCCTCTTTAAAATAGACTTGTTTAGTAAATTTGAACACATTTACTATGCCATTAAATTTTCGCTGTAATTTTTCATCATTTACTCGAAATCTTTGAATTTGCAAACACACGAATAACTTATTAAAATTTCAATGATCTTTTTATTAGAAATGAAATTTAGTTAATTACAAATCACATCTTCAATACCACTTTGATATTCGAGAAATATTTATCTTACTAACAAATGAAAAACAATTTTTATACTAAAATTTTCTGAAACGTAATTTCAGCAGGATGCATGTAACTTGTTCGATAAAGATAAATTAAAAAAAAAAAAAAGTACTTTTTAAAAATCTTTGAAAGCGGTAAATATTTTATATTAAACATAATTTATCTTTAAGATTGTCCAAAATATATCATAAAAGATAAACATAAAAGTTTATTTTCGAATGAATAAAAGTAAACTATCATATTTACGCTTCGTTTAAAAGTAATTAAAAAATATATTATAAAATTAAAATCCGAATGAAAAGGCATTAAAAGAAAAAAAAATACACACAGCTTATGAATTTTTAAGAAACATTTTGTGGAGATTCCAGAAATACAATTGCCGAACATTTTAAGCTTAATATTATTTACAGAACTAAATACAAGCGAAAATACAGACGTTACAGAGCCGTACGAATTTCCATTTTTTCTCCTTCAAACATTTTGTTGAATAATTTAGCGCGTTCACTTAATTTTGTGCAATACAGAATGATTATACAGAATAAGTAAGGAATAAAAGAATGAATGTCATCAATATTGCAGTTTCAGTCTTCATAATTTAATTACTTTTTGTGTGTTTAAATATTTACATTTAAAAAAAGAACATACTACATCTATTATCTAAAATCACATCTCTTTAACAGGCAAAACTACGTAAGTAAAATAACCCTTTTTCCGCGTGAAAATATATAAGTATAGGACGTAATTTATGTTTAATTTTAATGGATGTTTATAGTTTAGTTTTAAATAAATCTAATCGAGATAAAAAATGAAAAATAAGGGGAAGATGTGGATATATATATTTTCTGGATTATATTAATTCAGACCACTATTCATTTAACGTATCTAGAATACTCAGGAGGTACTTTCCTTTATATTATATGCATAATTAGAAGATGGAAATATATAAAAAAGGAAATATATTAAATTAGCTACGACAATTTTTGTAAAAGGTAAGCATTGGATAAATTCATCATTTTTTTATAAAGCAGCAGCCGTTTTATAATAAAATTAATTAAATCTTTATTTAAAACTACAGTATACATGGCACACGATATATAAAGCGAAAACTTCTATGCCTTTCAGAAAAAAAAAAAAAAAGATTTTGAAATGCTTTGAGTTAATAAAATTTTTTTTGAGAACCTTTATAAACATAATCTCATCATTACTTAGGAGCTAATGTATTGTAGCTTTGATTTCACAGAAAGCTAGTAATAAAAAAGGTGTAACAGCTTTTAAATTCTAGATTTTAACGAAAGAAATTTTACAAACATACAATTTTATTCCAAATCACAAATTATGTATTTGATCAATAATGCGCTTTCAAATATCAAAATTTTTACAAGAACGTGTTCACTAGCTGGTTAACGATGCAGTTTGATAAAATAACTAATTAAAAGCACATTTTATAAAGTACTATTATGCACTCTTTTTATACATATTAGTATGAATAAGAATTATTGATTGTTAAGTTCTATGAATTAATTAAAAATGTAAATTAAATAATTGGGAGAAAATCTTGAATTTTGCTCGTAGGTTTTCTTAAAAAATTCAGATTACGAAAAAATAGACAAGCAGGCTTTATGCTTTGTGTGCATTATTTTAATTGTAATGCATTTTACTTTATATTTACAGCGATAAAATATATTTTTCAAGTACTCAATTTTATTAAAATGATTTAAAGACCGTATTTTTATAAAGTATTGCATCAAAATGTAAAATAAGTCTTTAATGGCTGTGGAATTTTAGATTTTAATGAAAGGAATTTTTCAAATGTACAATTTTCTACTAAATAACAACATATAAGTCATGAATTTTGATGAATAACACAATTTTAAGTATTATATTTTTATAACAATATATTTCGGGTTAGTTTTGGCTATGTTAAATTAACTAATTAACAAAGAAAGTTATATAATGCTACTGCTATCTTTTTAGGAAGATCTAAATATTATAAGTTAGAAACATTCACTCCAATCACGTATCAAAAAAAAAAAAAAAAAAAAAAAAAAAAAAAAAAAAAAAAAAACTTAAATGGTTTAAAGAAAATCTGAGTTTTCTGTTTTGTTTTCGCTTAAGGTATTAGGCTTACGAATACGAATACTAGCAAATTTCACATTTAGCGTGCATGGTTTATATGTAATGAATTTTATTTCATATTTTTTAAATATTTCTTTCATAAATGCTTTATAAAGAATGTGGGTAGTTAAAAAGCGTAAAACAGTATATATTTTAAAAGAGCAAACATAATTTTTATCTTATATCCCTGAAATCTTACAAAATAAATAATTAAATAAATAAAAAGAAGTTATTGCAGATAGAAGATTTTAAAAGACAAATTATAAAATTGTAAATTATGATTATGATAAGGAATAAAATGCTGTTCTAGCACTTGAAACACATAAACCTTTTAAGTTTAAATATAACTTAATTTCAATGTCACATCATTATATATGAAGGTTTATTAAACATTTAGCACAGATTTCTGTGACATTTATATTTATTTAAAATATTTTAAATGTTGATATAGTTCCTCTACCGGAGAGGATATATCAATCGGAGTGTTACCGGAATATTTCCGTTATTTGAAGAATCTCCGTTTTTTTTTCTTAGTTACAGGAGATAAAATATAAGTAAACTGAAGAAATTGACAAAATTATTAATAAAATTAAAGTCGCCAACCTTGGAGTCGAACCAGCAACCTTATTGTTATGAACCGAGTTTCTTAACCACTTAGCTACAATTTTTCAGCAGAGAGAATGTTTGAAGGAAATATGCTTGATTAATTTCTTTAAAAAGGTGGGAATTTCAAATTAATTTCGGGAAAATTATTTCGTTAATGAGATTGTGGCTCGGGTTTTAATACTTTAGTATTAATATGGGACTAAAATACGAATTATAAGTATATTAAAATGTATTGTTAGATGTAAAATATGGATGTTATATTTTAATTCGAGCATGGCTTTTTTTGAGTAAAATAGAATTTTTTTATTTACTATTTTAATTATACACCTATTTTAAATGTGTTCTTTTAGAATACATTTTAAATGTGAGTATCTTTTTTGTGACTTAAAAAAAAAAAAAAAAAAAAAAAAAAAAAAATGTGAGTATTTTTAAAACAGTAAAAAATGTTATTTATTTAAAAATTCGATTTAAAAAAATAAAATTAGAGATCTTAATTTGTAGAATTTTTGGTTTTTTATATAAAAAATAAATTCGGAGTTTAATATTAATAGAACCAAAATACGTTATTGCAGGTAACCTACCTCTCTTTTTCAAACTTTCGGGAGAAATTCATAGATAAAAGATATTTTACGAGTACGGAACTTGTTAGTTAAAAAGTGAGAAATAGTTTTATGTATATAGACGAGTTTTTTCTGATACTATACAATGTAAGTTGTAAATTTAATAATTGGACATTACAACAACTGAAGCTACATTATTTTTTAAATTTTTGTAATGAAAAATGGTATTCTGTTATTAATTAGGAACAATGAAAAGGTTGGTTGGATGGTTGGTTCTACTGGTACAGGGCCCATATTTGGACATGCTGTGTCAAATACAAGTTGAAATATAAAGATAAAAGAACTGCAGTTATGATATAAAGAACGTAAAAATAACATACAAAGACAGAAGGATAAATAAAAAATATCTAGATGGGAACCCATTCAAATTATAAAAGAATGTGAGATATTGAAAAATAAGTTAGAACAAAAGTGAAATAAAATATTAATTTTGTTTGTAAAAGTCAGATATTAACGAGGCTAAATATGATGATAAAATCCTCTCTTTTTTAAAATATAAAAATAATCAACAAAGTTCACTCTTTCTAGTCCATCTATGATTTCCTGATTCGACTCATCGAATCCAAAAAGAAGTAAACGCAAGCATTGCGACTTGCGTATGAATTCAAGAACTCTGCATTGGTCGTTGGTCATTAGGTTTTCTCTTACGAAGTTTATGAAATGAGGTGATACTTTGAAGTAGTCCTTCCCTGTACAAAAGTCTAAGTGCCGGCGAATATATTAAAATGTGGTGTAAAGTAAATGTGGTAAAAAGTAAAATGAAATATTAATTTTGTTAGTAAAAGTGATATGCTAAAGAGATTAAATATGATGTTAAAATCTTCTCTTTTTTAAAAACATAAAATTAATCTCATTGGTTTTTCTCTTATAAGGTTTATAAAATGAGGTAATAATACTTTGAAGTAACCTATGTACAAAAGTCTAAGTACCGGCCAATATGTTAAAATGTGGTGTATGGTAAGTTTAGTCAACTAACAATGTATACAGATGTTAACTGGTTTGCAAAACAAAGAACAAAAAAAGAGCTTTTTGGACAGTGCAACACATATTAATGAGATTGATTTTTCCCTAATAACCTACTTCCTCTTATTATGCATTAATCTTCTTTCAATAAATGGAAAAGAATATCTTAAAAAGTTCTTAAGGCAAATTCAAAATTCCTTTTCTTTTTCTATAATCTGCTTTTATGAAAAAAAAAATCTCCTTGCACTAGTTTCGTGCTTTTTGGTTTCCCAGATTTCTGTTCTTATAGTTTAATGATAGCATTCATTGGGGAAAAGAAATTCTAAAAAATGCAAACAATACCTATGTAATATTTGAAATTTGTTTCCTATTATATATCTTATCCTAGAGTTGTGACATTAGCCAATCTTATTGTTCTCTTTACGTTTAGAAGTGATAGGTTGAAACGCGTAGCTTGTCCTTGTAAGGGGTTGGATGTCCTACTTTTAATAAGCAGTTGGGCAGAGTCACTGTAGAATAAGTTTCACTGTAGGTTGGGCTGTGCTTAGTTGAAAAAACACCTAAAAAGTCGATTCATCATCTCCACCCTGAATGTTTGTCATGTGTTCTTGTTTTTCCATTTAAACTCTGATATTACAGGTTTAAGATAGTTTGGCTTTGAATTCTTTTTTAAACTATTATAAACATTTTCCAACATAATTAAAAAGTTTGTGGAATTTGATGTATTCGTTCTATTCAGCCGTGCTTTAATATTTGTGCATTAACAAATAGGACATTTAAGTATATCACTGAGGTAGACAAAATCGATTAATGAAGAAAATCTAGTAGATCTAGTTTATGTAATAGACAGTAATTGGCTGTTTGTGTAATGGACATTGTAAAAAACGAAAAAAAAAATGTTTGTTGATATAGAAAAATATAAATTAACCTCGTTTGAGTTACGCAAGACTGCGATAAATTTTCTTCATCATTAGAAATATCGGAAACCAATATATTACCGATTTAAAGAAGTTAGAAAAACAAAAATCCTTTGGTTGTCACTGATTTTCGCAACTGTTTGAGAGTATTTTCAAAGAGTATTAATTAGTTTTCTTAACTCAAAACATACACAGTAAAAACAAGTTGGAAATTGCACGTGAACGTGCAAATGAGGTGCGTTCGTACGATAAAGAAGTTTTAAAAATATTCAGATCTTGCTGGTATAGTAGAGCGTACTTCGGATACAGTATAGTAGTCGAAAACTTTGTGTTTCTGTAAATATGCGGGAAGTAATTTTTATTACACCTCAGCAAAGTATATCTCATTCATAAAATGTGAAATAATATAAGTATAAGTATAATTATATAATTATATAATATAAGTATAAGTATAAGTATAATTATATAATATAAGTATAATTAAAACACGCCCCAAACAATTTTTCCCCGTATAGCATTATGTAGTAGCATTTTGTGTGGCCCTGTAATTTAATGATAAAAATTCTTTGCATCACAGATTGTACAGAATGCATATTTTATTATATATTTCATAGATTCATGCCAATTCTATTATGTTCGAATGAGTGTAACATCATAAAAATGCATTTAAAACTTTTTTCCCCATTGACCGTAATGTAACGGAATCCTTTTGATTGTCCCTGTAATTGATCTATCCATCCGATTTGCATAAAATTTTGAATGACTCGACAAAATTATGTTATAATTATGTATTTTAAATTTCAAACAATTCGGTTGGGTAGTTTTTGCGTTGTTATATGCGGACAGACAGACAGACGGACAGACAGACAGACAGATAGACAGACTGAGCGACAACAATAGGTGCTACGTATTTACATAATTACGAACGCACCAAAAAAAGAACGATTTTATAGAGATTGTACTGACAATCTAGACGTCAATACAATTCACTATTTATTAACGTTAAAATTCCCTTAAATTCCAGCAAGTATTTCAAAAGACGAAACATTTTCTGGAATTTAAGTAAATTTTAACAGTGATTTGTACTGGCGCGGCGTCCCGATTGCCAATACAATTTCAATACAATCGATGGGATTTTTTTTTTTTTTTAGATATTTCAAAGGCTCTTCATTCTCAAATAAACACTTTTCGTGTTCAAAAAACATGTTTTACAGACAAACATGATATATTAATAACAGTGTCATTAAACTTAAAATTAACATTATTATTCTACTCTTGCATGTATAATATCCGTTATGTTGCTGAAAATGTTTAATTGAGAATTATTTTCATATTAAAAAGCGATATCCTGGTTTCCCAAAATTGATTAATATACTGTTATTTTTTCTGTATAATTACAGAGAATCCACCGGAAATCCATTTTCTTAAGGGCCGCTGCAGTGAAATTTCCTTTCTCGAAATCCCATATTACCTTATGCGTACTTATGACTTTTTATCTCATGAAAACTTTGATAAACGATGACTCATTACTCAACATAATTATTAAAACATTGTTTTCACCCTCAGAAAGTAGACATGAGATCTTAATGATGTGCTTTTTTAAAAATTATCTGACCTAATTTTAAGCATTTTTAAGAAGACGATAAAATTTAATAAAATGGAAATTTTAAAGTTTATAGAGATTTTTTACGCATTTAAAATTTACGAAGACATTTTTTAGAAACGCATATCATCGGCATCTGACGTCTAATTTGTGATTGTGAAAACGAAATTTTAATAACTATATCAGTTAATGAGCCATCACACTCAAAAGTTTTCCTATAGCTTAACATGGGCTTCCGCGATCCGGGAGTTTCACTTCAGCAAAGTCTTAAGTCTTATGTAAATTGATAGAGATTAGAAATACAGAGATGCTAAATCTAATTTACATGGATAAAAGATACAAAAGATTCAGTAACTTTATTTACTTTACTTTCAATGATAATTATGTTTTTCTAAATTACTCAATTTTTTATCTTCGAAGAATTAGAACTGTTGCACCATTTCATTTTCATACGATTCATTTCAATCTGGCCTGAAAATTATAAATTTTGTAAATGATAATCTGTTATAAGGTCAAGTGGGGGGTAATTATGACCAGGTGTTAATTGTGACCACTGCATAATGGATAAAACTGCGTATGGTAATATTTTGTTTCACGCTTAGATATTGACCTCATAATGTATTTTTTATTTTAGATATTCTTTATCTCTAGTCTGAGGCACTTTTGATATCCGAATACGAATTTGAAACAAAGTCTACCAAAATTTTTAATACATTGATTTTTCAGTTTGGTGTTCTGATGGTCTTATTACCCCCAAACAAATGTGTGTAGGTAAGAATAAAGAAAAAATATAATGGTCATAATTCCCGCGCTTGTGGTCTTAATTACCTCCACACTTTTGTGATTGTGAGTTTTCGAGGGGGTAATTATAACCATCCTTTTAACTAATTAAAAAGGGGGGCTATGAGAATTAAAATTTTTAAGAGGTGTTCTTAAAAGGTCAAATTTACTTTCTATGGACTAAAAACACCACTTTTCTAATTAGAAAAAAGTAAATAATAATAATAATAATAATAATAACAATGCTGAAAATGTATAAAGGTCATAATTATACCAGCTGGACCTAATAGAAAGTTCTTAAAGAATATGCAGAAAAAACAAATATAACCATACGAATTTACAAAAATAAAATTTCATTTACATTTTTTCTCTTTCCAAATGAATAATGATGTATCAAATCAGATTAACCTTCATTAATTTGTTCCAAAACACATAAATAGATCAACAAAAGTAAAAGTCAACAAGATAGCATATGCATGATTACGTACTGGTAAAATCATTAATTATGTAAAAGATTATAACAAAACAAAATCGTGAAAAGAAAAAAGTATTTTAAACTATAAAATAAAACATCTTTTTTCATCAAAGGGAGCTTGAAAGAGCCCCGCATTTTTACTTCCGTCAACAATTTTTCTTTTTAGTTCTTTATTTCAACTGTTTCGTTCTTTTATTTTAACACATAAAAGGCAAAGCCACAATAACGTCCCCAAAACCGGTTCATATTGAAATATGTATGCGTCAGATTCAGGTTTCGTGAAGAATTTGCAGAATTATTGGCAAGGTGACAAAACTAAAACCAAAATAACTAACTAATGATAGTAATAAGGTATAGTATGAATAGTAAAAGCAATTTTAGGGAAGAGAAATGTTTGAAATGATGTTTGTGGTCAGCAAACGATAAAATAGGAAAGTGCCGCTGACACACAAATGAGTATGTGACGCATAAAAGCAACAGAAAATATAAATGCACAAAGAAAAGTTCTACACAATTGTTTTTAAAAAGTTAAATTCAAAATTCCAATTTTTTTAATCATTTGGAAACGGTTGTTGTTTTCTGTACAGAATGGACCTTGTGGTGTTCGTGTTTTATTTTATAACAATTTTTTTCAACATCCAATGATTCTTGAACTTTTCTTCTTTTAACGTCCTTGATTTTTTGCTTTTCTTCTCTTATTGCGACTCTCTAGTGGAAGACAAGTTCAAAGATTCCGAAATTTAAAAAGAAAATGGATTAAATCAAAGGCACTAATAACAGGGAAGGATAGGCTCTGGGCTCTGAAGGGGCTATTGAACGACAGCAGCTGCGTTGAGCTTATTATTAAACTATTAGCTGACCACATGCTTTGGATGAACTTGAATCTGAATCCGGTAAACTTAAATCAGGTAAACTTTCGTCATCTGAATCTGAATCCAACATATTAAATTGATTAAAATTTTCTTTTCCAAATAGTTGTTAATGTTATTTTTTCTCTCTTGGTGAAAATACAATTAGTAAATAAGATTTAGTTATGTTTTTTTAGTCGATCTGACAAAAGTTAAGGAATTTACGTCGCGTAATTAATTTTTTTTCATAAATAAGTAATAACTTCCATCTTTAAACGTTTTTTCTCAAAATTAAGTTTTAAAATTTAGTGCTCATGATAACTTTAACAAATGACAACCAGTCCTCTTCAGAGTCATTCTATGTTCTAGGAGAGTTTTCCTACTTAATTCTGCTGTTTTAACGATATTTAAAAATGCTATGAACTATGATATCATCAAATTAAAACATAACCATGCTAAAATGAAAAACTGGAGTTTTTATGTTCTTTTAAATGTATACGTTATGTTTTAACAACTTAACAATAAATAGATATTGTATATTATTGTATATTATTGTATAAAATTCAGATGATAATTTGGATAACGGATGAGGATTGTTAACTGTTTTCATTGTAAAAAAAAAATAGAGTTTTATATTACTTATGGAAATGTGCAAGTATTTTTAAAAACACTTATATTTACCATTTTTCGTTTACTCATTTTAGAATATCAAATTTTGAAAATTTCTTATACGCGTGTATAAGCTGACTTCCCTACTTTGGAGCGAAAAGGAATGAAAAAAGCCCAAAAGTTTCGTCTTATATAATTTATATATGTATCGCGCTCAAGAAATTTTGCCAGTTTTTCATAAAATGGCTCAAATTTTCTTATATTGCATGTATAAGCTGACCTCCCTACTTTGGAGCCAAAAAAAAAAAAAAAAAAAAAAAAAAATGCCCAAAAAGTCTCGGCTTACATACGAAAATATAGGTACATGTATTTATGTAAATGTCGCGCAAAGATCATTTTGTCAATTTTTCATAGAAGGGCTGTAGTATGGGCAGATTGCTTGGATATA
Source organism: Maratus speculifer (assembly GCA_964019185.1). NCBI lineage: Eukaryota > Metazoa > Arthropoda > Arachnida > Araneae > Salticidae > Maratus > Maratus speculifer. The sequence goes on along the minus strand of OZ025297.1, from coordinate 299,756,049 downwards.
AAACTTAAAATATGAATATTTTTTATTATCTATTACTTATATTATTCGTTTATTATTAAACAAGAAAAGCTTACGAGGGTCTGGGGTTTAAAATGTGCAGAGTTTTAAACCTATTAAGAACCATTCCACATTACGTGTGGTACAGCTTTTCAGCCTATTCCTGCTGTTTTAACGATGCTATTGCATCCTCAAAGTAAAATCACCATGCAAATATAAAAAATAGGTATTTTTTGTAGCAATTTATAAGTGAAGAAATATAAGTACTTAGGTAAGCGTCATGTGCGAGACATTTTGTCTGTTTCTCATGGAATGGTCCTTCAAATTTTGTTCAATTTTTAACAACAATACTATCTAGAGAGTAATAGTTCCTTTTGCCCATCTGACATTTTTTAACCCTTTGAGCTCTGATGATTGAATTTTCTACCACTTAATTTTAATCCCGAAAAATCACGATGGCACCGGAATATTAAACCAAATGTATTTGTAAAAGGTTATATACATTCTTTCTAACATTTTGTAAAGCGAATTTTTTCGTTGCAAAATACTGATGGCAATGTGACATTGAGAATTTTGAAGAAATTTACCCGCCAGAGCGGAAAGGGTTAAGACAATCAAAATTAATAAACAGAGAAGCGGCAGCACAGACAATCACCTCATTGAGTTCATGAATGAAATGCTAGCTTAAGATAAATCTCGAGCCGCACGTTAAAATGCAATCGGTCTGCTAAGCTATAATTTGATGGAAAACACCTAAAATCCGATTTTAGCGATTGACCCGTAGGTTTACCATTGTGCTTTCCTGCACCCTAAAATGTGGAAGCATGGAGAACTATCAACAGGAAAACACAATGGTAAACCTACGGGTCAATCGCTAAAATCGGGTTTTCAGGTGTTTTTCACCAAGATATGACTCGGAAGACCGATTACATTTTAACATGCGACTCGAGATTTATCTTAATTAGAATCTCATTCATGAGCTTGATGAGGTGATTGTCTGTGCTGCTGCCTCCCGGATTGTAAAAAAATCTGCAAACATCAGTACCTTAACTTTGAACTGTCATCATTTTGTTTAAAATGGATTTTTTCAAAATTGAACGATTACTCTTTATTGCAGAGTAGAGCCATTACGCTTTTTATAATTTCAAATAACATCTGACAGACTCACGGTTATGGACGGTTACGAGAACAACACTATTTACGCAACTATTTTGCTGGGAATATCAAATTTTCTTTCCACGTCTGGGCCCGATTAAAGATCTTGTATCTTTTAAGCGTGACGAAAATCAGCAAAAACTTTCAAAGTTTGAATTGATGTATCTCCAAGATCTTTTTATGTATAAACATGAAATTTGACTTTATTATAGCTTAAACAGATTAGACTTTAAAATATACTATCATGAGAAGCTGTCTAGCCTTTTACAGAATTTATGGGTTATTGAAGTTAAAATAACTCTTTTTATTATTTTGTAAGTCATTGCGCACATGGTATCTTGAGAACGTATGTATGGATTACTCATTAAAAGAAAAAATAATATTTTTCTTACAAAAAAATATATTTTTTGCATGGTTAACAAAATAATTTCGACCTAACAGAAAATGGTTTTAAAAATACACATGTTTTAATTATTTATATCAAATTTAATAAAAATTCACATTCTGAAGATATCATGCGTGTAATAATTTACGGAGTAAAAGATAAAATAAAATAAAATGGAATAAAAAGTATATTTTAGTTTTTACAATACAAAAATTCCGAAAAAAAAAAACTGGTCAGTTTTGTTATAGTAATACATTAATAATTAAAATCTACCTAATAAATAGTCAAAATTTCATGGTTGTTCAGAAAAAGGTTTTGAAGATACATTTATTCCAACTTTGAGTGTATTTTTTGGTTTTGAGCGATTTTAAAAGAAAAAATAAAACTTAGGGCCATGTGAAGCGGGGAGCGAAGGGAGCGGTCGCCCCGGGCGCGGTAAGCCAAGGGCGCTAAATTCATACTACCAACCTGATTTTTTTCTTCTCTTTTGTTAAAAAATAAGTGCGTATATATTGAAAAGTTTTTTTGTGACAAAGACAAACATTCTCAAAATAGCGTATGACTTCTTTCTTGGAATCGAAAAGGAGTTACAAACTGTTATACTGTACTATAGAAGCATTTATTCCACATTTGTTTTCTATATACTATTTGCCTATATATAAATAAAATTTTATCTTATATTATTTAATTATTAAAACTAAAACTTTTAAAGTTGTAAAGTAAACCCGAAATATGTATTCATTAGAATTTATTTGTGTTTTTACGCTTTTCAATTTTGTGACACCTGTCACAAAAAAAATAGGGAGGGGGGTAGGGGCGCCAGATTTTGCCCAACTTTGCACTGGTTTCACTTCACACGTTACTGATAAGATTCTTTAATATTTGAAACTAAGGAAAACATTGTATGCAATTTTGAAGGTCACTTCCATTAGGAGATCTATCTAATTTCTACTAAAAGAAATTTTTTTTTTTTTTTTTTTTCTGTATTTCTTAGTTTTCGATTTTAGACGAAGCTAACATTTTTTTTTTTTTTTTAATTAAACAGAAAAGTGTTTTAGAAAGGGAAGAGGTTGAGTTCGGACTACAAGTCAGGTTGCACAGGAATAAGCAGGGCAAAATGCTTGCTTTATATATAATAGTTTTGAGAAGCTACATATTGTAGGCACAGTGATAAAAATTTCGTCATTTGGAAAATAATACATATTGCAATATGAAAATATGAAAATAGCTGATTGATCAAAGCAGATTAAGAGTATTGATGCAGAATATGTTGCGAGCTATTTATGCTATTCTTCAAATTTGACATATTTGTAACTTCTTTGTAAATTAAGGTTATTTGTGTTATGTACGTCAATTAGAATCATTCGGAACTTAGTCTTAAAATAGAAAATGTTTGTTCTTTAAAAACATAGCTCTTTATACAAACAATATCATTTTTATACATTTATAAACTGGTTTGTGCATACAATATCCCTATTAAACTATTATTTTATTCTTAAAAATACCAATAAAAAATTATTTAATGTTTCGTAGAAGAGATTTAATTAAAAATTTAAAAATAATTCGTAGAATTAATGTATTATAAGTAAATGCGTCATGAAAAAGACTATTTTATGTTATTTTTATATCATGTTTTTAAAACCTGAGAATTCTTTTATTTAAAATTTGGCTGGTTTAAAATTAAAAAATTGAGTAATAAAAATTTAAATGCATTGAAATATAACCATATACTGCTTTATTGTATTTTAATAACATAATTTTATAAATGTAATACATAATATATATTTTTTTAAATTTTACCAGAAAGAATTTTTAAAAAAGAAAAAATTTCCAAAGCAAAATGTAATATAAAGCAAAATATTACTAAAGTTAATTTATTATAGCTCTGAATCAATATAAGCTGAAAACGAAGTATCACAAATCTATTAAGTTCATTTTTCGAATACAATGTCATAAAACATGGATAATTAAAATTTTTAGTAAAACTTTGCTTTATTGAAGAAGCGGATAGAAGCTCATTTATTAATGAAAATTTGATCTTCAAATTCATAATTAAGAGGAAAATATTAATATTTCTTTTTATTTAAATACTGTTAATATTGAATTAGTTTGAAATAAGTCGTTTAATATTTAATAGCAATCAGTTTTCAATTTGTTATGTAATTTTGAAATCCATGTATTTATACAAAAGAAATATTCTTATTATATAAAATGACATTTGATACAAATAGTTTTGTAATATTTTTTCCATTTAAAATGTTTTGAGATAAATAATCGAAACTCAATAATTTTTTTTTTTAATTTCAATAGTTTTTAGCGGAATTTTTTCATTTAATAAATAAACTAATAATGTTTGCTTATGATAAATGTACGTTATATCATAAAATATTTTATTTTTTGTGACTATAAAAATGTTCAATTTGCAACTAAATTTGAATATTTGTTGAGAGCTCTGTTATTATTGTATTTTTTTCTTTTTTAATGAGAAAATGATCATCGCTATAAACATCTGCATTCTGGAGAATGGTCAATTCCATTGTTAAAGGTCATTGCTGAAGATCAAATTAATTGTATTGAAAAAAAATGAAGACTTAAAAATTAGTAAATCGATGTACTCATTATCTAATTGAGTATGTTCGAATCAAAAATAATCACATTGCTTTCTCAATTTTAAAACATGACATATCATCAAATCGAAACAAAGGATAATTTTGTACTTTGTATATTGACTCATTTCATTCAAGGTGGCATAAAAGATGCTCATTAATGTAAATATTGAATTATGCACAGTATTTTAAAATAATTTAAAAGTGCTTGCAAATAATGCTCTCACCATAAAAATATTCGATTTGGGTATTTCGCGAATAATTTTGGTATTTTTCTTAATAAATAATCAATTAAATTTTAATATTAACAATTTTTGAGCAAGAAATAAATGCTAGGATATTTTTACTTTAATTTGCAAGTTCAGGGTGCAATCTACAGCGATTTACATTTGAATACAACCATGCAATAAAAAATGAGTACATGCGTTTTTTCGTTTTGAGTACATTTGGATTGGAGCTATTTTGAGTATATAAATTTTGAGACCCCCTTATTTTTTCAGTATGATGTAACATTTGACGATCGAATATTGTTTTCAAACTGTGTAGAAAATTGACAAATAAAGCTACAACAATTCTTTATATTTTAAAATATTTCTTATTAAGGACTTAATACCTACGTGTGGTTTGATTTTTTTTTTCAATATCTATTTAAGTCCCTAAAATTGCATTTAAAAATTCTGTAACTGACGTAACATAAAACGGACAAACGTACTTTTGCCTTCATTGAAGTGTGAAAATTATCGAAACTATCCATTTAGAAAAATTATTTTGTGGTTTTAACATCATCAAGGAATGACAAATTATAATTATAATTTTCAAATTAATTTTTAATAACGAAAAAGAAAAATGGAATTTACATATGTAATTTTTCTGAGTAAGTGACATAACACTATCGTTTTACAAAGGCAATAATGTCACTTAACTTAGTTTGTGAACAATAATTTACATAACGATTTCTGAAAACTTAAAAGTATCCTTGGCATTAATTGACTGTGACATTGAAAGCTTTTTCTCAACGTCAGCAATGTTATAGCATTTAACCTCCACAGGAGAGGTTTGCACGGGCCGAAATTTCCAGGCCCGAACCCGGCTAGATCCGTAGAAAAAAAATTCGGCCCGGCCCGACCCGTTATTAAAAGTTAAAATTTTGTCCATTCCTGGCCCGGCTCGTATAGAAAAATGTAGCGCCCTGAAGATATAAAAAGAAAAAACAAGGCTCGAGTTCGGCCTGAACCGGAAAAATAGTTGAAATTTTAGCCCGCACCCGGCCCGGCTCGAGAGAATTTCTACTGAACACTGATATTTACTTTTACGGAAGAGTTCTGACCAATAAAACTTATCTTAGTATTTTTTTTTTTTTTTTTTTTTTTTTTTTTACATGTTAATAATCTTCATTTATGCAGAAGTGCCGTAGTCTGCGATATTTATGCTTTTAGTGAACCTTTGTTCATTACCTTGCTTCGTACGGAAAAATAAGTTAGGCCCGACCCGGCCCGACACCCCAGGAAAAAGTAAAGCCCGAGCCTGAAAAGATTAATGACTAGGCCTGACCCGAGTTTTCGGGCCGTGCTTTAAATTAATTTAAGCATTTAAATTAATTTAAAAGGTATTATTTAGTATCTCCTACAGGCAACATCAGGACCAGGAGTGAAGAGGATATAGTCAGGGCGAGATGGCAATTTCCAACCATGGCGGCAAGGGTGAATCATGTTTATTTTAATTTCAGCCATTTGAATTTCTCTTAAAAACCCTGAAATAATTGAGTATCATAATTCACAAACAAATAAGCTCCAATTTTGAACTGATTAGCATTTGTATTCTGAAAATTGTGTTCTTATCTTCCTTTGGAAGGATTTATAATTTCTTAAAATCGCTTTGAAAAAGCACTATAACTAGAAGTTTCGACTTCATGACAGCAGACTAGTTTCACATCATAATGAATTCTATGAGTATTGTGAATTTATTTTGGAGGTTATAAATTAAATTCTTTTTCAAATTCTACTTTTTTTTTTACTTTCATTTTTGAAATGTAATAAAAATTCATTTTGCGGCAAAATTCTTTGTCTACTTCAAAGTTCAGCGTTTATAACAACACGATACAACAATGTTTCAAACAGCTGTCTTAACTATGCCCTTGATAAGGTCAAGTAGTAATTATGACCAGGAACCCGATTAAAAGTTTTAGCTGACAAACAGAAGAAAACGTTAAAAATTTGGAAATGCATTTATATATACACATCGAGTATTAGAAATTTTTTATAATGTGAATACGGATATGAGATGTATGTAAATTTTGACGGTGAAATTAATGTTATATTTTGATTTCGATGAAAAAATGTCTATAATTATGCCAAACTTAAATCAGTTTTGATATTTTTTCATTCAATATTATGGAAATAATATTTTGAGAACTTTAGGTTAAAATAATATTTGTTTTAAGAAATTAATGAATGTAAATTGGATTTTTAATTGTAATTAATTTTGTATATTTATTGTAAATAAATCTAACAGTTTCTTTTAACTATTTTCGTGCGCCGATATTCGACGGATTCCATTGCCTAAAAAAATATTTTATGCAGTAAACCACATTAAGGCCTGAAACAAGCTTTATATTTATTTATTTATTTCACCTAGAGCAAGGCTCTGTTCACTTATAAAACCACCAAAAAATCATTCCTCAATACTTAGTAGACGACAAGCTCGTGCAAGTTATGCATAAATAATTTGAAGCTTCCAAAAACAAGTCACCCGGTTATCTTCCTTATTAGGAAGCGTGACAAACCCTTTCAAAATTCCAGCATCAGTATTAGTATCATTATCTCTTTTAAAAAGGAGGCTCCCAGATCATCATAGGCTGTGTTTAAAAAGTGATCACCGATACCTTCTCGGTGCAAGGAAAAGAAAGAAATGCATACTGAGCAGGATTTAATTAAGAGGTGTCATATATTTAAGGGCCTTGTTGACAAAGCTACTCAGCCATCTGGCGCCGTATTTCTTAAATTGAATTATTAGGCCCGGAAAAGTCTTTTATAGTGATTATAATTTTTTAGGAATTTAATATTAGATTCAAATTTGTTACCGTTCATTATTCTCCACGGAGTTGAAAGAAAGGCATTTTAACATGATGATAATTGAACGTGGAGAAAGAACAAGTAAAAATGCTAAACAAAGGTTATTATTTTTGTATATGACGTTTATGGATCACGATCAGATTGTGAAATAATTCGTGAAACAAAATTAAGACAGGTTCTATTACGTAAGAAACATCTATAACTATGACATAACAAGTTTCGGTAGTAAGTCCGTAAAAAGAAAAGTCTGTAATTGATAAGAAAATCGCGGATATATGATTTATCATGATTCAACTGGATTTATATTACGTGCACATCATTAATATCATTTATCAAGCTAATGCATAATGATAATAGTATAGATTTTCTTTGATGATTTAGTACGATAAAATGTTTCATCAGGTTTTCCATTTTGTCATCAATGGAAACATTATAGATTTTATTAAGTAAAATTTCATTGTTTTTAAATTTAGGTTTTAACTATACTGGCCAAACCCTTTCATTCATAAAATTATTTATGCTAGAAATAAAAATTATTGCAAAAAATCGACCAATTTTCGTACAAAATAAATAAATAAATTAAATAAAATTAAATTTACTTTCCGAAAAGTTAGTTGAATTTATCAGCAAATTTCAATTTTTTTAAATAAATGCGCTCAAAAAACTTTTTTTTTTTTTTTAAGAGTGAAATTTACTTAAGGTATTTTTAATTAAAAAGAAATGAAAAAAAAATTTTAGAAACAAATAGTTTGCTTAGATTTATGAACTTAGTATGCCGATGCTAAAATTTCTTTGATTCATTTAGTATTGAAACAATGCTTAAAATATTGCAATTTGGTTGAAATGTTATATTAACTAATTTATATCAATTAATCTCGGAATCTTAAAATACTTGATACAAGTTTACTCAAAACATGGAAGTTTCATAAATAATTTTAATAAAATTTATAAGAATAGGCATGTGTCCCAGTCCACAAGATTATTACACATAGGGGGAACTGGGGGACATTGATACATGGGGCACATTGGTACACCCCCTGTACAGCACACAGGGTCATTACAGGAAGTTTCAAAACAGCTCCAAAAGGTGATACTAGTGCACTCAACTATATACAGAAAGTTTTGGAATGATTCAGTAGTTTGTTGAAATGGGATGGGTGATTAATTGTTTTTGTAGGTCAAAAGTAAATTTGAGTTGTAGAATTGAAATGGTATTATAAAACAGTTCCAGTATTTTCAACGGAAAAGAATACTCTCTCTGGCAAGTAAAACTACTCTTTATCAGTTTCTCATTCTTTTTAGCTAGATAAATTATGAAGTGTTGGATTTGAGACTCATTTTATTCAAAATGTCTGTATGGGGCACATTGATACAGTCTTTGTCGGGGCACATTGATACAACCTAAATCCTTTTCTAGTTCATTTTTTCATTACCTTTTATTATTTTTTTACAATGCCCTCCTTAATCCAACCATTTTTCGCTAAAAATTTCTAATATTAGTTTTTATTGAAGTGAAATAGTTCTAATTTCTTTATATTGGAACATTTTATAGCATTTTTGCAAAGAGAAGACGTACGAACTTACCCAACATATAGTGCTAGTAGAACTAATGAAAGAAAAGGACGGCTGCCTGGAAAATCTCAAATTTACATCAATTCTCCAGAGAAAAAAGTATTTTCTACATGAAAAGTGTTACGTAAGAGAAACAAGCTGCAGAACAGCATAGGATAATTATATTAAAAACAGAATTCCTTATATAATTATCTATCTTCTGTTTATAAACCGATTTATAAACAGAAAACTTGGTAATTTTTCATCTTTCCTAAGAAAGAAGATAATGCTGGTACCAGATATGACAAAGTTACCACAGCCAACAATCAGACAAGGAACAGCCAGAACATCAGGTCATTATACATTTCATTTTGATTGCTTTAATATTGCTTACAAATAAAGTGTGGGTGATTTGAATTTTTGTAAATAATATAAAATGGTTTGCTAACTATTTTTCTATGAAAAATATGCATTACTGTTATTTTGTCTCCCTTTTTCCGAGACGTATCAAAGCGTATCTATCTGCCCCGGGGATGGGGCACATTGATTCATATTACTTTTTTTGATTTTTTTTAAATTACATGCAAAAATAATATATAAAACAACGATTGAACATTTTTATAACAAACTAAACAGGTTTTGCTGACATCACATCGAAAAATAACTTGAAATTTCTGCTTTCTAGACACCAAAATTTTTTTTTGAGAAAAGCTGTATCAATGTGCCCCAGTTCCCCCTACTTTTTCTGAATTCCATTCTGCTGTTCCGTTAGTTTGTAGGAATTGATATTTAAAAGAAAAATGAAAGTGTGTCCATAACAAAAAGAAAAAATTTCAGACAATTGTGAAATTAATTGAATGAGTTTGATTTTCAAGATTAACTCAAATTCACGATAATTTTAGCACAATCCAAGTCAGGCTCACTTTTTAAAAAGTGAGTTAAACTCAACTGAAAGAAAATGAGTGAAACTCCCGAATTTCAACTCAAGAAATTCGCTCATGCATAACACTAATTTATTCATACAATTGTTTATCTACCAATTAGAAAATTTTGGGGTTTTATGTTTTCTTTCAAAGAAGTATTACACAGGTCGGGAAAAGCAATCCATTTCTGACTTTTTATTTTGGAAAAATACTATTTCAAAACAGTAATATTCACTTCATTTAATCACAGAGTTTTTGCGATTAAGAAACGCGAAGATTGGAATTCGAAGTAGTGGTAACAATTCGGGCCATATGCATGCTACACTTCAATGCCAAATACAGGTGAAGCTCTTTCTGCAGAGATTGAAATAAATTGTGAAATGTGAAACATTTTATATGATACTAAACATTCTGAAAATTACAATAAGGATAAGAAAAGCTAATGTTTATAATTAAAATAAAGATTACTGTTATATAAGAGATCCCCTAAACTGAAAACATCTCTGCGACTTGCAAAGTCATATTTTTTTTTCTTCCAGTAATTTAATCTGTGATATGCATCGCTTGAATTCTTTAAAACGGAATTACAGGGTGTCTAGCAAATAACACCCTGATTTTAAAATTAATTTTCTCAAAAACAAAGATCGACAGAACTATACGGTAAACGATTTGTTTATTAGGTAAGCTGTAAGAATCTTATACAGAAGTTTCGAACGGTGAATATTTTGAAAAGATTGTGTTCTGATTGCAAATAATGCTTTGATTTGACATTTTTCTTGTTTTAGATTGCTTGCAGAGATAGAGTTTTTAGGCTTACAGTGCTGTAGTTTAACGATTTTTCGAACTAAATTTCTTGAATTTGGAAATTTAAAAAATTTAATTCCAAAAATCTTTAAACTATGGCTATTTAAGCCGAAAAACTCATTCTCCACAAACAATCTAAAACAAGAAAAATGTCAAATCAAAACATTCTTTGCAATCAGAACACAATCTTTTCCAAAGTATTCCATCGTTCGAAACATCTATATAAGATTTTTACAGCTTACCTAATACACAAACTGTTTACCTCATAGTTCTGACGATCTTTGTTTTTGAGAAATTTAATTTTAAAATCTGGGTGTTATTTGCTGGACACCCTGTATATACAAACACACCCGCACATATGCATATACATATCTGAGTTTTGTGGTGCATGTGTAATAAACATATTTTCAACATTTCTGTGGCAATAAATACAAATTAAAAAGGTATCATCATGAAACATCAAAATTTATTCAAAAGCTGAATGAACCCGAAATTTATTAAATTCTGTTCCAGTTTTTGATAGTTAACATAATCATTTAGCCATGAAATACATTAAAAAATCATTAACGAATACCCTACTATTTATAATGTTTTTTATTGCACAAAGACAGCCGATGACACAGTGAAATAAGAGCGCAATTAAATAGATGGATGCAATTAATTTTAACTTAGGAAGAACAATTAAATTTTTTTTATATGTTCAGTGTGAAGTTTTTCTCTTCAAGTAAATGAGATATTAATAAGCAATGTCTAATGAACTTGGGAAGTTTTTTTTCTGTAAAACACATATTTTGGAGAAGTTTTTAATGCATGCTTGCAGAAAACAGTTTTTTAAGAAACTTTTTAAAAATTAATATGTGAAAGTATTGCTTAAAAATGAACTAAACCGTGGTTAATTTATGAAACGATAAAAGCAAAAAGCATAAATGAAAACTGAATAATATAATTCTTAGATTTCCACCATATTTTTCTAAATGAAAAAAAAAAGTACAAAATGTTTTTTCTTTGATATGTTCAGTGAAAAGTTTTTCTCTTCAAGTAAATGAGACAAATAAGCAATATCTAATGAACTTGTGAAGTTTTTTCTGTAAAACACATGTTTTGGAAAAAATTTTATTGCATGTTTTCAGAAAGCAGCTTTTTAAGAAACTTTTTAAAAATTAATGTATGAAAATATTGCTTAAAAATTAACTAAACCGTAATTAATTCATAAAACGGAAAAAGCATAAATAAAAGCTGAATAATAAAATTCTTCGATTTCCACCATATATTTCTAAATAATGATAATAGTAAAAAGAATTAAAAAAAGGTACTTTCTTTGATAAGTGTAAAATTTTTCTCTTCAAGTAAATGAGATATTAATAAGCAATATCTAATGAACTTTTTTTTTTCTAAAAAACACATATTTTGGAGAAAACTTTAATGCATGTATTCAGAGAGAAGTTTTATAAAAAAACAGTTTCAAAATTAATATATGAAAATATTGTTTAAAAATGAAGTAAAGCGTGGTTAATTTAGAAAACGATAAAATCAAAAAGCCTAAATGAAAGCTGAATAATATAATTCTTCGATTTCCACCGTATATTTCTAAATAAATAAAAAAAATACAAAAGTTTTTTTCTTTTCTTTTTCTTAATAAATTTGTTTATATATTTTTGATATGATATTCTATATACATTACATATAAAATAACTAGTTATTTAAAACTCAATACATTTTAAAATATTCAAACATATAATAATAAAAAAAAATTCCGAAAAGGAAAAAATAAAGCTTTGGAATAGTTTTATATTAAAATGATTCAAAAATTTATTGAAATAGACTTCAGTTATTAAAATAATTATTTAGCCATTAAATGCATAAAAGATGGTTAATTAAAAAATCTACAGCTTTTGTAATTTTAAAAATCAGAGTATATTCAGACGCGGAGTGAAATAAAATAACAGTTAAATAGACGAATGTAATTAATTCTAACTTAGGAACAATTACATTTTTGATGTGTTCAGCAGAACATTTTATCCATGAAAACTAAATCATATAAATCTTAGATTCTTTTTTAAAAATTAAGCGCTAAAATTTAATTTGATATATTTGTTTATATCATTTTGATACGCTATTATGTATCTATCAGATAACTGGTCATTTCAAATTTAATACACATAAAAATCTTCAAAACACAAAAATAAAATTAATATGTTAATAAAAACACATGTTCAATAAATAAATTAATTAACTGATTAAAATAAATATTAACGTATCAGAATATTTTAAAAATCTAAATTCTTTAGACTTTTTTTTTTTTTTTTTTTTTTTTTTTGTATTTTTTTTTCACATGTTTTAAAATAGCTACTTAACCATAAAATCTTTAAAAAAATAATGAAAAACCTTAGTAATTTTAGTGTTTTTATTATTCAAAGATTTGAGCGACACGGTAAGCAGGGGCATTGAATAGAGGTAGAAATATTGGGATGATACCAATAGGAACATCGGAGGTCAAACTTATGGAGTGGGTTATATTCGTCGATAGATTTTTATTTTTAGGTCCCCGATCCTGAACTTTGTGTGTATTATTGTGTAAGCTCTCGTGGCTTAATGCAGAATCTGGCATCAACTGAAATGTCCTGTTATAACGCTAGGATGGTAATAACATCATATGCTAATATTACGCGTAGTTATGAAGAAATCTGGGAAAATAGTACTGCTGTTTCTGCATCGAAAGGATCTCTGTCATGTGAATCACAATAAACCGTTAAAAGTTAATTTACCTATCGCCAAAATTCTAAAATTTGCTAGGCAAGTTCTATGATGTGAAAAATATATATTTATTATGAAATAGGGGAAGATGGGGATACTTGAGCCATTTTTTAAATTTTAATTTTTTTAAATTTTTTATAATTTCTTAGAACAAAATAAAATATTGAAAATGAAAATTTGATATTTTTTCTTCAATTGAAAACCACTTTCAATTAATTTTGAACTATTTTTTTTATGTTTAATAAATTTTTACTTTTTCTTTTGCATCGTGGCTCAAGTATCCCCATGGAGGAGATACTTGAACCAGATGTCACATTCGCACCAGTATTTTGAAAAGAAAAAAACCGATTTACAATATATGCGAAAAATGCATTAAACCTTTTTAAAATAAATTTGGTCGAATTTTCTGGTGTCGTTGTGACATTTCAGAATTAAAATTATGTGGTAGAAAATTCTACCAACAGAGCTCAAAGGGTTAATCACCATACTTTCAAAATGGTACCAAGCTATGTGATTTCTTTTTTACATGTTCAGAACTATAAATATGTTACCATGTTGACAGTTGTAGAAAGAAAAATTGACCAACTGTAGAGATAATAGGGGTGGCTCAAGTATCCCCTATGCTAAAGTATCCCCACTCTCCCCTACTTTGTTTATTACAATGACTTGTAGTTACTTCATATACTTGCAAAATGTTGTGGAAGATTTTGGATGTGTTCTCGAGATAGCTGACAGTCTAAAATGTACTCTTCAAAATGTATACAGGAATAATAACGACATTTACTAGTGTTATTACCCCAGTCGAATATTTTTAGTGGCGGAATTACAATTTTCATTATACGTAAGAGAGGCCATTATTGTCATTGTTGAAAACTAAAATGGTAATTTACAGCTATCGACCCTACTATCCACTGTTTAGGTCATTGACATACTAATTGCATGGGTCGCAGCGTTCCTAAAACTTTCCCACTTTTCTAGCAGTATTTTAGATCAAAAATCTTCGTGTCAGATTCATTTAAAGTCTACAATGAAATTCTACTATAAATATTTTTGTTTTAAAATTGTAGTAGTAAAGTGTTAAACTTTTAGGGACGCTGCGACCCTTGTAATTGTAGATTAAAGAAATTTGCAGAAAAGAAGATTAAAAAAAAATTCATAGGAAAACCTAGATTTAATGCATCAAATATCAATTTTTTAATGTTGTGGCTAATAAGATGCGAAGAACATAAACTTTTGATTCTATACTTATGATTAAGGAGTATATTATGGTAAACTGAAATATAAAGATATGATTTAAAATGAGCAATTAAAAATCTTTACGTTTGTTATAACGATCAATTATTGTACTATTATTTTAACACAATCAAACTGATTGGTAAATTTATCATATGATATATATGATCGATCGTATGATAAATTTACCAATCAGTTTGATTGTGTTAAAACAATAGTATATCTATTTATCCATCGTTATATGGAGCTCCATTACCTCCGGTTTTTTTCTGTCCAGCTGTTTAAATGACAGACCAGATGTTATTACCAATAAGGTTATCTGGGCGAAAAATCCCAGCCGGTTATCGTCCAGTTAGCTTAAATGGTAAAGCATTGGCCTTGTAAGCCAAGGATCTTGGTGCGATTCCCTTGGTGCGAATTAATATCATATGTAAGGTACCCTGGGGTAATAACGCCACGTTAAGGTTCTAGCAATTTTCACGGCTTAGTTTTAGATTGTATTTTTCAAACAAATATAGGATCTGATACAGCATCTCATTGACTATCTGTATAAAATAAAATAATTTAACAGATATGTATTCATAAAATGTAATGGCGTTTTTTCTTGACCAATGCTATTTGGCGTTAATACCCACCTATATGGGTAATAACGCCACGCAAACAAAACTATAAAATAAGATGGAATAATGACATGTAGATTACCCAATTCTAAAAATACAAACTCTACAGCTCTAGAAATTGACAAATTGCAATCTAAGCTATTGAAAATGTACAATTTTTTTGTCACTCTGAAAGAAAAAGAAAGGTGTGGTGGTGGCGGGGGGAGGAGGCAAAAGAATATCTGATTCTAAGGTAAGTTTTGCTTAAAAATGACCATTTAAATAGAATTATTAGAAACATTGCACGGATTATTTGAATCAGTATTTATATTCCCATGTATGCATTCTATGCGACAGAAAATATTGATTTTTTTGTGAAAGTGAAAGAAAAGGGAGTGAGGGGGAGCTTCAACAAAATACAACACCCTGTGTCTCTCTTTGCTTAAAAAATCCCGCTTAAATATGATTATAAGAAACATTGCATGGTTTTAACCATTCATAATGTAATATTTTAATCATATGAAGTTTTATAATAACTAGAGTTATATGTAATAAATATTTTTGTTAAACCTAAACTGCTGTTAGCGTCTCACATACCGCTGAGTTTTTCAAATTTCAGAGTTTAACTATAGATACCGGGAAAATTTTGTTTCATTTGGAGTCCTATTACTATCTCTAGAGACTTTTGAATAGCTGAATTTTATTTATAATAGTCCTGTATATAAGACTCAATACAAAAATAATATTCTAAAAGTTAATTTAACATTTTATTCATCGTTAAATTAAGTGGTCTGACAGGCCGCTCACAGTAAGTTATGCGATAATTTTTGTCACAGCAGTTAAGGGTTAATATTATTATAGTAATCTAGTAAATTGTTTTTAACCCATAACTCCACAGTAATGCGGATTCTCCAAACCTACAGTTAAATTGTCGACGTTTTAAAGAACATGCTTTAATAAATTTTTAATAAACTGAATAAAATTTTTGATTAAAAAATATTATCCCAAAGAGATTTCTTATTCAATTTTATACATAATTCATATGGTTATATATCATTATCTCTATATTAGCAACAAAATTAACCTTTAACTGCTGTTAGCAATCTGACTGAACACTGTACCCCCTCCCCCCCCCCCAAAAATAGCGTTTAACTTGTATTTCCCAGTTTAACTATAGTTACAACTGAAATTCTCTTTCGTTTGGAGTTCTCGTAATATTGTTAGAAATATTTGAATAGATTAAACTTAATTAGAATTAATTCTGTACAAAAAGTTTAGCGCAGAAACAGTATTCTATGATTTTTAATCATAGATCGCCTATTAACCTTTAACTAATGTTACCGGTCTCGTAGACCACTATTTTTCTTTTAATTTTTTAGTTTAACTTGTAATTTTCAGTTCAACTGCAAACACTACCGAAATTTTGTTTCATTTGGAATTTTAGTACTATCACCAGAGACTAAATAGGTGAATATTAAGTATAATACTCTTGTATAAAAAGTTTAGTACAAAAACACAATCCTATGAGTTATTCCCGCCTTTTATTAATCTTTCAATTTTGCGGTCTGACAAACCGCATCACATTCATAAGTTACAATTTCTGTCACATCAGTAAATTTATAAAGTTTTGAAAAACCGAACGCTGAGAAAGCGGACAGTTAAAATTTCGAACTCAATTGAACAATCCATTGGAAATTTAATAGAAACCTTATTTTGAAGATGTTCGAATTTGAATCTCGAAAACATTTTGATATAGTTTTATTTACAAGAGTTAAAAATTATTTTTTACATTAGTAAAAAAAAATAATATAATAAAAAATAAAATAGAGAGATTATTTTTAAGTATTGGGCACCCCCCCCCCACCCTTAATCTTACCATTTCAACAATGACGCCAATAACGACGGGGTAATAACGCCAATCCTTGGCGTTATTACCCCGGGATACTTATTGCGCAGTAAATCCTAAACTACAAATTATCTCGAGAAGATATCCAAAATCTTCTACAACAATTTGAAAGTACATGAAATACACTACAAATTTATGTAATAAACAAAGTATTTCCGGATAAAAAATATAGTCTTCACATCAAAAACCTTATTTCGCAAATTTTAGATCAAGCGTTAATTTTAGTTGCTTGTAAAAACAATAAGACCTAAAAATGAAACAAATTAACTTGAAGCTGTTTTTTGCGATTTATATGACTCAAAACCCTCCTGCGCAGAGCACATGGGTGTCATTTACCTGATTATTTCATAATTATTAAAAATATAAGCACTTGGCGTTATTACCCCGCCTGGCGTTATTACCCCAGGGTACCTTAAATTATTTTGTAATAGAATTTATATTAAGTTTTGATGAATGTCGATATTTAATGCCATAATCCATTACTTTTTTTAATGTAGAATCATTCACGATATTAAGATTTCCAAAGACCTTAACCGAGTTCCTTGATTGCAAATAGGTGCCGAAAATTTATAGTTAAAATTTCATGGTCAAAAAAAGAAAAAAAAAACGATAATTTAAGATTAGCTTTAGAAAAGACGAGTGAACGCTATCGACAGTTGAGTGTCGCTCTACTCTAGATTCGTTTAATTCGAGGTTCATTTAATAATAACCAGTCAACGAAGCGAATGAAGCTCCACAAATATTATAATAAAATTGAAAATTTATCTTATTGCAATTAGTTTATATTTTACGGGTATTAAACAAATTATTTGTAGTGGATGATATTCACAGAAGATGTTTTATATATGAAATTAAGAAATGCTTTATTTAGTATTTTAATGTGTTTTTCTGAAACAAATAAGTGGCTTTTAATATAAACTTTTCTTTTTCATTAATACATTAAATTGCGATGTCTCTACTTTTATTGTTACATTTTGTCATACGGTATTTTGAAATTAAAAAATAATAATAATAAACGTTGTTTTTTTTCCTGAACAAAAAAATAATAACGAAAATTATTTTAAACTTATTATTATGCGGTCATTCCCCTTTGATTGTTTAATATCATACGGGGAAATGCGTATTTCAAAGACATTTCTTAACGTTTCTGAAAACCTCAATTTATTGCAAACACAATCACCCTATTCTTTTTATTAAAAACAAATTTTTGAACTTTAGAATGTTTGTTTCACTATTTTTTTGCAGTGGAGAAAAATATTTTCTTTAAAAGAATATAGCAAATGTAAGGTTCTTTGATAGTAGGTCACGGTATTCTAATTTGCAATATTAAAAAATAATAATAAGAAGAAGAAAACATTTTGATTTGTGAATTTAAAAAATTAAAATTGTCATTCATAATTTTTTTTTACATAAAACTATACAATAAATAGATTATGAATTACTTCAATTGAAAGAAAAAAATGCAAAGCAACTGAAAACTAGTCGGATGTGGCAATCCCAAAACTTTCTTCTATGTCATACACGTTAATATCGCCCCCCCCCCCCCCCAAAAAAAAAAAAAAAAAAAAAAAAAATAGCAGCGTCACCGGGTAGGTAAATTTACACAAAAATCGAATCTGCAAAATCTTATTTCAAGTTATAACCAAATCTGAAAATTTCATGAAAATCCATGTATAGATATGAGATAGAATAATCGCAGAAATAATAAAATATTGAATAGAAACGCCACCTGTTGAGCGATTTACTTTAAAAACTATTGAATACTCATTTATACCAAGGACTAACTGATTCTGAATTTTGAAGAAGACTCGTGTATCAGATCCTGAGATAGAGCTACTGCGATAATCATGAATGATGCCGTATAGCAGTACCACATGTTAAGCGATTTACTCAAAAAATTAAAAAATACTAATTTGTATCGAGGAATAACTAAATTTGAAGTTTGATAAAAATTCGAGCATTAATTTCCCTTTTCGCAGATAAATATAACTTGGATAGAAATTAGGTTATGAATAAAGGACAATATTGTCGGAAGTACTTTTGATGTTCTTTCGAAAATCCGGAATTTTCAAAAATAAGACAGTCCCGACTATGCCGAATTTTCGAGGTTATACTGCATATATATATTTGTATAATTTAAGGTAATATTTTTTGTGTAATCTTAATGAAAAGAAATATTTTAAGAAACAGATAAAATGTACCAAACATGTTTGTTCAAGACGCGATTCTACAAAACTAGTTATTTGTAGAAAAATGTACTGAAATCTGCCAAAATAGTTAAAAAAAAAATAATTATTATTATTCTAGTATACAATAATAATAAAAAGAAAAGATACAACAATGACGAAAATCTATTCTGGTAATTAGTTAAAATATAACAAAAATAACATCGACTTTAAGAATTAAGAAAATTCTTCACTTCATTAATATATATATACAGTCGAGTCTCTATATAATGAAATCCATCGTTCCAGTAAAAAATTCGTTATATAGAGAAATTCGATGTATATAGAATGATGTTAAAAGTCGTATTTAATGTGTAAGTGTTGAACAAATATTATTTTTGATTTTTTTTAATTAAGAATTTGAAATGTTTAAAAGTAAATATTAACCTAACATTTTATTTCTTTATTATTTAAGTGTTTCAAAAAAGAGAAAAGACATTTATTTGAAATCTTAATGAAAATCAAATAAGGAAGACTTGCATTAATTTCAGACGAAAATATGTGTAATTTTTTGTTGTTTTGATTTTAAAATTATTATGCTTAAAAAAAAAAAAAAAAAAAATGCTCAAATTTTAGCAAGGAATAAAAAATTATAGTTAACATTTTACTCTATTTGAAGGCCTCTCTTATGTGCTCCTCATTTATTCCTGTCTTATATGTGTAACAATCCAATTGACTCTGTTTTGAGAAGGATGTGGAAAGGTGTGTGGGAGGTGAGATGAATTCGTTGGATTTAAAGAACAAGCAGAAAAGTAGTATAAAATAAAACTCAGCACTGAACGATAAATCAAAAATAAGTGATGGAAAATTGATTCCATATGATTTCGAAGCTTTTTTAAAACTGAATTAATTAAGACCAATTTATGAAAAAATTCGTTATATGGAGATAGATATTTCGCTATATAGAGACTGTTTTTAATGTAATCATGCGAAAAGAGGACCGTTCCTACTAAAATTCGTTATATAGAGAAATTCGATGTATGGAGTTTCGTTATGGAGATACTCGACTGTATATATATATATATATATATATATTTATAAGTCTAAAATTTTAGAGGGTTATGTTATTTACGACATGTTTTAATACTCCATAATCATTGTAAACTGATGAGCTCTCCCCAGCCTCTCTCACCTTTAGTTAAGATTTTATCGCCCAAAATACACGTATGATAAATAAGTAGCGTTAATTTAACATTAATATACAAGAACGCCTCATTCAAGTAGACTTATTCAATAGAAAAACAGAGAAAATTAAATATTTAACCTTTTGTTTTTTGTTATTCACAGTTATAAGCTAAAAAAATCCTATCTGTTAATAAAATATTAAAAAAAAAATAACTTGTAATTTTTACTTGACAAAATTCATTATAAAAATTCTTTTAGTAAAAGTTTAACTCAAACAAAGAAATCTTTTTTTTCTCCCAAAGATATTGATGGATCAGATTTGCATCTTCAGCACATGCTTTTAGAAAACCCGTTATTTACAAAATATGAATTGAAAAATATCAATACAAACACATACAACATTTTATTTTGAAACAAGTTTTAAAAATAGAAACATAAAAAGGGAAAGATACAAAGGACGACATAATTTTATTCTAATATTAGTTAAGATCTAAAAAAAGGAGAGTAACATCGACTTCAATAACCATGAAAATTCTTCCCTTTCTTTTAAAAAAAAATGTTTCCGGTGCTAAAATTTTAGCAGCAGTTTGTAAAAGAGCTGTCAACAAAAGCTCAAAATGATAACAAGGCAGTCTTTAATTAAAACCAACTGAAGTTCGTTTTTTAAGGTGTTACTTCATAACATTTTTGAAGCCAATAACAGGGTTGCGTTTCAGGTCGTGCTTCATAATCATTATAATCTGAAGCAGCTCCCTTATTCTGCTTAGTATCTCATCGTGTAAAATATACAAGTAGCGGAGATTTGTTCTTTTTCGTTGAGAGAAGCGGGGAAAGAGTTTTAAGAAATTCTTTGGAAGTTGTGTTAAAAAGTTAAAAACTGGAAGACAAGAGCGGACTGAGACATTTATTTTATAAAAATGGAAAGATGAGACAAACACTTTCACTTTAATTATTTTAATATAAAATTAAAATTCAAGAAAATGACGAAATAAGTAATAAAGTCATTAATTCTTTTCTCTGCTTATTAAATACTTCGTTGGCACAGTGAGATTTACACAAAGATAGGATTTTAAAATAAGAAAATTTTGATGAAAAATTACAATTTTAATTAAATATTTAATTTAGTCAAAGTACATGGAATTTTTTCAAACTTTAAACTCAAACAACTCAAGCATAGTACTGATTTTATTTCAACCTTTGTTGTAATTTAAATGTTAAAGTGGAAATTAAGCTGCAAATCATGGTTTTGCTTTTTTTTTTTTTTTTCGTTACTTGGGTTTATCTAGAGCTTACATTCATAATTAATATTGTGGAGAAAAAAGATGCAATTGATAAAAGAATCCAAGACAAATTACCTTGAACTAATTTAACAGAATGAAGTAACTGTTGAACTGTAAGTAATTAGAGTGAATTGGGATTTGGAAAATTAAAAATTTTATAACAAAAGATTATAGTCTTAAGTAAGAGATGTTTAGGGCCACCTTCATTTCAGTGCGTCGCTATCTTCAAATTCGTCGGGTGAAGATAAAGGTAAGACCATAATTACGCAATTAGTTTTTGAACGACCACAAAATGATGTAAATACTGGTAAATTTGAACACTTTTCTTTCTATTCTTAAAACTCATGTTCAGTCAATTCATTCAGATTTTTTCCCCTCTCGTATCAATTTAATTTCACAAAAGGTTTCCTTCTTTTTTCAGATTTTTTGTTAAGGCACAAGTATACTATATCGATTTGCTTACGGATATCAAGTGTATAGAATGGAATTTTGAGATGAACCTTTCCGGTCCTGCATTTTTTTCCAATTTCGGGGAAAAACACTTTTACGCTACCAAAATTAAAAGTAGCTATCGAAATAACAGAAGTTACGATTTACTGAAATTTAACGAATGTGTTCTTTACAGAAACCTAACAAATACAACTATTTTGCATGTTTTTCATATAAAAGTAATCCAAGGAAGAATTTCTTAAGACGTTGTGAAAATGCCGTATTACAACCAAATTAAACAGACATAAAAAAAAAAAAAAAAAAAAAAAAAATTGTAGTATTTTTTATCTTTTATCACAAATTACTAATTCGGAAAGATGTTTCTAATTTAAATTTAAAGAGTGAAACATATGTCTGAATTGAAAGAAACGCCAACTGTTTGCTAATAATTTAAGAAAATTATTATTATTATTATTATTATTATAATTATTATTATTATTTAATTTTGAGATTGTACAAAAGGGATTATGGTTGTATATAAATATGATTGTGTGCTTTTTACATATCTCCAAGCCATTGTTTATAGTTTAAAGCATTTTAAAAGTAAGGAACATATTTGTAACTATGATGCCCGAAAGGGTTAATAAAATATAAAATAATTTTAGTTTAAAAAAGAATAGACGAAAGTTTTGAACCTTTCGATTTACAAGTTTTTGCAATTCTCGGCAACAAAAAATTAAATATTTCAACTATTTCACGATGCTAATAAAATTAGTAACAATAACGTTGATAAATGTGAACTTTATAAATTACAAAGACAATAGTAAAAAGTTAACATAAGACATCATATAAGTACAAAGAACAAATTTAAATGTTTTTATACAAATCGATTATCTTTAAAAGATAAATATCTCTATTCATAAATTTAAAAAAAAAATCTGTTTTCAGCAAATATATATATTTTTAAATAATTACCTACTAAATGAATAACAGTATGTAAAACATGGTAGTGGATATTTTTTAATTTTCTCTCAATTTTTATGTAAAATACTTTAATTGAATTTTGACAACCTTTAAAAATTTATTTTACACTCATCGCCCTCATTGCTCAAGAATCAAAGATAACCTTTATAATATGAATTTTAATAATGGAGATTCTTAGCACATAACTTTTATAAAATAAAAACTATCAGGCAAAAAAAAAATGTGTAATATAAGTTAAGTGAAGGTGAAAATTTAACAAATAAGTTGTTTTACAGGAAGGAATCATATTTTTTTCGGAAGAAAATGAATCTTGATTAAAAATTAAAATCAAGAAATAAATGTGTATGAAAAAAAAGAAAAAGGCACTAAATATAAGCTTATAATTCGCACCATAAAGGTTTTAGAGACATCATTTATAAATATTAAATATATATATAAATGTGTGGTCACTTCTTTTAATTTTTTTAATATGTCCAACTTAAAAAAAAAAGTACTAAATATGCTCACAGAAAGGAGAGAAATGCAAAATAAAAATCTTACAACTTACCCGCAAAGCTGGTAGAAGTATAATATAAAAATGTAATTTTAAAATCTGCAATCTTTCTCTCGTTACAGCAATACGTTTGCTTATCATGGCTTAATCTAAATAGCCCTTACATCTCCTTAATCACATTTCAGAAATAATTTAAAAACTGTCACCTTTATGCTTCAATGTGCGGGAAAAAAACTGACATTTCAAATCAGAAAGCAACAGCAGTATAAATATGAGGACAACTCGCCTGAAATTTCTTTCGCATTGAAGCGATCTCTGCAAATTACGCTTAGTCTAGACAGCTTGTGATTGCCCATAATCGAGACTTAACAAAAATAATGCACAAATTACTATATTTAATCATTGACATCGAAAGCAATTTCTAACTTTTTTTGTATTATTTACAATGGTGTGTAATGCCTTATGATATTCTAAACACTTTGTTTATAGGTTTTCTCCAATTTCCCATTTTGCAAAAGTTAAAAGAAATAATGTAATTCACATGTACCGATCATTATTCACACATGTAACATTGATGATTTATATTAAATAATAACATTTAAAAACCTTTAGTGTTAGTAACAACAGTATTAACCCTTTCGTGATGGGAGCATTTTGCTTATTTTTTAATCTTTTACCACTGGTTTTTCAAAACAGAAAATTTTTTGTGGTTGAATCGCGAAAGTGCTCCGATTAAATAAGGTAAACTTTACAATAAAAAAAAAACCCTGCGAGAATAAAGAAGTATTCCAAGCACTTTAAATGGAACGTATACCGGACGCTTATCCCCAAGGGTTTAATAACATTTGATGTAAATAACCTCACTATTAACAACATAAAATATTAGTGGCAACATTATTACCAATATTGACATTTTACAAGACCATTTAATATTAGTGACAACATTATAACAATATTTCAATGTTATCATATTTCAAAGACCACACCATCCAGCTTTTCCACAGAATCTAAAATTTATCTCTCATTTTAGAGATGTTCCATGCAAATTATACTTAGTCTAGACAGTTTTTGATTGCCTAAAGAGCAGACTTAACAAACATGTCGCACAAATTACTATTTATGATCATTGACTTCGCAAAGCAATTTCTAATCACATCTGTAAGGCTATGATTTAATTCTTTTAATATTGTTTCCAAAGTCGTATTATGCCATTTCAATATCTTATGATATCATAAACACTTTTTCCATACGCCTTATCCAACTCGCCATTATGCAAATTGTTTAAAAAAGTACCACCATCGTAATTCACACATATCATTATGTGCACGAGAGAGGTGGTCACGGATTTATCTAACGTTCTTGTTTACAGATGTCAGTCTTACAAAGTCAGACAGATTACAGTCTGTATTCGTAATATCATGTAATAGTTTTTCCTATCGGTAATGGTAAAAAATCCGTATTATCGTTAATGGACAGGCCTGGTCAAAGTATTATTATACAAAATACAGACTCATATGCATAATAAATCTAAGAAAATTCACACTTATCTTCCCTTCAGTATATTTTAATAAAGTATGTGAATTGTATAAAATAAACAAATAAATGAAATAAAAGAAATAAATAATAATAATAGTATCAATAAAATATTAGCGCTTTAACTGTGCTAAGTTTGCATTCTCTTTAAATTACTTTTAGAAAACTGATAAATGTAAAGGGAATATTGAAGAAATTTTAGGAAAACTTCAGAAATGCTACATGTTATATATTTATCCAATTAAGATGAATTTATTATCAAAGTAATTCTTACGCATTTATCTTTGAGGGAAAAACATTTTCAGTAAATGGCCATTTTAAAGTCAGTCTCTGAATAATACTGTAATATTTGACGTATTTTAAATTACCTTTATTAATATATGATATATAATTTGGAAAATATTCCAATTGTGAAAATGCTTGCAATTGCTCAGGACACACTATAAAAAAAGGATAAAAAAATAGGAAATTTTTTTTAAAATCTTTTTTAAAGTATAAAAATTTATTTTTAGTGAAATGCACTTTTAATCAACATGACAAAACAAATATTTCAAATTTAAATTAAACCTCGCCAAATACTCTCAAACAATAAATTAAATTAAAAAAAAACTTTAAAAAATAAGATCTGCAAAAAAAAATATGATATTTAGATCTTGTTTTACAGCTTTATGGGCTTACTTTCACCTATTATTATCGCTTCCAGTATGTGGAAATTTACAAACACTTTTATATCTCGGATAGCAAATGATGTAAATCCAATCTTTTTGTAAGGTTAAATAAATATTTTGTGCAACAAATCCAGAAATTAATCGCTTTCTTAGATAAACATGGTCAATGTATTATGCAAAATATTAAAAGTTATTAGATATACGTATGATGAATTCACAAATAGATTTCCAAAATAATATTTATTTTCAATATATAATAAAAAGGAAATAAATAAATAAACTGTTGATTTTACAAAAAATAAATTACGTCCCAAGTAAACATAATATTAAACAAGAAAAAAAAATCTTTATGCAATATAATATTTTTTTTCTTAACAATCAGCTAAGCATTTTGATTTCTTGGTGTATATTTATTTACTTTTATGACGCATATTATTTTACATAAACTGAATATATTATATAGATTTCTATAGAATCTTTATAATACATTATTTTATATTTTTATCTTTTCATACTTTTATTCATCTATTTGTTCTATCACTCTGTGTGATCTGATATTTTATAGCAAACATTTAAAACTTCATTCATCATCCATCTGTAGGTATTTAGTGGATTGACTAAATTTAATATGATAATTTATTTAAAGCTTTAATAATTCGAAACTTTTCAAGCTTTATTTATTTTAAAACTTGACGAATTTATCACATTCTTGAAATGCAATAAATATTTTAAATAAAGATTTGGATGGACTACTTTGTTAAAATTTAGTAACGTCCTGAAATTTGAGAAAAAAGAGAGGAGGCGTTTGGTTACGGTAGTTTTATATATATCATATTATAACATATTGATGAGTTACATAATGCAATTAACAAGACAAATTTGTTCTCAGGTATTTAGCAATTCTGAATGATAAAAAATCAGCTTCATTTTTTACCATCACGTCAAGGTTTTTCGCAAATCGCAAAAATTTAAAAAAGTCGAAGCATTGCGAAAATTCAATGTTATAAAATGCATGCAGTTTTTTCTTACACTAATTTATTCATCTTTTGGACCATTCAATGCATTTTTGCAGCTAAACATGTAAAATACATTGTGTATTTAAAACTTTTCAAATTTCATTCCATGTGTGGAAGTTTCTTTGAACCGCCCATGTTCTGCCTCTCGTTTTTTCTTACATGTTGTCTATTGTGTTAATCTTGGTGTCCTAATTATTTTTGGCGGTTGGTAAGGCCGGAAATTTATCACAGAAGTATTTAAAACATTTAGGGTTTGCCAAATTGCTTTGAAAAAAATTACCCTTTTTTTTTTTTTTTTTTTTTTTTTTTTTAACTTTTAATTTTTAACTTTGAAATTCCATATTTGAAAAAAACAATATCTGACGTGATTGTTAAAAATAAAGGTGATTTTCGGATTCAGTGTTATAAAATTGATAGCAGTCAATTATCAAAAGTTAAAGTACATAGCCATCTTATCTATAATTTATAGTATTCGTATACGGTTTGCGAAAAATCCAGACTTGGTGGTTAAGAAAGGAAGATCATTTTTGGATTTAACGCTAAAAAATACCAAAATAAATAAACATTCAATATTCAAAAGTTTAAAAAAAAAAAAAAAAAAAAAAAAAAAAAAAAAAAAAAAAAAAACACAACCACCGGATGTTTGTGTAATTGATTCATTAATAAAAGAAATGGACTTTTTAGTTACATTTCTTGATTTTTAAAACTCATAGTACCCTTAAAGTAGTGAAATGCATATTTAGTTGTACCCAGCGAATTCTTGTAAAAGTCTTCAAAGTGACATCGTAGTTCGAAATGCATATATTCAAAAATTTGCAAAAGTTATTGATCTTCCTCAATTCTTTAGAAAGAAACATAGGGAAGGAATTAGAATAGAAGGAATCGAATTACAAAAGAATTCATTAAATTCTGTTGCAATTCAATTATCTCTTTTTAACAGTTTAAAACATTGTTGAAAATGTTTATGCATTCGGATTGCCTGTCTGTCGTCTGACCGTGATCTAACTCTCATAATTATAGTCGGATTATCATGTAACATGCTATATGTTGCTGGAGTTTACAATGCCACATTTGATATTGAAAATGTATAACATTTACAGTTCGTTCATAGGGATAGTCAAAAGAATCCCATTACATTACGATTTAAGAGGAAAAATTGTTTGTATTAATAATATTATACTATTTCAAATGTAATGAAATCAATATGTATAGATAAAGTGCACAAAAATATACATTCTCTATGATATTTTATAAAAATAATTTATCATTCATTTTCAGGGGCACTCAAAAAAGTTCGGTTACATAATAATCTATACGAGGAAGTTTTTTGCAAAGTATTTTAATAAGGTTACACTATTTCAAACATAACGAAATTTTTATGCATTAAAGAATAGCTAATTTTCTTACGGGAGTATATGACGAGCATAACAGTTATTGTTTATTTATAGAGACATAGAATATTTCGACTATAAAACTGTTCAAGAGCGATAAAACTGAAGGTGATTTTTACAATGTGGTTTGCGACTTTATGTTTAATTAAAATTCTGTATACTACGTGATGTGCATAAATTCTGGAGATCATATCTAGGCAAAATAATTCGTAGGCATTGCTGAGTATCAGTGTGAACTGTTTAAGAAATGCGTTTAGCATTTTTTACATAAACTGTATTTCGTATACCAAGAGTTTTTTTTTTCTTTTTAATATAAATTTATACACAGGGCTTTCAGACAGAAACACTGCCGTCTACGGATAATAATTTCAGTTTTAGTTGTGTTGTGCAAATTGTGGTTAGTTCCATTTTAGTTTGATATGAGGAGTGTATTAAAATATGTAAACAATATACAAAATTATCCGAGTGCATTTTTATTTATTTGTGAAAATTGATGAAGGCGAATTTATGACTCTTTTATGCTTTTTGTAATTAATTTAAATTTTAACGCGCAATAAAGAATAAATACAGATCTATATATCATATCGAATTCTAGAACCATCCCGGCTATAGGTGAATATAGAAATTTCTGAAATCTGGTTTCCATTTTTTTTAATATTCTGGAAGTGTTGGAAAATATTTCATGATTTCTGTTTGATAAATGTTTTTTCTCTTGTTTTTTATTTGCAATTATTAAAATCAATAAAAACAAATATTATTATATCAAAAGTAACATATTTTTCCTTATTTGTTGTTTTTAAACTCAATACATTTATTCGACCTTTTTTACTTTGCTAGTACACTTTTTCTGCTTATGAGCATTTTAATGACTAACAACTGTTTTTTTTTTTTTTTTTTTTTTTTTTTTCTTTTATAGTGAACAGTACCCTAAACAGCACCTCATAAGTGTAATAATAGTAACAACAATCCAGATTAAATAATAGTAGTGTGCGTATATGGGTGGTAACACATTATAAAACCGACTCAATGATCACCTTAAACTGAGACTGTGTCTCGACAGTTGTTTTGGCGGAAAAAAACCGGTTGCGGGGTCATCGGTAGAGTTAAGTTCTTCCCTCCAATACCTTACTTATTTAACTATCAACTAAATAAGTCGGTTTTTTAAAAAGAATATCAAGAGGGAGAAACGGATGGCTCAGAGTCATTTAAATTCTTCAATGGCGGGATTGAAATACATAAACAAATGGTGGAGAGGAAAGATAACCACTAAAAAATTCCGAATTCCTGACAACCCCAAACTCTACAAAATGTTGCTCTAAAACGAATAAAGAACAAAACAAAAGAGAATTTTAAAGATAAGTTTTAGATTGAAAGAAAGATAATAAAACTTTCAAGTTTAATGGGAAATTTAAAAAGGATAAAAAATGTAAATCAAAAGATTTATTTATTTTTTTTTAATCCCTTTTATTTTGCTTTATGAATTAAGGAAATTGAGAGTTTTCTTTGTTCTTCTTAACTGAATACTGAACAACAGGATTATTATTATTATTATTATTATTATTACTTTGAGATGTTCATAAAATTATTTTTGAATGTAAAAGATAAAATTTTCAGACTTAGAATTTAATTTTTTTTTTTTTTAATTTGGCCTTAAATATCTTAAATTAAGATCGATAATATCTAAATTAGGATCAGATGACGATCTTTCTTAAAGTTTCGTAAGCCAAAAATAAATTTTAAACACCGCCATTGACACATTTTTCTGTACAATCTCTTAACTTTACAGAAAAATGAAAAAAAAAAAAAATGGTTTATTGGTATCTAAAAAAGAATAGCTGCAAATTGCATGCTTTTACAATAAAAATCAATTTTTTATCACATCTAGCTAGTTTTTATTTTAAAACAGCTTTAGGTATCAATTAAATTAGTTTGTTTAAGAGGATGGGAGGTTATTTGAAAGAAGAAACAGACGAACGAGAAGCATTTCAATTTTTAAATGACATAAACGAATATAAACAAAAAGTACAAAAGAAGATTGTTGGAGAGTTCTCATCTTTTTCGCATTTGTCAAAGTTAAGGAAAAAAAATTAAGGATCAATTTCAAATTAGAAGAAATTGAATTAAATGTTTTTTTAATTGATGTTGATGTTGTTGCTTTTGTTGAATTTCTAAAAAATACTAAATCAATTTTGATAAATTTTAAATAACACCCAACTTAGTGTGTACTGTTTCACTTGTAAGAAAAACTTATATGAATCGGTCACTTAGTTTCAGAGTAATAAATAAACTCACATATAGAAGAACAAAACAAGAAAAAAAAAACACGCATCTAATAGAGACTAATTTTCTAACTGTTAATCGTACGATATCTCTTATCTCATCACCGGCCGAAACGTTTTCTTAATTTAACAATGTTCACTACCAAATGTCACTGCGATCGTCATTTATCGTTCAGCATTGTTTAACATTTATAAGATTCATTTTTTTTTTAGCATTTTTTGGTTGGTTGATTGCCATATTAGATCTTCTGGCACTATAGCTCTAAGCTAAAAAAAACTATAAGTTAAAAAAAGATCGAAATATAATTGTAAACATATAAAATTAAAAATAAAATTAAAATTAAAACTGTTATTTTGTATCATAAATGGAAGTTCGATGAATAAACTAAAATTTGCATGAATTTATATTTCAGTGCAAAAATATGTTGCTTTCTATTAAGAAATCTTATCAAAATATTTGTATAGTCACAAAAAAGCATTAATATACATACATAAAAAAATTATTTTTTATAATTTTCTTTTTTCTTTTCCTTTCTTTCTTTTCTTTATAATATTTTATCGACACGAATTATATGTTTTTACGTTTTAATTAAGATTAAATTTGTTTTTAACGTTTAAAAGTAAAAACAAGAAATTTCACTAAAACAACTAAATAATAGGATTTATTTTACAGTGTTATTTTATGATTAACAAGATCTTGTTCTAAATAGCCAATACCAAGGTTTTAAATAATAGCTTATTTTGTTCAAATTTATCAAGAAAAATGAAAATGAAGAATGCAGTCGAAGACCGTATTTAGCCATGCAGAAAACTGTTATTGTTCCAAGTAAGAAAAGAAAGCGACAAATCAGCATTAAACAGATATTAATCATGTACAAGATTCAATCATCGTATGAATTCTGTTTGTTTGAATTTTTTCACCTCATTCCTTCAATTATCGCCTTTACACCTAAAGAAGCTGAGGACACCGCCTACTCCTTAGAATGATTGTGTGCAAAATGATTTATTGATGTGGAGTAAATCCTTTTTACAAGTAAGCCATATTTAACCATTTCGAGTTTTTTAAATTATGAAAAAGAAGTTAAGTTGTTAAAGCAGTTGAGTATTTACTGTCATTCTTAAGAGACGGTTAACGGTTAGGGGCTGTACATATATATCGTTATCATTTTTGGGGAGAGGGGTGGTCTGGCACATGATATCGTAAGATATCTCTAGAAGGAGGGAGGGAGGTGTCTTCTTATATCGATATCATTTTTGATCCAATCAAAATTTCCTATTTATATAGGTAACATGATCTTTGGTTTAAAATATTATGTTATTATTTTCTTAGTCTTTTATATATCGATTTTTATGAAAACACAAAGTTATTATTAAAATCACTGAATTATTATAAAATTATTTAGTTTTAAGATATGGAATACCTCCTACGTTTGACATTCCTATTCTCCACTTATGCATATTAAATCACGGTTCGAGGAAGTGTATATAAAGTATATTTAGAATAAAGCTCGTATTTACTAATAAATAAAAGAGAAAGAATGTTGTCTACTTGTTTTGTTGATAAGAATTTCTATCTTTCAGCCCCCCCCCCTCAATTCCTTCTCCGTTCGGGACACATGCAACGCGACTTTAATTACTATTGAATGCATTATGCAACAAAAAGTATTATAAAATACTTTTGAATAGTAACTGTTTATTTTAAGTATTATTTAATGTAAAGCAATAATTTATTGATTCTCTTCATTTGAATCAATAAAGTGTGCGAAAAATAAATGTAACCAATTTTGTATATCACTTCAAACAAAAAAAGTCCCCCATCCCCCCCAAAAAATGCACTCTTTGATAACGATATTATTACCGGACGAAAGGGGGGGGGAGGGTTCGAGAGAAAATAACATATGATATCAAAAAAAAGGGGGGGTCAAAAATTTCCAAAAAGTTGATAACGCTATATTTGCACTATTCCTAAGGCATAACTGGTATATTTATTGCTAGGAAATTCCATTCTGTATCTATGGAAATGAAAGAAAATGCATACACTTTTAGATGATTTTTCTTATCCAAATTTATTTATATCAACAAAACAATAAACTTTTCACGAAATTCATTGCTTCAGATTCTGATTAAAAAAAAAAAAGTCAAATATTCAAGTTTATTGTGTCAGAACATACGCCAACTATAAATAACATTATGACGGAGAAGGGATCATTCATAGATTAAGAATAATTACTTTTTAAATATTTTTCAACATATTTTAAAGATTTAATATTTTAAAATTTTGAAAAAATGCTAAATTATTAAAATTACAAAATAACATTAAAATCTTTTTTTTTTTAATAAACAATATTTCGTATTTAAATGCTTGATATTTAGGTAGATAAAACAATGGTTTAAACACCAAAGCCTTTTAACTAATTAATTGCAATCAGTGAAAAGAAATATGGAATTTTTAACATATGTAAGGATAAAAAAAGGATTCGAAAAATAGGTTTGTTTACCAATAAAATTACGGGAAATATGAATTTGTTTAATAACAATTTGCATAAGTTCTGCCATTTAAACTGTCTTTTTATCTTCCTGTATTGTACTGTGGCAAATACCATCGTAATTTTCAAATGATTACTAAGTTTGTTTGAAAACTCAACTTAATATGTGTCAAAATAAAAATTCATATTGTTCTAAATGTTTTTTTTCTTTTACATGTTTATAATGTACTCATAAACCACAAAAAATTATAAGAAATTTATTGTTTATAATATATATATATATATATATAAAGTTGAATTATAACGTAGGAACCTTATTGAATAGCATTTCATTTATTATTTCGTTAAAAGATTGAAATTTCAATATTAGCTATTAAACATTAAACTGAAAAAAAATGTTCACGGAAAGATAAGATATAGTTAATAAAATTATAATTATAAATCGCTGTTTTATATATAAAATTAAAGTTTCTACATAGAATAATGATATGTGTGAATATGTAATTTCTTTTATAATATAGAAAGAGTAATTTTGAGTCATAACTTATTAAGTTTTAAATTCAAATTTTAAATCGCCGTTTTATATATAAAATTGAAGTTTCTATATAGAATAATGATATGTGTGAATAGATAATTACTTTCATAATGTAGAAAGATTAATTTTGAGTCATAATTTATTAAGTTTTAAATTCAAATTTAAGCTCCTGAATGACAGTAAATTGCGTATTTAGTCATACAGTAAATTGTTAATATTCAAAGTAAGAAAAGAAAACATCACTATTTAAATCAGCATTAAATGGATATTAATCAAGTATGAGATTCAATCTTCGCATGAATTCTGTTTGTTTGGATTTTTTTCACCCCATTCCTTCATTTCTCGCCTGCACACCTAGAAAAACTGAGGACACCGCCTACTCTAAAGTTTCTTCTCAAAAGCTTTGTGGATAAAATGATTCATTGATGTGGATCAAATCTTTTTTTTTACATATTTTCCACCACATTTAACCGTCAACATGAGTTGTTAAAATTATGAAGTCAACATCGAACTGAATTTTTTTAAGAGAGAGTTAACGCCTAGCACTTATATCTCTACATATTGTTTGAAAATGAGACTCAATATCTGTTAAAATAAATAAATAAGTAAATAGATGTTGAATATTAAACATTTGAAATAACCATAAGTGCTGCATATTAAAATTCGAAATTGAAAATTAACAACTGAGTTTGAAAAAAAGAAATCATTTATAAAACCGTGTCATGAGCAAATATACAAGATAGAAGGTAATACATTATATTTATTCCCTCTTCTTCCTTAGCATTTTCTTCATATATGAGGTTTTCCGCAACCAAAAACCATGCTTAATTTTTTTCGCCATTCTCTTCTGTCTTCCGAATCTGCCTCACCCAGTCCATAATTTTCCATATTTTGTCTCAGGTTATCGCTCAGTCGGTTTTCTCGGTTTTTCTCTTCTGTTCGTCCTTCAGGTTGCCAGTTCATTGGGGATCTTGGAAATCTGCTATTTCCTAAACATGTCCAAATCATCTCAATCTTTTGCGTAATATTTCGTCACCTGAGAATAACAAAGTGCTCTAACTGTTTTTTTTTTTGGGGGGGGGGCGGGGGGGACTTATAAATATAGAAAGGTTCTATTTGTATCTATGAAGAAATTTTTGCATCAAAATGATGTTATATATAATTTACATATGACATTATTTTAATCCAGAGATGCCTTCATAGATACAATTAGAACCTTTCTACATCGATAAGTCAATTTTTTTCAAAAACACTTTAGAACCTTATTATTCTCAGGTGACGATTTGTCTTCACATTCAATTGATTTCTTATTTCATTGTTTGTCTTTCTTTTTAATTTCGATGTTCTTGCTGCTCTTCTCCAATAATCCATTTCCGTTCCTATTTTTTTTTCATTTGTTTTATTTATTTTTCACCATATAGTAAAATAGTTTCGTATTGTATTACAAATTATTTTTTCGTCTACTTTATAATATCACTGCTTTAATAACACAGACTTTAATGCTGATATTGCTTATCTGGCTGTTGCTACTCTTCTATTTATGTTCATTTCTGTTTCACCTTGTTCTTGTATTTATTTAATGATTGTTAGTTTTTTCCCCGGAAAGTGAGAAATCATGCACTCAAACCATAGATTAGCAAACTATAGATAGCATTTTATACTCGTAGAAAAATTAAGGTTTTTATAAAAACAGTCCCAAATTTTCCAAGTTTTTTGCTTATAATTTGAAGAGTTCCTAATATAAAATAATGTTCTTTTCTGAAAATGTGACAAACAATATTGTACACAATACCCTGTAATCGAAATTAAAAAATGATACAAACTGTATGAAAAAAGAGTTGGTTTACTAAATAAATTTCCACTGCGCATGCATAAATGATATCAAATTTTCATTTGCATATTGTGTTAGTTAAATGTATAGAGCAATTTTTGTGAAAGTCTGAAAATCATAGCTCAAAAATTCTGAAAGTGATCGTCTGTAGAATAAGTTCAAAACTCGTTGCTCCCAAAATGAAGCAAAAAATTGCCATTTTTTGAGGGTTTTTTTTTATCCAAATATAGTATTTCGTGCCATACTGTGCATTCTATATTGACACTAATCAATGGATATATGGATACAACCCCTCATCTTTTTGCTTCATTTTGGGAACAATGTATTTTCAGCTTATTCTATCAGCGACTATTTTCAAAATTTTCAAGCTATGATTTTGAGATTTTCACAAACGTTGCTCTATAATTTTAGATAATACAATATGCAAATCATTTTTAATATCGTTGACGCATGCGCAATGGAAAATTACTTTGTAAACCTACTCATTTTCATGCAATTATTATTATTTTTTAATTTTAATTATAGGGTTTTGTGTACAATATTGTTTGTCATATTTTCAGAAAAGAACATTTCTTTATATTAAGAACTCTGCAAATTTTTAGCAAAAAGCTTGGCAAAATATGGGACTGTTTTTATAAAAACCTTAATTTCCCTACGCGTGTGCAAGCTATCCATATAAAAATGAGCACAGTTTATTACAACAAGCCACTTAATCATAATGTACAGTTTGAGCGCTTTTATGGCATTAGCTTTGACAGGGTTATCAAAAAAAAAAAAAAAAAAAAAAAAAAAAAAAAAAAAAAAATCATTCTTTTTATAACCGACTTCAAAGAGGAGGTTACGATTTCGATCTGTATGTATTTGTTGTTCACTCATAACTTCTTTAAATATGAACCGATTTTGATAATTCTTTTTTTGTTTGAAAGTGTAAGATGCCCGTGTGGTCCCATTTCAATTTCATCAAATTCTGATGATTAGAAATTTTTAAAAATAAAAACATGATAATTCCAATTCTTTTTGAAGCAGTGATCCAATTATAAGCGTTCATTTTTCAGGTATTCACAGGCTTTCATGTCGAGCACACAAGTCACATGTGTGTGTACAATAAATAAATAAAATTTCAGGCTATCACTCTCACACCAATGCGAGATATTTTTTTCTACAAAGTGCGAAATCTTGACTAACAACGGCCGAGATCTAGATAGATTTTGCATTGTTAGCGAAATAAGATTGATTGTTATTGTTGTTTATTGAATAACATACATCTGACTTGTGTGCTCGACATGAAGCCTGCTTATAAGCCATCGTCAATATACAGGGACGAGATAGCACACAAGGAAATATTACAACACACGAGAAGTACAACCAGGAACTCCACACAAAGAGTGTGTGCAATGGAGCCAGTGGGATTCGAACCCACAACCTCATTATTAGCGGCGTGGTGTCTTAACCACTCAGCCACGGAGGCCCAAATAAGATTGATCAATGTGAAAATTTCCAGTGTTAGAAATTTTTAGCTTTAGCTACATAATGACTCCATTGTTTGTGTAGATCTCTATTTTGACCAATGAAAATGCTCCATCCATCTGCTGATTAAATCTTTTTAAAAATAAAAATAAAAATTCAGGTTCTTTTACAAGCAGTCGTTCAATTAGAAGCGTTCTTTTTTCATGCTGCACTGTAAAAAATTAGACCCTTTTGCTGCATCGTCACTCCATCGCTTTTATAGAAAACCATTACTTCACCCAATTATGGAGCATTCTCATGGGTCAAAAGAGCGATATTCTATACAAGCGGGGGGAGTGATGGTGCAGCAAAAGGGTAAAATTTTTTACAGTGTGTTACTCTTACGCAGATACATGATCTTGGGCGATTTTGACAGGACCGGAATCAGGTATAGATTTTGCGCTATTGCAAAAGGATATTGACCAATAAGATAAATAATACTTGCTTTAAGCAGCGACAATTTCGCAAAAATGCAGGCTTCTAATTGGTCAATCTGGTTTTCTTTAAAAACGCAAAATCTTCCCGATCGTATCCAACGCCGTGCGAAAGAAAGGTGAAGGGGCGATTGCCCCGGGCACGGAAATTCAGGAGGCGCCAAATTTATAGTACCAACATTATTTTTGGGTTGTTACAAAAGAAAGTTGGGGGAGGGGGCGCCAAATTGACACTTTGCCCCGGGCTCAGTTTTCTCTTCGCATGCCCCTGATCGCAGCCAAGGTTAGCAAAATCAGAATGGCCAATTAGAAGTTTGCATTTTTGCGACCTTTTCGCTATTTGCTTAAACAGTGAAAAGTTTAGAAAAATGCAGGCTTCTGATTAGTCAATCTAAATAATGGGAAAAATATACATATGGATGGTAGCTACTGTTGCAGGGATGCGAGTCCTTTGCAAAGTGCGAAATCTTAAATAGATCAATTCTTGTATACGCTTAAATGGAAGGTCTGCATCGATGATTGCCGACATCGGAAATACACTGCCAAAAATTTGACCCATTTGCTGCATCGTAACTCCACCGCTTTTTTATAAAATGGTTACTTTACTGTGTTATGGAGCATTCTCATTGGTCATAAAAGATATATTCTATGAAAGCTGTGGAGTGACGCTGCAGTAAATGAGTCAAATTTTTAAAAGTGTAGGTGTCAAAAAGCTAAAAATCCACTTTAAAAGTACCTTTATATGTCAGAGCACAAGTGCCTGTGTATCAGGGTGCTTTTTATGCCGGATGCACAAAGAAAAAGTATACATTGATATGTGTATCGATACTGTCTTGAGACTCAGATTCAGTTATCGAGTTAAATATTGAGATGCTTTCAGATTTTCTTCTGACAGAATTCTTCGATATCAAAATGGTGATATACGGGGATATTTGATAGGTTGAGACGAATCACGACAAAAGAAAATGGGAAAACATTTTGATGAGTTTGCCATTAAAGTGAGGCTAGTTAACTTCTTGCACTCAGGGCCTTCGTCGCTGAGTGGTCCAGACACCACGCCTCTTTGCGCGCACTTTGCGAGCGTAGGAGATTCTGGGTACGAATCCTGCTGGTTCCATTGCACACGCTTTTTAAGTGGAGCTCTTGGCTGTACTTCCTTCGTGTTATAAAAATTTCCTTGCGCTATTTCGTCCCTGTACACTTTTAAAAATTTGAAACTTTTGATGTATCGTCACTGCACCGCTTTTATAGAATATCTCTATTTTGACCAACAAGAATGCTCCCATAAAAAGGGTGGAGTAATCGTTTTCTGTAAAGGCAGTGAAGTGACGATGCAGCAAATGTTTCAAATTTTTAACTGTGTATATTGACGAAGACTTATAAGTAGGCTTTCATGTCGCGCACACAAGTCAGATGTATGCAAGTTGTCCTTGCACTCGTATAATCGCACTCGTTAGGCGACTATCGTCAAGTTTTGGAAGTTTGGAATTCCTACCTTTTGTGTAATTTGGAAAACCGTGTCTGTCGATACCCATTTCTGAGGTCCTTAACCGGGGAGAACATGTGCTTACCCAGGGTATAAATGATTTTATCTTTGTCACCAATAAAATCAAATTATAACCGTCATTTTATTTAAACGAAGACAAGCCTTACAAATTATGCGCTAAAATGTATGGAAGATTACTTTAAAAAAATTAGTGGTTGCAATTGCAAAACCCATACGCACTCCGGGTCTAAAAGGCCCGGCGCGCGTCCTCCCAGGTTAAGAATCGATGTAGTACTTAAAGTTTGATGAATGCGACAACTTTTCGAAGATTGAGATCTTATCTAACCAAGATACCACATCCGAAAAACCTAAAGATTCACAACGATACTAACCGACATTGTAAGTTGCTTTCGAATAGATGAAAATGAAATAGCAAATTGACCAACAAATTTAATATTGTAAAGCCCAGCAAAGTACATCAATTAGTCAATGCATTGCAAAGAGACATCACATATCAGCACACAAAATTGAGTATTACTGTATGAATAACTAAAAAGTAGGAAATAAAATAAGCTTTTAAAAAAAAAAATATCAACCGACTTCAAAAAAAGCGCTAAAAAGAATTAAATAATTCTTTAAAATTCTCTAATGACAAAACGTTATTCAAATATCATACATCGAATATCAGGTACCGGCATAAAAACGGCTAAATTTAATTTATATAATTTAATAGCCACCAAACATGGATTTTAGAGAGAATATTTTTCAGAAGAGATGAATTTGCATAGTTATGATTTAATTTATGAATATATACATATAAAATAATGAATTCCTTTTTGAATTTGGTGCCAAACTATCTTAAATATAATAAGAATTGTGAATATATTGCCCCTAGTATAATAACTAAAATGGTAATGATCATTGTCGATTGTGATTGTTTGGCACCAACTTCAAAAAGTAATTCATTATTTTATATGTATATATTCATAAATTAAATCATAACTATGCAAATTCATCTCTTGTAAAAAAATATTCTCTCTAAAATCCATGTTTGGTGGCTATTAAATTATATAAATTAAATTTAGCCGTTTTTATGCCGGTACCTGATATTCGATGTCAGATATTTGAATAACGTTTTGTCATTAGAGAATTTTAAAGAATTATTTGATTCTTTTTAGCGCTTTTTTGAAGTCGGTTGATATTTTTTTTATAAAAAGCTTATTTTATTTAATTTGTTGACGATCCCCTATGGAATTCCGGGGAAAAATCTTCACGGAAACCTGTTGTCTGTACTATTATATTTACAAACTTTGAGTTTCAAGATAATTTAATGTATTTTTCTGAATATTTAACAAAATGCCTAAAATCGCAAATGGGCGGTCGTCTTTACCATATAGGGGGAACAGGGGCACATTCATACAGTTTTTTTCTAAGAATTTTTTTGGTGTCCAGAAAGCAGAAATTTAAAGTTATTTTTTCATCTGATGTCAGTAAAACTTGTGTAGCGTGTTTTTAAAATGTATAATCGTTGTTTTATATATTGTTTTTGCATATAATTTTTAAAAAATAAAAAAAAGTCATTTGTATCAATGTGCCCCATTCCCGGGGCACATTGATACACCTCATAGGTACTTTGATACGTCTGGGAAAAATGGAGTTAAAATAACACCAATGCATATTTTTCATAGAAAAATAGTTAACAAACCATTTTATATTTATTTATAGAAATTCAAATCATCCACTTTTTTTGCAAGCAATATAAAAGCAATCAAAATGAAATGTATAATGACCTGATATTCTGGCTGTTCCTTGTCTGTTTGTTGGCTGTGGTAACTTTGTCATATCTGGCACTTTAACCACAGAATTATTTTCTTTCTTAGGAAAGATAGAAAATTACCAGGTTTTCTGTTTATTAGTCGGTATATAAACAAAAAATAAAGGATAATTATATTAAAAATTCTGTTTATAATATGATTATACTGTGCTGTTCTGCAGCTTGTTTTTCTTAATTAACATTTATGATGTCGAAAATACCTTTTTCTCTGGAGAATCGATATAAATTTGGGAATTTCTGCGCTGCTGTCTTTTTCTTTTGCTAGTTCTACTATGTTGGGTAAGTTCATACGTCTTCTGTTTGGAAAAATACTATAAAATGTTCTAATATAAAGAAATTAGAGCTATTTCACTTCAATAAAAACTAATATTAGAAATTTTTGGCAAAAAATGGTATGATTAAGCAGTGTATGGTAAAAAAAATAATATTAGGTAATGAAAAAATGTACTAGATAAACTTTTCTACCAAAAATTGAACCGACTTCAAAAGCTACTGCAAAGTGAAAAATAATTTTTTTACAGAATAGTATTAAGAAATTAAATTAAGAGCGTAGTATTTATCATGCGTATTATTATATTTATGTAGATTAATTTGATTTTTTGAAGTCGGTGCCAGCCAAGCCAAGTTACATGTAATTTTCCAATAGACACGCATCCAAGTATCTACGAGTTTTTTTACGATTTAATATTTAGTTAAAATTTTAACTTTATTCTTTTACGATTTGCATTGGATAATTAATTTTAATTTTGAACTTGGCTTGGCTGGCACCGACTTCAAAAAATCAAATTAATCTACATAAATATAATAATACGCATGATAAATACTACGCTCTTAATTTAATTTCTTAATACTATTCTGTAAAAAAATTATTTTTCACTTTGCAGTAGCTTTTGAAGTCGGTTCAATTTTTGGTAGAAAAGTTTATTTTTCTCTTTTTAGTTAAAAGTTAACGATTTTTTTTTACGTCAGTTAATAAAAATTATAACACGGGAAAAATCACTGTAAACCATACACGTATGTCAGGAGTGGGGTTCGAACCCACGATCTCTTTCAAGAACCAGAAATCAAATCTGCTATCTTATACCGCTCACCCATCTGGCAGCACTCCATTCGGCGAGCTTAGTCATCGTCCATGTTACTTTTAGTTTGCAAGAAATCACTAATTTTATTAGTTTTTACTTAATTAGTAAAAAAGTACTGAACCAATTTCAATGAAATGGAAGAAGCACCAATGGAAGAGTAGCCTCTTTCATTTAACACAAAAAAACAAATTAATCGGTTGGATAGTTTCGGAGTAATCGGTGAACGTACATAAAAAAAAAATACATTCGCGCCGAATTGATAACTTCCTCTCCTTTTTTGAAGTCACTTAAAAAAATATGTAACGCGGAAAACTTTTTTGTATACTATATACATATGTCAGGAGTGAGGTTCGAACTGACAGTCTCTTTCAAAACCAGAGATTAAATCTGCTGCCTTAGACCGCTCGGCTGTCCGGACTTCATTCTCCTCAGAGATCTTATTCAATGTCATGTTACTTTTCGCAAGTCTATTCTCTTTTTGAGTACTCTTTCACTGATAAAGTATTGAATTAATAAAATATCTCTGATACTCTGTGGTAACGGTTAAATACAAAATATTCCTAATAGCATGATTAGTATTTAACTTGTTAAATATATATTTAAAAATTATAATACGGAAAAGATTATTGTATACACGTACGCCAGGAGTGGGGTTCGATCCCACGTTGCCTTTCGAAAACCAAATCTTAAATCAAGCGCCTTAGGCCGCTCGGCCATCCTGGCATCGGTAAATGTATTTGACATTCATATTACTACTGATTTGCGAAAATCACTAATTTTATTAGTTTTTGCCTAATTACTAAAAAAGTACTGAACATGTTTCTATGAAACGGAAGTGGTACCAATCCGAGAGCAAGCTCTCTCATTTAACACCAAAATCAAGTTAATTGGTTGGATAGTTTCGGAATAATCGGTGAACATACATAAAAAAAAATACATACGCGTCGAATTGATAACCTCCTCTCCTTTTTGGAAGTCGGTTAAAAAGGATTTAGGTTGTACCAATGTGTCCCGACGTAGACTGTATCAATGTGCCCCATACTGCTATTCTGAATAAAATGAGCCTCAAATGCAGCACTTCGTAATTTATCTAACAATAAAGAATGAGGAACTGATAAAGATTAGCTTTACTTTCCAGGGAGAGTATTCTTTTCGGTTGAAAATACTGGAACATTTTTATAATACCATTTCAATTGTAAAACTGAAATTTACTTTTGACCTACAAAATCAATAAACCACCCGTC
Source organism: Maratus speculifer (assembly GCA_964019185.1). Classification (NCBI taxonomy): domain Eukaryota; kingdom Metazoa; phylum Arthropoda; class Arachnida; order Araneae; family Salticidae; genus Maratus; species Maratus speculifer. Next base: position 299,713,204 of record OZ025297.1, on the reverse strand, counting down.
CCTTTTCATAAAACTGCTGAATCATTCCAAGACTTTCTGTATGCAGTTGTGTGCACTAGCATCACCTTTTGGAGCTGTTGTGAAAATTACTGTATTGGCCCTGTGAACTGTAAAGGGGGTGTATCAATGTGCCCCAATTCCCCCTAGTGTATATGAGAGTGGGAATCAGATAGAAAGTCTAGAAATAGGCACTAAATTAAAATTAAAAAAAAAAAATCGAAGTACGTGTGTATCCTATTATTTGCTATCTAAAACAATTTTATATATTAATCAGAAAATACATATTCACATGTGTAGTTGTAAAGAATTCTTCTTAGCACACAGAGGTCTGAAACTGTTTTCTAAAATGAATAATCAGATGTTTTGAGAGCTTTTGTTTAAAATAATTTAAAAAAATCTTCAAAGGAATTTTAATAGAAATAAATTTATTTCTAAAGGGAAAACAAACGTTAAGAATACAAAAAGCCAATTGCCAGGCATGAAGATTAGAAAATGGAATGTTTTTAAACTCTTCTTTGAAATAAAAGTGGGTAATTCCACTGAAAACATTTTAAAAATTTAGAAATATAAATGAATTCAGATAATAACGAATTGTATGAAAAAAATGTGAAAAAAATGTCAGAAAAAACATGACATGGAATGGCCCACATCACAAAGTCACATCTTAATTAATAACTATTTTAATTCAGAAACTGTTTTGATTTAATCCTCTGACAGTCTTGCAAAAGATCAAAATTATAATTTTTTTTTTTTTATCTGCATGTTGTTTGATGCGAAAAAAAGACAAGTTATCAATACTATATTTAAAAAAAAAAAAAAAAAAAAAAAAAAAAAAAAAAAAAACGAATATGAATGTAATCCTTGAGACTGTTAATCCTTATTCAATGTATTAAAAATGCATTAAATCAATGGAATTATATTATTTTAAGAATTGTTTATATTGCAGTAAAATCTGGAGTACAGTAAACCTATTAACACGGACTTGTCAGTGAGAATGTTATAGAAACATATATTTGCGCATTGATTTAAATTCCAGATTTTAAGAAATTTACCAGTAAAAGTTTTATTCGATTTAGCTTTATAAAATTTGCGATACAAATTTTCTTTGCTATAATAAATACAAATAATTTATTACACACACGAATCATCTACAATTATCTATTAAACATTTAAATTAAGAAAATAACTCACATTAAAATATTAATTATATTAAATATTAAATAAATACATTTCAGTATAAGAAATATGATTATCTCGTCTCCATTTCGTTGTTTTTGAGCAATGTATGTCACAGAAAACTAAATCTATAAACTCCTAAAGCTACTCAGTGAAATAAAGTAGATAAATTCTGTTTTCTTAAAAACTCTATTCCTAAAATGTAATGGGGAAAATGTGTTTTTGTTTTATAAAATTTCATTAATTATTTATCAATTACTTTTTAATTTATAATCACGAAGTCGCATCTTCTTTACTATTTCAATTCATAAACTCTAATTACGTCGTTTAAATTCATATCTCTAGGCTTTAATTTAAATTCCAAAATGAAATAAAATTCCTCCAAATGCAAGTTTATTTCTGTATATTTTTATAACACCTGCGTTAAACTTAGAAATGCTCCTTGGAATAATAAATTAAAATGAACTTTTTTATATAAAAACACTTATGTATGCACAATCATCTATCAAATGCACAGAATTCATCAAAAAGACAAATATAAAATAACTTAAATTGTTAAATAAATACGCTTTCATTGCAAAAAATATGACTATCTTTTCTTTAAATAAATCATTCTCATCCATATCTGTCATTTCAAAACAAAACTTTAAAAAGTACAATAGTTGTAAATGAAATCTTAATTTAAATGTATTTGTAAAAGTTTTCTACACCAAATTAAGCAAAATATGTTTTTACTTTATGAAAATTCATTAATTATTTATCGATTGTTTTTAAACTCATAATCCCAAAGTCGCATCTTAATTACTATTTATTTCACAAATTGACATAATTTAAATACACATCTTTATGCTGTGATTTAAATTCCAGATAAAATAAAATCTCATCGATGATAGTATCTTTCAATACATTTTTAAAACATCCCATATATATATTTACAAAAGTTCCTTGCAATAACAAATTCAAAAGTGTCTTTTTCCTCAACACAATCCATGCATGCACAATCATCTATCAAACGCGAAACATTTAGCAAAAAAACTGACATAAAATACTTTAAATTGTTAAATAAATACACCTTCAAAGCAAGAAATATGACTATCTCATCTGCATTTCATTGCTTCCCAACCATATCTGTCATTCCCAACAAAACAAAAAATACGAATCTTTGCAATGAATCAAATCTTTCACAATTAACTAAAATGTCGAATATAAACGAATCACATACATCACTAGAAATGTTTAGTTAATTGGATTTTCCTGAACTCCAGTAGGAATGCAACATTTTTATGGAATTCTTCTGAATTATCCATTCCAAGAAATACATTTTTGTGCTTTAGTTAATTACATAATTAATCATGTTTGTGGAAAGGTTTTCTTCGTTCAGGAGATATTTGGAGACTTGCTGAAAAATGCATATTAATTGAAACGAAGTAAAAAGTGAATTAAGATAATTTCTTCGGAAATATTTAAGGAATATTGTTTTAGAAATTGAAAATGCATTCGTTTTACATAAATTTATAGTTTTTTCTTCTCCCTGTTTTAAAAGCATTTTGATGTACCCTCAAGGAAGGAAATATTTGTTTTAAAGTTTTATATGAAATCTGATTAAATTGAGCTTATGTGTATTTACTATTAATGATGATTAGAAATCAAATGTAAGAGATGAGAAATCGTATGAAAAGCAATAAAAAGAACTGGTGATACAATCGGTACTGTAGTAACAATTTTAGAAAATATAAGTATTGGTAAAATTAATCCGATTTAATTTCTGCTACCAACATACGACACAGTTTTAACTTTAAAATCAAAACCCTATTTTAAAACTGTATAGTCTTAAAAAATATTTTCTAAAATAGATTAAAGAACTTTTTTTATATAAAAATGTTCAAAACTCGTACAGCATTCATTTAGAAGGTGTTTATGATTATTGTTTTATTATGAGATCCAGTATGGTTTCAATTAATTTTTTCTTTCTTTTTTTTATATTGTGCAGCTTATTATAGGTTGTCTTACATTAAACCTGGCATGGTTTTCAAATATTTCATATCCAATTATTCAAAAACTATTTTACGATTTAAAATCCCCTTTTTTTTCAATCAGATTTTAATCTCAATTAAAAAAAAAATTAAAAAATTTTTGAACGTGAATTTTTTTTATCTATTTTATAGCTAGATGATACAAAACTTGAAAGGTTTGAATTGTGTCTAACAGTGCTATAGCACTAATATACAACAATGCAAGTCGCACAGTGCTATAGTCTCTTATTCATAATCTTCATACTAGTCAGCAAGAACACCAAAGATAGAAAAAGGTAAATATTTATGAATATGTAAATCAGGATGCTGTGTAGAGGATTGAACATAATAATCAAAGATGGTATGGACAAGTTTGTAGATTGAAAGAAGAGCGATTTCGAAAAATTATATTAAAATGGAGACCAAAAGAAAGACAAAGGAGGAATGGATCAAGAGTGATTTGGAAAACTTCTATTAAGGAATCATTGAAGGCTTATAAGTTAAGTAATCTAAATTACCCTAGAGAGATAGAACTGAAAAGAACTCTCAAAATTACTTTTATTCGCTACATCCACCTACTGTTCAGCTGAAAGTTCTAAAGATGGTGGAGATGATCAAACCAAGTGCACGCATAGCTTGGCTTATCAAAGCAGTTGGGAAATGGAGTTGATATGCCACCAAGAAGTAACAGAGGCTAATTTAAATAAGAGTGTTGTTTGATCAAATAAAAATTATTTGCACCAGTGTTTTAGCACGTCATTAAGACGAACTATCATAAAAGAACAAAGGGCAATATATGTGTTAAAAGATCATAAACAATACTTAGAATCGAAAGTAAAAATTATAACTTCTCAGCAATTTAGAAAAGTATAGTTTATATTTAGAAATATTTTAAATGCTTACTTTACCCCAAAAAATACGTTTCTGATCGAGAAATATTAATTGAAAATTATTAAATTGTAGACACTACCAAGTTATCAGAGCTGTAATATTTAATATCGTTAAAAATTTGCATTCTTTGTTATATCCAAGTACTACCACGAAAGTTGCTAATTTGCAATTAGAGTAAGCAGTCAGTTCCATTATACTGTTATTCTAGCGATAACAAGTAAATATGAAATGATAATGCTTATTTTTATTCGCGCATAAATAGAAAATAGCAATACTTTTATTATATTTCAAATAAAATCAGTAATATACGACCATTATCAGAACACGAAAACAGGAAAATAAATAAATAAAAATTATGAAAATTTCATTTTCTCTTTGAGATATAATACGAAAATAAGTAGCTGCATGATTTTATTAAGTTGGTACAGCGAAAAATATAATTTAAAAAACCACTCGATTGCATATGTAAAAAACTGAATAAAGTTCAAACTTGTTAAGTGATTCAATAAAAACTTTTTTAACACGTCATTAAGGACGAACTATCATAAAAGAACAAAGGGCAAGATATGTGTTAAAAGATAATAAACAATAGTTAGAATCCAAAGTAAAAATTATAACTTCTCAGCAATTTTAGAAAATTATAGTTCATTTATTTCACAAAATGCCTTGAAAACACATACTTTTTTTTTTTTTTTTTCACGAACACTTTGCTTACACCTAATAATTTTAAGAAATAAGCTGTACCGAACTGGTCGAAAAAGACGAGAAAGAATTTCCCTTGCTTGCCTTTAAAGTGTCGGGTCGCATCAGAGTAATTTTTCCAGAAAAGTTTTAGAGGATCAAAGAACGAACAACTGGGAAGACGAGTAAAGAAAAAAAAACTGTATATAAAAGCCTCACCAAAAGTAATTAATTAAGGGGAAATATTATAGCATTTACAGCACTGAGATAGTTTTAATATAAAAATTTGAAAGCGGGCAATGAAAATTTTCAGCCAGTTTTTAAAAGTGATGAAGAAAAGAAAATATTTTACAAGACTTCGAAGCACGTAAAAGTCTATTGAAGACATGTGTAAGGAGTAAAACTTACATAAGTGGTTTCAACAATGAGAATTTTAGCGCAGCGTGAAAGAATAGCGTTTTTATTAAGTTATTCATTTCTGTGCTTACATAAAATATAAAATTAAGTAATTAATTAATTACAGAAAGTGTGGAATGAAGAACTTATAAAATTAGCCTTTAAAGAAATTTGGTAATAGTGGGAAAAAATTGCATCGGTTTGAGTTATTGCTAAATTATGTTGGGTATTCTTAAAAATATCAATTAAAATTTTAAATATTTTAATTTATTACGATAATATCAATAGTAATGTTAAAAAAATATATTAATAAAATATCCTGCCATTAAAAGAAATTTCCGTTTGAAGCTGGTTTGAAAGAAATTTTCAAAAATAATTTTTAAATTTCACGTGTGCATTTATTTGTTACATCAGTTACTTGTTTTCGATAAGTGAGATCAATTTTCAAATGGTTATTATATACACGCATAGCGTGAGGGAAAGGAAGGCGAACCCTCTTTTAGAGAACAATAGATTACTTTGTCCCATATAAAGGATTTTCTATTATTATAATAAAAGATACGCATACGTAATTTACAAGAAATTATTTAAATTTTTTCTTTAGTTCAAATTGTAACTACAAAGAAGGATACGGTAATCGCAATTTTAAAATGTAACGGTCAGAAACATTGCTAGCAACAAAAATATGAAATGTTTTAAACACACCATATGACATACTATACGACATGTACAACTTTTCTTTTTAGTCTTTTAGTTGTAGTATACGTTCTAAAAATTCAGAATATGCGAATGAAAATTTTAAATAGAGAAGACATAATAACATTTAAATTGAAAACTAACTAAATAGGATGTAGCCACCACAAGTTTTTTTATACATCCACCTAACATAGAATGGATGGCCAAATTATTAGTTGCACAACAATCCTTCTTATTGGCGATCTTGGTTTAATGTTTTTGTGCTGAGGGGAAATTCGACAGGTGTCATCAATTGATAAGGAAGTCTTAGTGCATAACATGTGTCAGGGATGTTATGAGAACACTTGATGATTTAAATGTTTTAAATTGTTTATTATGCCTATTCTCTGCGAAATGTTTCGAAAATAAACATTAAAAGCCTAAAAAAATTGGGGAAAGCCCTTATCATGGTCTAGCATTATAATAAGTAATTAAAAGGAAAGCGTAAAAAAGTATACATAAGAGGTCAAGAGAAATATAATCCATAAAGTGAGATTCGACGAAATATTGAGGAATTTTTTGTGGAACACTCGTGTTGATTTTTTCCAGATTAAATTTCTACTTTATGAGCGAAAATTTGTTTTTATTTATAAACCTATAAATATTCAATCCATGTATGCCGAAAGCAGTATAACAATCCACTGGTAAACAACAAAAAACTTCATGTTCTTGGCAATGTAAAGTTTAGAGGCATAACCTAATAATTTGGCTTCCTACTGTATTAACAGCTTTAAATTTCCAAGTGGATGAAAAAAGTCCGATTTAGGATGGGAAACAGGGATGTCATGGCTGATTTCGCCAATGCTCTAACAACTAAGATATCACGGACTCTTCTGGAGGACTAATTCACCCAACTAGCCTTTAAAGAGGATCCGGTGGGGAAGAAAACAATTTAATCCCATGTTATCCTATCGGAAAGTTACCCATTCTTCGTTTTCATTCAGACTTGGAATTTTTAAAAATATATATACTTTTTTCAGCACATAAATAGGAAAGTTGTTTATCCTCGGTAAATTCTAAATTTTTATATCTTTTTCCAGTCATAAATTAGTTAATTACAAACGACTAAAAAAACTTTTTTATACTTTTCGGAATTTTTAAAATTTTAACAGAAATTTTAAAATACTCATAATTATCATTAAAATATTTTAAGCTGAGAGAGGAATAAAGAATCTTCATAACTACATGCAGAAAAACAAATATTGTTGAAATTTCGAAATTTAAATGAACAACAAGAAGAAGAATTTTTCCCATAGGATAATATGGGATTCCACTTTCTTTTTTTTCCCTCACCAGATAAGTCCACTTAAAGGTGTATTCAAAAAAATATTTTTCCACCCTCAATAGCTAAAAAATTTCTAATAATATTTTACTATTTAATACATTTTTAGACTCGTTTTTAAAAGTACAAAGATGAAACGTACTGGGGTGATTTTTGAATAGATGTATAAGATTCCGTGTGATTAAATTTTTCGTTCAATTCATAACAATTTGATTTATAAGCAATTACTTTCTCAGTATGACCATTTTCTTCGTTCTCAGGTCTCTTGTTTCGGAAAAACCTGTTCAAACTAAATTTATCGAAAAATCGACAAGCACAGCACATTATGCAGTTTCTAAATAAAAGAATTTGCCAGTGTGGTGCGTTTGAGAGCAAAAATGAATTTAAAAAATAAATCAGAAAATAAGAAATCAGAAAAATATATCTTTGAGGGGACTTATTTGACGGCGAAGAAACAAAAGAACAATTCTACGTTGTCCTATGGGTAAAATACTATTTCTATAGGAAAAATATTAATATCCTTTTTTTTCATTCAAATTTGGAAATTTTAACAAAATTTGTTTTTTAACAAAAGGATATGAAAGTTTTTTATCGATTGGTAAGCTTAAAATATAAAGATAATTATGAGTATTTTTTAATTTCTGCTAAAATTTCAAAGATTCCGAAAACTAAAAACGGTATTCTTTAATCGTTTATAACTTATAACTGGAAAAGATATAAAAATTTGGAGCTTGCAGATGGAGAAAGAACTTTCCTATCTGCTTGCTAAGAATTTTATTTTTTTAATTTCCAAATTAGAATGAACAAGAAGGATACGTAATTTTACCATAGAATAACACGGGATTCTCCTTTGTTTCTTCCCCACCAGATAAATCCTAATGGCAAAATCGGACCAAGGGGCTGGAAATAAAAAAAACTTTTGTTAAAAAAAAAAGAAAAATTTAATTAAAATAGATACCGAATAAGTTTAAAGTCGATTACCGTATCTGGTCTGCAGCAGAAGAAATCGAAGGTTATTTTTGGAAATGGAGTAAATGCTGCTTGTGGTTGATGGTCTATTGGCGGCTTCAGTTAAGACAACACTGGTTCGAATCCTGGACCGGACTTTTTTCTTTCACTTCACAGTTACACATTTTAAATGCTAATGAATATAAGCATTTTTTATAAGAAATTACGGCAGTGATAGGTAAATCAATAAAACATTAGCATTACAGCGCCCTATTGAATACCCAAAGCCAAATCTGCTGCTTTTATGCCGAATAGAAATTCAAATACAGCTGTCAAATATTCATTGTAAAAATACAGCATAGCTCTGTTGAGTGATCAAAGCTTCCACAAACATAGTTTTTCGTAATATTCACCATTCATATTAAGAATAGTGCAATTCCATATCATAGATGCTGAGATACCAATGCCACGTAAATTATGGTGCATAGCAAAGCGTCAGCTGTAGGACAAAATACATCAAACTATAATAAGTACTGATTTGTATTAACCCTTGTGACTTAACAATTCCAATTTGAAAAATATTCCCTCAGATGTTAAATTACATCGTATTAAGCATGTAAAAAACAACAAAAAAATTTTAAGTATAAAAAAAAATAGAAAATTATTGGCTAAAAAAACAATAAGCAGAACATTATACATTCATAAATATTGTTTATTTTCTAATACAAAATCGTAAAGTATACCAAATTACCTCTGTAAAAAAATAATTTATTTTGGACTTCTTCAATCTTTTAAATTTTACAAATTTTACAAATTTTATTTTAGGAAAGGTTGCTCAAATTGCAAATGAATTTTGGAAATGTAAAAGTAGCTCAGTATTGCCACCTATTGTGATATCTATGAAAAAATTATATTAACTATTGTGTTGGGAGGAAGCAGCATTAAATGAAGTTGTCTTTTAAAGCCCAGCAACATTAAATGAAAATGTCTTTTAAAACCCAATGCGTAAATAACATTGATTTTTGGGTGTATTGCAGACATGTATCGTGGTAATACAAAGAGTTAAAATCTAACATAATGTGAAGTTTCATAGAGCTCTTCAGTATTGTTGAGTTACAGTATCAACTGAGTTTATGTAATCCTTTCCAGCTCGGAGACACTCTTTTCGTAAAATGAGAAATTATCGACTGACACTGGCATTTGCAAACGGCTTTTTTGGATATTAGGGATTCAGTAATTTAAGCTCTCATTAAAATATCAAAATTTTATTAAAATACTAAAGATCCGCCTGGCGTTGCCCGGGACCATATATGTTTTCAAACAAATTGCGAATATTTAAAATCTCCATTCATACTAAAATAGAAAAAAATTAAAGGAGGTGGGTCAATAAGGGCTATTTTTCGCCCATCATATACCCGGAAAAAAAAGTTTTCAATTCAGATGACTGTTCTTTGGCTTTGTATAGTTAAAGATAAGTATTTTTGTTTAATATAAGTTTTACGTGATAAATAAAATTGTAAGTCATGGAAATTATAGCCCGAAAGTAGAGTGTTTTGGCTTTTTTTTGCATTTTTGACGTTTTTTGCGTTTTTGAATTAATTTTTTACTAAGAGGCGCTCGATGAACCCAATTAATTTTTACATGCAATGATTCTGCTCTTTATAAGCTTTTATATGAGCATTATTTTATTTGGGTTCAATGTGCGCTTCTATATGTAAAAAAAAAAAAAAAATGTATCATGTGAGAGAATCAAATGCACTACTATCGGAGCGTGTTCAGACATTTTTTCCGTATTTAAAAACCATTAACGTTGTTCCGATGTCAATGTTGTTTTCTAAAATTGTTTTCGTAAATATTTATTAAAGAAATTACTAATAAATAATGCTTGGATACCAATGTCATTGTTGTAAAGTCTCGCAGAAAACTTTTCGTATCTGTTCTAACAGTAAAATTATATTGATACTTAGATGTTCGAAAAACTGAGATTTACAGAGTGGTTCTAAATAGTGCTCTAAATTCAAATAATATGTATTTCGTGCTAACCAGGCTCTAAATACTTCTATTTCTTCTTCTGATGTAACAATAAGAGATTATGCATCAACGATTACTGTCGATGAGACCACAAATAAGAAACCTAATATACATTTATCAGTATATCATTTTCACAACTCTAACACCTGTTGTATAATATGTAAAGGTAAGAACTGCCTGGTTATTGTAGTAAAAGCTATTGAAACTCAAGCCTTTATAGAATCTAATATCTATTTTTTGTTGAGAAAATGATGCTGTAAAACTCATACTACTTGATAGGTAAATTGACTCTGCAAGATTTAAGTCCTGTAAGTGAGAATACATCGGTGTAAGAAATGTGATGGATGAAAATATTTAAACCAATATCAGAAATGTAGCAAAGAAGGCCTCGTTTTAGATACACTGGGACGAAAATTTCCCGACTTCTCCGAAATCTATTATTATATTCTCATGGGTATATTTATGTCTGATTTTAACTATATCTCTAAACTTGTAAAGTCCAAAATGCGTTCCTCAATAAAGAGGTCATCTCGTACTTACTTTGCAATATTATTTGTAAAACTTAGAACTGGTCTCTATTGTGGTGGTCTTTACATTATTCAATATAAGTAAAATAATAATATCTTCTGTAAAATATGAAAACCAGGCTTTGATTAAGAACGTTGTTCTAAAACACAGTAGAAGGAACACATCACCAGAACACAAGTTATTGAAAAATATACGAGGCCTTCAGCAGGAAGATTGTTTATTCCGGATGACAACAATGATACTGTGATGATTGCTTTAGATAGCACTTACGTTTATATCTAGAAATGTGTGGACTATTCCTTTCAGAGACATTCCTTCTGGCTATACAAAGGAAGACCTTTTGTTAAGCATATGGTATTCATTATTACTTCAAATTACATTTTGGATGTCTTCGTTCCTTACTTCGCGGAAACAAAGAACAATTACGCTAGCATACTTACAAACACATTAAAGAAATATTCATATAATATCAGAAAGTGGCTAAAGTCAAATGATGTTGAGCGTATTGATATATTTGACTGGGATTGTTTGAAACTTCTGCACGAAATTGATATTGAACATGAAATACCAAGATTCTTAAATAAGCAGCAACAGTTTTCAACAGATGATGCTAAGGGACAGCTCTCGTAACCAAAATTTGATTTTTCAGCGCACAATTTCTAAAACCTACAATATTTGAATAAAAACACAGCAAAACATGATAACATAATGATACTATTAGTGTAAAGTACGCAAAAGTATCGTAGAGTGCTGGGTGCTTGTTGTTTTCATATTCTGGTTTCTGTCTTACAATACTACTGTAATGTACCATCGCTCAATCGAAATTAAAAAACCAAATATTGAATATGTTCATATTCAGTACAAGACGAGGCCGCTGGATGGTCCATTAGTGATTCTGGTGAAGCAATCAATAACGAAAATAATCTAAAGCACATTGTCCAAAAATTCTGAAACTGTATTATTATTATTATTATTATTACTTGTTATTTATTATTTCCGATATTTCATGTATTGTTGTATTTGCTATTGATTATATGGATTAAAACTAATGACAATTGCGTTTATGCTCATTAATACACATAATATTTACTTAAATCTATATTTTAATTTTCCATCAAGTATTAAACTTTCATTCAAGATATTATTATTTTCTTACTTGTTATGAGGTATACTAATGAAAAAAATGTATGTGACGTCTTGGTGCTGATGGGCGAGAAATGGCCCTTATTGACCCACCTCCTTTTATCTGGAGAATATTCTAAATTTTAGAATATTGTCAATTTTATCTGAGTGAACACAAATATGTATTTCTGTTACGAAAACCATGTTTTGGAAGGATAAAGAAATATAGTCGTTGATTTTAGCTGTTTTGAACCACAAAAATGATGCAATAATTGAATCATTTTTAAATTCCTTTCTTCAACGAGATCTACTCCATGCAAAATCTTTTGAGCACGCGAGTGACATGCGCTGCACACACACCCCAAGAAAACGTAAAAGGAGTAATTTCCTAATTTACTACTTTTTCGGATAGAGCCATGGATGGATTTTGAAAATCGATTGTAAATCAATCAGGAAAAACATGCAATCATTAAATCCAGTATTTACCACCTGCTCTGATTGGCTGGCCGTTTCGTTGTCGCGGATTGATGGAAAACTGCAAATATCTTCTTACTCGGTAAATTTTTTTTTTTTTTTTTTTTTTTCAAATATAAATCAAAATTTAAAAATCCGGCTGCGAAGTGCACTTTCGTGTTAGTATCCACACATGAGAAAAATTTCAGAGACCTAGATGTTATAATTTCGGCATTATAAGCGATCAGGAAGGCAGGCAGGCAGGCAAAGAGACATTTCTTCTTATATAGGGGAAGATGGGGATACTTGAGCCATTTTTTGAATTTTAATTTTTTTTAATTTTTTATATTTTTTTAGAATAAAATAAAATATTGAAAATGAAAATTTGATATTTTCCCTTCAACTAAAAACCACTTTCAATAAATTTTGAACTATTTTTCTATGTATAATAAATGTTTATTTTTTGTTTTACATCATGGCTCAAGTATCCCCATGGCAGGGATACTTGAGCCATAGTGAAGGGATACTTGAGCCACTACGGAAAAATACCTACAAAAATAATTTTTTTTCGCTTTATTTTTGCGCAAACATTTTACAGAATGATAAATTATGAAACGTAAAGTCTTTCAAAACCAATTGAGAAAACAAAGCTAGTAATACGATCATTTTTTGTCTTTAAAACTGATTGTCGAAGGATAATTTGAACTTGAGTTATAACGACGGTAGAAACATCCTCAGTTCAGAGCCATTTAAATTTGGAATCTGCAATTCTTCGGGCAAATTTCATTTTCAAAATATTAAGCACTTATCCAACAAATATTTTTACAGTTTTCTTTCTGGCATATTTTATTAGTAACCAACCATCAATAGAAGGTTTTCTTTCACATCATCACCATCATTGACAGAATTTTCCTCTAATGATATTGTCGAACTCATGCTTTTAGTTTAGTAGCTGTCGGCATTTAAGCCAGATGTATCATTCTACTATTTCAAACACTTTTTTGATTTCACAGGAAAAGATTTTGTCTTCCTCTTTGGCTCCATGTAGGTAAGTTTGAACTGGGATTTTTGTTGCTTTTCTTGTTTTTGTGCGCTCTTTTTACCAATTTTTCTTCAATTTTCTTAGCTAAAAAAAAAGTTACAGCAACAGAGGTTACGATTTCAATATAAAATACTAATCTTAATACGTTATATTAAAAAATAAATATTTTAATATGTTGGACCTAACTAATTAAAGTATTAGAGATTATAGCCTGTAAAACCGTTTTAAAAAGTTATTTCCATTTAATGAAAGTTAAATTGAAAACTATGTTTACTTTTATCTAGACAGGCTATTTTGTTAGTCAAATCGAAAAATAAAAAAGACATTTTCATTTAAAAAATATACATTTTTAAACATTCTCAGGTCGTTATTTTTTTAAGAAAAAAAAAATGAAAGATTATTCTCCCTTTTCTTCAGAAAAATATCTATTAGTGAATATAAGGATGGAATTTTATTTTTTGTTTGTTTCACCCGTGTTTAATTTCTAGTGGGGATGGTTAAGACATGGCTCAAGTATCCCCACTCTCATTGGCTCAAGTATCCCCACTATCACTATTTTTGTTTCCCAGAGTTTTACTATATAAAGCATGCAGCAATTAGAACTATTTTAGACTCAAAATACAATTGAAATTATGCTTATTGAATGTATGTATATAGTTGCAACTTTAAACAAAACTTTGATTACAAAAATACAAAAAAACCATGCACCCAAATATTTACTTCAGATAGGGAAAAGACAACTATTAATCACTATACTTTCAAAATGGTACCAAGATGTGTGATTTCTTTTTTACATATTCAGAACTATAAATATGTTATCATATTGGCAGTTTTAAAAAGAAAAATTAACCAACTGTCGAGATAATAGGGGTGGCTCAAGTATCCCCTATGCTCAAGTATCCCCACTCTCCCCTATATATATGTAGATAGATTATTAGTGACATTTGCAAGATTGGAATCAAAATTAGGTGCCCGGTGTGGGACCACGGTGCCGGAAAGGATTAACATACAGACAGGCATGCCAAATACTTGATGTTGGGGTTGTTTATAATGACGTCCGATTATCTGCACTAGAGATATGATCTCCAGTGTGTCTTTTTAAAGGATCCAAACCCGTATTTAGGTAAGGTTCGAAGCAAACCGATGAAAACTCCGAACGATTAGGCTGATGGGCGTAATTGAGTTCGAATCCAGCACCTTTCGTCTACAGTTTTGAGAGCAGAAACTCGCAGCCATTGGTAGTCTCAGACATTGATCTTAAAAGTAATTATATCTTTACAGATCATCCAAAATCGCGTATATCAATCAAACATCGAAAGTGCAAAATTCTCACGAATCCGTATTTTCTTCTTATGAACATAAGAAGAAGTAAATACAACAAAGTAAAAATTTTACTGTAAGAACAGAAATATAATTTAAAAGATTTAAAATGAAATGTTGGTTCTTTGCATAAATCTTTCCAACATTTTTATGCTTTTCTATCTCTTGAGTTAAACAGAAAATGAAAGAAACAACCGTGCCTCTTAAAAGTACAAACATGATTATGATCATTAAAAATTCATGAGATTTTCGAAGAAGCATTGATATTTTCTTTCGAGAGATAACTCTCAAGTTATTTTCGAGGTTTCTCCCCTAGAATTTATGAATAATTTCGTTTCCTTTTTTTTGCACATTATCGCCACACAATAGAAATTAAAAAGTTAGATAACATTCCGGAAAATGAATACTGAAATTCATTTCTAACGTTTTAAAGGTCTTCTAAATTTAAATTTCCGATTATCGAAGTGAAACTTCATATTTCGTTACAACGCTACGCATATTTGCCAAATAATAGAGCTAAACATTATTAAAACAAAATAAAATTGTGCTAAAAAGAAAAACACAATTGAAAACAGCATTATTATTAATTTAACCCCTTTGTGTTCGATTTAATTTTTACTTTCTTCTATCTTTAGAAGAAGAAATTACTGGAATTGTGAAAATTTTCGAATTCCAGTTTTCGTCGGATTTACATGTTTTAGGAATCAGAGAACCCCAAAAACATGTTTTTACAAAATGTCTTTCTGTCACTCTGTCATTGTATGTGAGAAAACTTTTGTGTTCGCTTTATCTTAACAAATGCTGGGAGTTTTACAAAACTATAGATTCAGTTAGAACTTGATATAAACTAGGGCTGATTAGTTTTTGGTGTATATCACCCAACAAGTGGAGCTGTCATGCTGCCTTTTTTCCCGATTACCGCAATAACTATATCTCAAAAACTAATGGACGGATTTTTATAAAATTTCAGATTCAGTTAGTCCTTGATATAATATGGCGCTGATTACGTTCTGGTGTAAATCGCCTAAAAGGTGGCGCTGCTATGTGACATTATTTATGATTATCACAGCAGCTCTATCAAAGAAACTAAAGCACTAATTTTCATCAAGTTTTCAGATTTAGGTAGTTCCTGATATAAACTAGAATTATTTAGTTTCTGGAATAAATAGCTCAAGTGAAACAAGTGATGTTTCTATCCATATTTTTTTACTATTTCTTAAATGATTCTATTTCAAAAATTATTGCAAGGATTTTCATTAAATTTTAGATTCAGTTAGAACTTGACGTATGTTGTTGCTGATTAGATATTGGTGTAAATCATCTAACCAGTGACGTTGCTATGCTTTATTTTTTCTGTCAGTATTAACACGTAATAAGTTTTGGGATTGCCACATCCGACAAATTTTAATTTCAAAGAAATTTTTTTTATGGTTTTTAAAAAATTAAAAATAGATATCCCAATATTCAGGGATGTTGTGGAAGGCTTAGCATTCATGGGTATGTGCCGCATACCTTCTGGATTTTTTAAAGGAACACCGTATACCCTTTGTTCCCAAAGAAAGCTATAGTATACACACTCTAGGGAATAATGCCTGCCTTGAGCGTATACCCTATGCTTAGAGTATATATATCCTCAGTTACATTTACGACTAAACTTCTGCCAATCACAGAAATGAAAGATTACGGGGATTTAAATAATGCGACATCTATCTCTGTTTTTCGCGGAGCAGGATAATCGTGGTTCCTTCATTACCTTACGGATGATCCTACAAGGAAAATTTAAATGCTATTTTTGTTAAGTTAAAGACATCAACCGAAGAGTTTTTACATTGCGATATTTATTACATTGTACGTCCAAGGTGGCTTTTAATTTATTCCCTGTTGTTTTACTCGTGGAATTGGAGAAATACCAGGCCCTTCTAAAACGAATATCTAACAGATATATGAGGTGATAGAAAAGTCCGTGCGTGTTCCAGATATGACAGAAATCTGCAGTTTTGACTGTGCTGATGTTTCTTTTGGAACCATACTATTAACTGAGAGTTATATACATTTCGTTCATTTATAAGACTTTGACTAAATCATATATACCGTATATCCCTGAGTATAACACGCCCTTGCGTATAACACACATCACTAATTTGAGAGTACATAATTTTATTTCAAGGATATAGTGGCGTATAACAGGCATCAATTTTTTCCCACAAAAAGAAACTAAAAATAAAAACTTTCTCCCCCACTTCAGATAAATGAGACTTTTCTGTGCGCGATGTAAAACCAGTCGTCTCCAGTCTGCTCAATTCCTACCTTTTGGAATCTAACCCCCCCCCCCCCCCCCATCAAATATCGTTTGGAACAAACCGTTCACTACCCATTCCGCCTCCCATCTGCGCTGATCCTACCAATAGAAATTTTGCATTCCATGTAACATTCGTCATTTGTTCGAAACCTTAATTTTTAGATATGTTGATCTTAAAGTTTATGAAAACCGTTTTTCATCATAAACTGTACATCCAATAAAGCGAAATAAATACAATTCCGAATTTAAATGTAAAGTAATAGCGCTTTCAAAAGAAAATGGTAATCGCGCTGCCGCTAGAATGTTCGGTGTTAATGAATGTTTCGTTCGTGAATGGAAGAAGAATGAAGCTGCGATTCTAAATATGCGAGAACAAAAATGTGCACTGCGCACAGGCATTACGACGTGACCTATTTTGGAGGAAAATGTCACCCAGTGGATATTAGAAAATCACCAAATTTCACTAATAATAGCGAGAAGTAGTTAGGAGGTTTATTTGCTTTACAGGGGGCAAAAAAGAATCCCAAAGAAAGTGAAAACTTTAAGGCGAGTTGGTGTGACAGATTTATGAATAGCAGAAATTTTGTTCTTCGCTAAAAGACGAAAGTTGCCCAAAAGACTTGGAACAAAAACTATTAAGTTTACAGAAGTTGGTCATTTATAACCGAAAGGAGAAGAACTAGGATTTGTCTCAAATTCGGAATATGGACGAAACGCCCGTAATGTTCGATATGATTGGAAACAGAAATGTAGAAACAAAAGGATACCATTTAAAACTACGGTGCACAAAAAGTTCCACTTCACAGTGGTTCTTTCTCGCTTAGTACACGATACTAAATTAAAACCAATGGTAATTTTCTAACGAAAAACAAAGCGAATTGATATTTTCCCAAATGAAGTTTTTCTGCATGTCCATGAAAAAAGCTGGATGGGCGAAAATGTGTTAAAGTTATGGATACGTAATGTTTCGGAAAAGAATCCAAGAGTTTAAAAAAAACCAGAAAGCCTTTTAGCTTGGGAGGTGTTTAGATCCCATAGAGCACTGGTGTGTGTGTGTGTATGTGTATAATTTAAAAAGAATAAAAGAATTCAATACAGATTTGGCAGTAATTCCAAGTGGATTGACTCCGTTAATTCAACCACTAGATGTTTCAATAAACAAACATTTCAAAGAAAGAATAGACATTACAAGAAGTATAGATGTTCATAAGTATTCGTCAATGGAATATCTATATAATAAAGGCCAAACGTATCTGTGCGTAACGCATACGTCATTTTTAGAATGGCAACACTTTCTGATGAAATTTAACTTTTGCAATTTTCATTACTGTAATTTTTTTTAACTCCTAGACATCGCACATTTTCAATCTTTACACCGTTGTGTAGGGAAAAATATGTACTTTTAAATGCAATTTGTTTGAAAACTGTATCTTAATTTGTTTTTGAGATATTAATTTTTTTGTAGTTTTTAATTTAATTTTTCTGGAGGTGGCAACTTGAGTACGGATTTCTGTGCAAAGTAAAGAAAAAATAGCCATAAATAAAAAGAAGAAATAGAGATTTTTTTCGCCGAGATAGCAAGCAAAGACGATCTTGGCAATAATTCCAGGTTTAAAGTAATGTCCAGTTCCCCAAATTTTTGTCCAATTCTTTGAGACATTCAATTGTAATTATATTAAAATAACATTATTAGCTTAATGTATTTTTTTTATAAATTTCAGTTAAACTTTCAAGAACAGACGACATTTTTAGTTTTTTTTTTTTTTTTTTTTTTTTTTTTTTTTTTTTTTTTTTTGTTACTTGTCAATTTTACCAGAAGGAAAATGCAAAACAAAATTATTTAATTTTTCTTTCTTATTGGAATAAATATTTTTTTTTATGTTATTTATTTTTACTTTCTTCTATCTTTACAAGAAGAAAGTATTGGATTCATGAAAATTTTCGACTTCCCGTTTTCGACGGATTTATGCGTTTTAGAAGGTCCTGAACACGTTTTGACTATTTTTAGAAAATGTCTGTCTGTGAGTCTGTCCGTCTGTCTGTGAGTCTGTGTGTCTGTCTGTGAGTCTGTCTGTCTGTATGTGACAAAAAAATTGTGGGCGCTCTATCTCAAGAACTAATGCTCGAAATTTAATAAAATTTTATATTCTGTTAGACCTTGATATGAATTAGTGCCTATTGGTTTTTGGTGAAAATTGGCCTGCAGGTGGCGCTGCTATACTACGTTTTTCATGATTTTCATGTTTGCTATATCTCAAGAACTTATGCACAGAACTTCACCAAACTTCAGATTCTGTGATCCCTTGATGTACATAGATGCTGATTAAGTTTTGGTGCAAATTGGAAAGCAGGTGGCGCTGCTATACCACGTTTTTCATGATTTTCATGATAGCTATATCTCAAGAACTAATGCACAGAATTTCACCAAACTTTAGATTCTGCTATACATTGAGATACATAGCCGCTTATATGGTTTTGGTGTGAACTGCCCTATAGGTGGCGCTGCTATGCTATATTTTGCACGATTTTTGCGATAGCTATATCTCAAGAACTAATGCAGAGAACTTCATCAAATTTTAGATTCTGTTACACTAGAATATATAACATAATTAGACACTGATTACATTTTGGTATTAACCTTGCAACAGGTGTTGCAGCTATGCTGCATTTTGCACAATTTTTCCGATAGCTATATCTCAACAACCAACGCACAGAATTTCATCAAACTTCAGATTTTGTTACAAAATGACATATAACATAACGACACAGTGATTACGTTTTGTTATAAATCCTTCAACTGATGGTGCTGCTGTGCTATATTTTACTCGTTTTTTTTTTAATCTAGCTATATCTCAAGAATTAATGCACAGAATTTCATCAAACTCCAGATTCTTTTACAACATGACATAATTGGACGCTTTTTTACGTTTTGGCATAAATTGTCCAAGATATGGTGTTGCTGTGCTACGTTTTGCAAATTTTTTGTTCTAACTATATCTCAAGAACTAATGGACGAAATTCCATCAAATTTCAGATTCTGTTAGGTCTTGACATCAATAGATGCTTATTAGGTTTAAGTATAAATTACCCAACATGAGGCAGTACTAAGCTCATTTTCTCAGAATATTGATTAAATTTTGCGTTTTAGGCTTTTCGGATAATAGAATCTCATTAGGCTAGGTCAAATATTCGAGGAACTTCGATAGTGGGTAACTTTGGCTTCACCACGTTTTTTTTTTTTTTAATATTAAAATGTATTTATTAGATAGAAGAAAGTTTCGGGATTGACACATCCAACTAGTTTACTTTATTTTTAGAACCATTTTTATTTTCTAAATGTATTTTCAGAAAAGAAAAAAAAAAGTACATTTTCATATAGAAAATTGATCTGAAATAGAAAAAAATTATATACAAGATGAATGTAGATTCTACCATTGCAGAATTCAGTTTCGCCTCCGATTAGAAAAAAAAAAAAATGATAGAAGTTTTTTAGAAGGACGACCCCGTTTAGATTGCAATGAACTAACTTCATTTTTCTTGTGTTTATCAATATAATAACAAACAGAACGGCGTGAAATACCCAATTGAATAGCAATTTCTCTCTGAGACATTGGAATTGCGGAATAATAAAGAGATGCAATTTGACGCGCTACTTCTTCATTTACTAGATTCATCAAAAACGGATTTTTTCTTTAGTTTAAACGCTTTTTTATAGACTCTGAGTAAAAGGAAATGCAATTTAACAATAAAACGAATGGAATCCCGTCGAATTCGACGAATGAAATGTTTAAAAGACCCGATCGATTTGGTTTTAAAAAAAGCAAAAGTAATTACATTATTGAATCAATATATAATAAATATATTTACAAAGTAAATTTCAAATTTGCCAGTTACAATTTTGCATTCAAATATTCGCACATCTACAGTTAAAATTGTAATATGAGTGCTGGCGAAATTCAGAAATTTTATTTTATATGCACTCACAGAAAAATAGCTTTATTTAAAAAAAAAAAAAAAGAAAAAATAATAATATCGGGTACTACTAGGTTATCCCATCGACCAAAAAATTATCGCCAAACTATAAGATTAAATGCCAATAATGGATGATCGTGAATGTCACATTCAATGACATTAAATACGATTCATGTGTTTAAAATGTCATTAAGTGATTTTTATTTCGACTTTTTATTAATATTTTTATTAATATTCTACTAATTATTTATTTTTTCGTTATTAGGATGAGCGAAGCGAATCCTCTACTAGGCCACTCAAATTACAATTTGTCGTACACTTTACAAAAAAACTATTCAATATTTTGACTTCAAATTAAACACAAAAATAAAATATGATCTGTAGATTTGCAGAATATAATTTTTTTTTACAGTAAAACGTTAAAAAAATATTATTTTACATGCATTTCCAATACGGACGCATTTCAGCAAATAAATAAAAAATGAAACGCGTATATTTTCAGAAAAAAAAAATATAAATCATTGAGTAAGTAATTATAGATAGAATCATGATTAATTTAATAAATAAAATATGTTTTCATTATTCAGAAAAATCGTTTGCACGGATGACACTTAAACAATTTAAAAGAATTGTATTATAAATCTTTTTTTTTTTGTTGTTGTTGTTCTTTTTTTTTTTTTTTTTTTTGTAAAGTGGCAACAAAAGAATTGTAAACAAATAAAATTAATTGTTAAATTTGTTATATAAATGAAAAGTTAAAAGAATTGCGTGAACTTGTTGCCTCGATTCAAGCTCTTTATAAATGTATAAAAGGAAAAGTTGGCCGATTCCGAAATGACAAATGGACTTCAACTATTTCTTACTTTATCATTTGTATCGAAAGTAATGTTTTGTTCTTATTTGTGGACCGAAAAGGGTTTAGTGAACGGGACTTTAGACTTTGTTGCACGTATTAACGAAAATCACAAGCCACCAGACCAGATATCGCGAATAATCATGGATAAATTTGAATACTACAGTAATTTAACTTATAAGAATTAGTGCGTACGCAGTTAAAAATTCATAGTATCGACGAGAGCAGATTTCAAATGTTTTTCCAGAAAATAGGATTTTGAAGAAGTAACTTTCTTCAAGCTCTCTTCAAATATATTATTCTAAAATAGCTATCAAAGATTATTTGATGTTAATTACAAAGATTGTAAACATGCATATTTCAAACAAATTTAAAAAACACCAGTGGCTACTAGAAATTGTAAAAAAATCTTTAAAAGAATTTTTAGTTGGAAATTTAAAAAAATATTTTGTAAAAGTTTGCTTCGAAAATATTTTTTAATGCCAGTCTTACATCATAAATATAAAAAATTCTAGGAAATTGATAGTTATTTGGCTGAACTTACATTTGTAGAATTAAAATGCGCCAAAACGTAAAATAACGTTTTGTTTAATAAAGATGCAAAAATAATATTAAAAAATATTGTTACTTTCAAATACATGCTTTATAAAATAATGCTTCGCGAATCCAAACAAAGCACGGCTTTTGCTAGTTTAAAATACAAATTATGTCAATATGTATAATTTGGCTATTAATGTGGCGATTTGTATAATTTGGCGAAATTGGTCGACGAGATAACAGAGTAGTACCTAATATCGTTATGAGTAAAAATACGATGTTTTAAATAGTGACGTCATTTTCTCTTCAAATGTTCTTTAAAAGTTACTGTTTATGAAAAAGGCATCCATAATAATATTGTAATTCCCTTTTATCTGGTTGCTGAATGACATAATTTTCCTCATTTGAAATTTCTCTTATTTTGATTTTGACATTAATTTTTATCGTAAATTATTTTCTGTCATTTTATTTACGTTATTAATATTATTTCTCAGTAAATATATATATTTTTTAACTCAATTAGTGCATAATTATACGCAATCATTTTAGAAAATAAATTTTTATTATCGAGAGAAAAGCTAAACTGTGTTGCCACCATTTTGAAGAAATGTCATGAAAAAGCTTTTAAAATTAAAAATAAAATATAAAAATGGAAAGAAATTAAAAAATAATTAAAATGGGCACAACTACAAATAAATAGCTTTCATTTAAAAAAATAATTATCAAAATCGGTTGGCTAGAAAATTCAGGGCTGATGACACGACATTTTTAGCTTGTCTGAAAGAAATAGCATCGGATGCTAAAAAGACGAAATGAGGTTTCATAATTCGCCAATATCCAATGTTTAAAATGTAATTGAAAATTTGGTTTGGCATGATTTGTAAAAATCAAGGTTTGCGTATTTCACGGAAAATACAGCATCTTCTTTGCACGTTGAAGTGACGGAGTGCAATGTTTATTCTTTTAATTTGTGTTGTGAATTTTAATTTATAAAACGCATTTTAAATTTGTCATAGAGTTAACTTTGAAGCAAACTTTTTTGAAAAAAAAAATGCACGTGCAATCCTTTTTTTACTTTTAACATTTTAGCATGCGCGTAAGAGTTTTCGGTACTACTTGGTTATCCCGTCGACCAAAAAACTACCGCCAAATTATAAGATTAAATGCCAAAAATGGATGATTTGTGAATGTCATATTCAATGATATTAAACACGACACACATGTTTAAAATGTCATCAAGAGGTGTTTAATACTACTTTTTATTTGTATTTTTATTCATGTTTTACTAATTTATTTGTTTTTTCTTTATTAAAAATAAAAATTATGTCAACATATATAACTTGGCTATTATTTTGGAGATTTTTTTAATTTGACGAAAATGGTCGATGGGATAATCAAGTAGTATCGATTTTTCATATGTGCAAAATCTATACTGTAACAAACAAATGTGTCCGTGTTTTACTGCCGTTATTTTACGAATGACAACATTTCAAGATAAATGACTTTTTGCAATTTTTTAATCTTCTAAACATCGCACATTTTCAATTTTTATTTCATCATATAGGAAAAGAAATCTACTTTCAAATGCAATTTGATAGAAAACTGTACGTCATTTGACTCATTTATTGCGAGCTTATATTTTTCAAACATTTTTTTAAAAATCTCTATCACATATCTCCATTAAGAAATAATGATACACAATTTACTCATAAATCTATGAATATTGTTCCTGATAATTTTACATTATAAAATTAAAATTGGTTGAGTACTAAAATAAGAGAATGGTTAAAAACGCAGATTAAATTATTAAAAATCACAAATTCAACATGTAATCAAGCAACTTAAAATTTTACAAAGCCAAATAAGAAAAAAAAATGAAAATATTTTGAATTTGTTTGAAAATTGTATTTGACTTTGTTTGAAAATTGTATTTCAATTTACTGATTGGATGTGGTTAAAAAAAAAAAAAAAAAAAAAAAAAAAAAAAAAAAAACAGGTGCGAGTTATTTTTAAATTTATCTCTACCGAGTGAAACTCGATTACGATAGATTAATCTATTTGTCCTTAGAAAAATATAAAGAGTTCGGGATTTGCTTCCGGCTAATATACTATAGCAAAATTAAAATTTCCTTTATAAATAATAAAATACAATAAAATAAATAAATACAAATTTAGCAGACATGTGATTGAATTACGTGCTCGAAGCACTGAAACGACCAGAAACAAAATTGCTGCCGTAACGAAATCTTTGGCTAATAACTTCCGGCATGCGTCTAATACGGAAATGTGACTTTTGAAAAAATTCATTGCTTTATTTGATTCCATAATTAATATTTTTCATTTAACCCTTTAACCTAACCATGTTTTTCCGATATGTAATATTTTAATTCAAAGATTAATTTAATATAATATTGAGATTAATGTTAATTTTTTTAATTGTAAAAGATAAAAATTATGGGTACTGCTAGGTTATTCCGTCGACCATTTTCGCCAAATTATAAAAATCGCCAAACTAATAGCCAAGTTACATTTGTTGACATAATCTTCATTTTACATAACGAAAGAACAGATAAATTAGTAACACATGAATAAAAATACAGTTAAAAAGTTAATTTAAAACCACTTGATGGCGTTTTAAACATGTGTATCGTGTTTAATGTGACATTCACAATCATCCATTATTGGCATTTAATCTTATAATCTGGCGAAAAATTTTTGGTCGACGGGATAACCTAGAAGTACCAAATTATCTAAAGTTATCAAATACAAATCTTCATACCAATACTTTTCACAGTTATTAATTTATGAATGAAACATGAATGAAAAAATCTGCAAGATACTTAACCCTTTGAAGGAAAAAGCACGTCAATTCTTAAAATGCTGAAAATCCAGAATTAAAAAAAATATATGTTTCAAAATATTTAAAAGCGTTTCTTCACGTATTTGACAAAAATAAAATTGCTATTCCAAATTACTGGCGTCAATGTGGCGTTTTGCAATTAAAATTAAGTGGGATGTATTTTATATCACCCCCTTCAAGGAGTTAAAGGGTTAAAAATGCTTTTTTGGAGTTAGTTAGCAATCTAAAATGCATATTACATGTAGAAAATTCATTAAAGTTTTAAATGAAAAAAAAAATGCTTTTTATCTTTGCTATGTAACCCGGGAAGCCCGGGTTCGATCTACTAGTTTAATTTAATGTGACATAGTGTAAATGATAAACATTTAGGGTGACGTAATGAAGCGTTAAGGGTGCAGAGGTAATGTCACCTGTTTGAAAACGGCTGATATTGCACTTTTTAGAAATTTATAAAAATTCTCTCTAATTACTTTCTTTTTTCTAAAGAAAAAAGTAAAATTTTTTCGCCTTCTCGTATCAGACGGATTAGCATATTTTAGAGGTCAGGAATCTCGGAAAAAATATTTATGTAAAACGCCTGTCTGTCCGTCCGTGTATATATTCTCTTTTTATCATCTAAAAGTACATGGAATTATGCACAAAACTGAGATAAATTTCACACAGATATTTTTAATTACAGTGAGCAAGTGCTAGGAGAATTTTGGAACATTCAGCCAGAAGGGTGTGCTGTAACAGGAACTTTTGTGCTATTTTCTAAATTATATCAGCGGAAATTTCCGACGTTATGCATAGAATCGAACAAACTTCATATATACGTTTTTGAGATCGGGCTTCTGGTCCCAGTTGAAAATGAGGATCCCCCTCCTCTCCGGAAGGAATCACTGCTAAAGCAATTTTTTCTAGATTTTTCATAGTTTCACATCGGCTGTTCATGTAGGCAATCATGAAGGCCGGTTCGCATCCAGCTGAACCGGAGATTCGCAAACAACTCATGTACAATAGAATAACGAAAAACATTCATTTTATTAAATATCAATCATGATCGAACTTAACTTATTTTCACTTCGATTAGTAAAATGAAGCAGAAACTTAAGAGAAAAATCAAAATTAGTGTAGTATTGAAGTAATAATACTGATGTATTAACATGCGTAATAAATTTTTGAAATATTATCATGCATGAGGAAAAAGAAAGTTTTAGATTTGGGACATCTGATTAGTTTTTTATTTTCTCTTTTAGTACTGTCTGGACACGTACGCCATTGTTTGCAAACTCGAGTGGCGTCACTAAAGAGTTTTTCCCATCTTTATTATAAGTCATTGGTTCGGGCGAGTAATCGTTACTTTAGATTTAATGAATAAAACAAGTGTCTGAAATAAAAGTATCAGCAATGATATACATAACTTAAAGTGAACTTTTTAAAAAATGTTACTATTAAATGCTGAAATACAAATCAAATAATAAATGTAAAGCTACGTTACTACATGTAGACAAAAACAAAATAACCGTAAATGCAAATACATATCTAGATGTTTAGAGGTCTGCAGTACCAAAATTTCTATGTTCTTCTAGGCTTCTTTTTGGCCCGTCCCGTTTCGGTAAAAAAGTTAGAAGTTCGGCCAAATTCTGTCGTAAAATCTAAAAATTTGGCCCGGTATAAAAGCTAAAAATTTGATTCGAGCTCCCCAGACTCTGCAATGCATGCCTATATTTCTAAATCAACTATTATCCTAAAATTAAGATTCGTTAAAAGGCAATTTATGCGTAGATTTTATCTTTAGATTATATGGAATATTTATGGAATAAAGAGTTAAAAATAACATTTCTAATCACTTTATATATATAAACACACATTAAAAAATTTATTTAGACTTTGGCATTCACATGAACATTCAGTAGGGAACTCGATGTAGTTTAAAGTGAAGGAAAAATATGCATAAAAAAAGCATAGTTTTAAAGCTATAAGCAGATTTTTTTAGGTTTATTTATTTATTTGTAATATATTAACACTAGAATGCCTAGCAAGTGCCGATTCGGCTTCAGTCAGTTGATTATATGTCGATTCTAATCAGAAATTTCTTCAAAAAATAACTTAAATCTAAGATACATAGAAATTAGTTAAATAAATAAATTAACTAGTTTAAGCAAAAATTCTGGTGAAAAATATTTTTATAAGATTTGAGAAAATTTTTCGGGCATTCCAGTGCTAAACAAAAATAAATTTCTTGTGATTTCGTTAAACAAATGTGAAACACCGAAAAATTTTTTTTTTATCAAAATAAGTAAATAAATAAAATGCTATTTTAACAGGACTCGAATGAGAGAATGAAGTGTACAGATCTGACCGAGTTCGAAGGAAAAAAGTAAGGACCAGTTGCTACAGAATGAAGATCCACTCCGAGAATAATTTGGGAAAATTTGAGGGGTCGGGCTGTTATTTGGGTCAGACATAAGTCTTTGCTGATGTCTAGTACTGTTGGGACGCCAAACCAGAAAGACTTAAAGTGAAAAGTAATTAAAAACAATAAACGAGCTGGACACAGGAAAATTTACAAATAAATGTGAAAATAAATCATAACTTTACTAAACGGTGTACAAATCATTGTAAAGACGAAAAACTGTACAAACATTAAAATAAAGTTAAGATATTCAACGTTTCGATTTTCTCCTGAGACGTTTAACCCTTTCGAGTTCGATATTTTTCCGTTTTGAGAACAAAATTAGTTTTTATCTTAATAATGTTAATCGTAGCTATCCAAATAGACTTACTGAAGTTTAAAGGTCATTCATTCTATGAAGTCTTACGAAAGTTCTTATTTTGTGTACTATTCTATTCATGTTTATATGGTAATAGGCTAAGGAAGAGTTTTGAATACTTTTGGAAAATGAAGTATTACAACAAGATTTGAGAAGGTATTATAAATTTCTAATGTTTCTTGCATTTTATCACACAACATTGGTTCAGAAAAGAGACTTATATTTTTAATTCAAACAATGAAGCATATGTATAAATAAAAGAATCGCCAAGGGTGTAAAGAATACCCGAGTACACCAGACCCGAAAGGGTTAAAGAATGACGTTCAGGAAAACGCGGTCATAGTGCCAAAATTCAAGACAGTTTTGCTCTGTTTTTTTTAAAGCAATATGACAGCGTTTTCCCGATAAAAATCTCAGAAGATGATCGAAATGTTGAATATCTTTATTTTAAAGTTTGTATAAGTTTTAGACTTTACAGAGATTTATGTACGTTTAGTAAACTTTTGATTTTTATTTTCATGTTTATTTGTAACTAAAAACAAATTCTTGAAAAAAAAAAAAAAAAAAAAAAAAAAAAAAAAAACAGAAGTATAAACAGAAATCTAATTATAAAGGAAGTGAAATTTTGGTTCCTTGCATAAATCTTATGCTTTTCTACCATTTGAGTTAAACGTAAAATGAAACATTTGTGCCTCTTAAAAGCACAAACATGATTATGGTCATTAAAAATTCATGAGATTTTCACAAAAGCATCGATATTTTTCTTTGGAGAAATAACTCTCAAGGATTTACTCCAGGAATTTATGAATAATTTCATTTCCCTTTTTTCATCTTATCTCTACACAAGTGAAATTAAAAAGTTGGATATTGTTCGGAAAAATAAAGATTATTTTCAATGCTGTTAAAGATTGTATTTCTGCTAATAAAGTTGAAAAAGTAAATGGAACAATCGGTGCCATCTAAATTTTTTAATTTATATAAGGCTAAAAAAACGAATTAATGAAGTTGTTTATTACTTTTTAAAGCAGTTAGATATTATACATGTAGAACTATCGATATCGTGATATAACTGTATATTTCAAAACAATATTTTCATAGATTTTTTAAATGTCAAAAATAAATGTTATTAATAGTAGATAATATATGTTACATTAAAAGCAGTGAAAAGTGCATGAATTCTTTAGCACAATGATTTTGCAGTATTTGGTTAAATATATTATACCTCTGTGTGATATTTATGCTTTAAAATCTTATAACAGAGCTAAGCGTACAACAGTCTATGTACATGCTCCTACTTACAAGCTTACATGCTCCTAAACTTAAAAAAAGAAAAAAAGAAGAAAAAGCTTTAAGGGTTTTAATGATAGCTAAGTTTGAAAATTATGCAGTTAGATTTAATCATATTGTAGAAAAACGGAAGCATTCAATGAGCAGCAGTCTCAATCATAGTAACATTTTTAGGATTTGAAATAAAAGTTAAACATATTAACAAAAATTAAAATTAAAAATATTAACATAAATTTTAAAAAATAATTCAACAATAGAATATCATTTTAAAAGAGTGTCATTATTTTATAATAATCTTATATATTTCATATATACGTTATATGTTATGTATAACATATTACAAATAGTTATGGTGTTTTATGGTGTTTATAAAATTGCTCGTTTATTTGTAAGTTAAAATTAATTAAATCGAAAAAAGGTTAACAGTAATTAGAATAATTTCGAAACAGAGTTATAATCATCTTTATATTTTAAAACACTGAAATAAAAAAGCAACAACAACTTTTGAACTACGCGAGAATTTTAAGAAAAAATCAAAATGTTTATCGATATTTTTTAAATAAATAAATAAAAAATCAGGATGTGTTTTTTTCAGAATTTTTTCGTTAATATATACCTTTCCTTATTTTTATCTTTTGAAAAGGTGTCAACTCAAAACAATAAGCTAATAAACACAATTTAAAAGCAATTTTATCCTCTCCCCCTTTTTTCCCTGAAACTTCATTGTTGTATAAATAGACAATGTAGGTAAAACTTTTGTTCTGTTCTTTTACTTCTTTATTGATTGCAAAAGCATTAATGTTAATGAATTTAAATTGATAAAAATGTATATATATTTAAAATTTTTAATAATTATTCTCAAAATTCTTTAATTTCTTAAATAATACATCATCAAATATTGCAAAAATATTCAATAATGTTGTTCTTTATGGGCGGCAATACGATATGATAAATTTATTATATAATTTCTATCTATAATTAAATAACTCAGTTACTATTTAAAAATGCATGCAAATATATTGAACATATACAAACTTAAAATACGTGTTAGGCTTCAAAGTTTTTTTAATGAGCCTAAATTAATTTAAAATGCCGTTTCCCTCCGAAAATAGTGAAACATTTTGTTAAAATCTATTTTTTTCGCAATGTACGGTAAATAACAGTTTCTGTATAAAATAATTATTTACGTGCCGAAATCCAGATCACATGTTTGAAGCTCAGCAAGATAAAGGAAAAATAAATAACACTGTAAACCAACAAAAACAAAAATCGCTCGATGAACATCTATAAAATTTAAATTTATGACCCTACGATGGCAACATTGCCGATAAATATTTTAAAGAAATGCTAATAAGTTTAAAATATTGTCAGAAGGGGTGAAGAAACTTTTGAGGACCGAGCGTGCTTTACGCCGTTATGAGCTGCATTAGAACATTTTTCTTGAAAAATCCTCTAGTTTGAAGATGCTGGGAGAAAGATGGAAAAATGCAGGAAATTTCACTGCACAGCAAGAAGCCTAATTACGGGAGATAATTGAAATTGGTATTTTAAGAGGGTTATTGTAAAAGATAACATGAGCAAGAAAAAGAAAATAATAAGAGAAGAAAAAAAAACTTAAGAAAATTTAAAATAGAAGCAATTGACTTCGTTAGTGGATATGACATATGAGAAAACAAAGAATGAAACTCATTTTTAGAGGTAGCTTTTTAGGGGATTTTATTTGGTAATAGAAACGACTTGAAATTTCAAATATGAAAAGGGTTAATATTAATTATAATAATTATGAAACATAGTTATAATCATTTTTATATTTTAAGACATTGAAATAAAATAAACAATAACATTTGAATTGCGCGAGAATAATCTCAAGAAAAAATCAAAATGTTTATCGATAATTTTTAAGTAAAAAAAAAATTAATACTCAAGGTATGTTTTTTTTTCATCTTTTTTTTCTTCCATTTTCTCGATTTTATTTACGTTTCTTTTTTTTTATCTTTTGAAAAGGCGTCAAGGCAAAACAATTCGCTCAAAGACATAGTTTAAAAACAATTTTAAGCAATTCTCACTTTTTTTGCATCTGGAATTTCATTATTGCGTAAATAGACAATGTAGAAAGTAAAAGTTTTGTTCTGTTTTTTATTTCTTCCTTAATTGATAGGCAAAAATTTAATGTTAATGCCTTTAGATTGAAAAGAAAAATATTTAAAATTTTTAATAATTATATTCAAATTCTTAAATTACTTAAATAATACATCAACTAATATTGCATAAAAATTCCAATGCTGTCGCTTTGTATGGATGGCAGATAAGATACAATAAATTTATTACTTATATGATTTCTATTTAATTTATTACTTATACGATTTAGTTGCAGCTCAGTTGCAACTAAAAATGTATGTAAATATATTGAACATATACTAACTTAAAATACATGTTATGCATCAAAAATGTTTTTTACGAGCTTAAATTAATTTAAAATGCCGTTTACCTCCGATAATAATGAAACATTTTGTTAAAATCCATTTTTTTCCGCAATGTACAGCTAATAACAACCTCTATATAAAATAATTATTTACATGCAGAAATCCAGATCACATGTTTGAAGATGACCAACATACAGAAAAAATAAATAACATTGTAAACCAACAAAAAAGGAAAATCACTCGATGAACGTCTTAAATTAAATTTATGATCCTATGATAGCAACATTGCCAATAAATATTTAAAGAAATGCTAATAAGTTTAAAATATTGTCAGAAGGGGTGAAGAAAGTTTTGAGGACCGAGCGTGCTTTACGCTGTTATGAGCTGCATTAGAACATTTTTCTAGAAAGATCCTCCAGTTTGAAGATGCTGGGAGAGGAATAGAAAAATGCAGGAAATTTCACTGCACAGCAAGAAGCTTAGTTACGGGAGATCATTGAAATGGGTATTTTAAGATGTTACTGTAAAAGATAACACGGGCAAGGAAAAGAAAATAATAAGAACAGAAGAAAAGAAAAACTTTGGGAAATTTAAAATAAAAGCAACTGACTTTAGAAGCGTTCATTAGTGGATGTGACACATGAGAAAACAAAGAATAAAACACATTTCTAGAAGTAGCTTTTTAGGGAAATATTTGGTAATGGAAACGACTTGAAATTTTAAATATGAAAAGGGTTAATATTAATTACAATAATGGTGAGCCACAGTTATATTCATCTTTATATTTTAAGATAGTAAAAAAAAAAAAAAAAAAAAAAAAAAAAAAAAAAAAAAAACAGCAAATTTTGTATTTCGCTAGAATTTCAAGAAAAAATTCAAAATGTTGAAATAAATATTTTTGAAATAAATAAATTAATACTCAAGGTATATTTTTTCCCTCTTTTTTCTCCCATTCTCTCGATTTTATTTACATTTTCTTTTCTTTTCTTTCCTTTTTTCTTAATCTTTTTAAAAGGCGTCAAAGCAAAAATAAGCTTACAAACGTAGTTTAAAAGCAATTTTAAGCATTTTTCATATTTTTCCCATATGGAATTTTATTATTGTGTAAGTAGACAAAGTTGAATATCTTTTTTTTCTTTCTTTCTTTTTTGATAGACAAAAATTTAATACAGTCAAAGATCTATAATCCGCACACTCATAATTCACTGTTTCCTCAATGTTTTCTCATTTTAAAAAAAAAATTCTAAAAAAAAAAACGTTTTTGGATCACTAATTTGTAAATTTTTTAACTGTTTATTTCATTGTTTGCATTCGTAAAATAACGTGAATTATAGAAAATAGTGGATTATGGGTGTGCGGATTATAGATCTTCGACTGTATTAATGCCTTTAAATTAAAAACAAAGCATTTATAATTTTTAATAATAATCTTCAAATACTATAATTATTTAAATAATACATCGACTAATATTGCATGAATATTTCAATACTGTAGCTCTGTATCGGTGGCAGATACGGTACACTAGATTTATTAATTATATAGTTTCTATGTATAATTAAATAACAAAGTTACTACTTAAAAATGCACTTAAATATATTCGACATGTACAAACTTAAAATGCGTGTTATATTTCAAAATATGTTTTTAATGAACCCAAATTAATTTAAAATGCCGTTTCCCTCCGATAATAGGTAAACATTTTGTTAAAATCTATTTTTACCGAAATATACGACAAATAACAACCTCTATATAAAATAATTATTTACGTGCAGAAATCCATATCACATATTTGAAGCTGAGTAACATAAAAAAAAAAAAAAAAAAAACTAAATAACACAGTAACTAACATAAAGAAAAAGCGCTCGATGAACGTCTATTAAATTTAAATTTATGACCCTACGATGGCAACGTTGCCGATAAATATTTAAAGAAATGCTAATAAGTTTAAAATATTGTCAGAAGTGGTGAAGAAAGTTTTGAGGACGGAGCGTGCTTTACGCCGTTATGAGCTGCATTAGAAAATTTTTCTTGAAAAATCCTCAAGCTTGAGGATTCCGGGAAGGGAATGGAAAAATGCAGGAAATTTCACTGCACAGCAAGAAGCTTAATTACGGGAGATCATTGAAATTGGTATTTTAAGAGGTTATTGTAAAAGATAACATGGGCAAGGAAAAGAAAATAATAAAAGCAGAAGGGAAAAAAAATCTTTCGAAAATTTAAAATAAAAGCAATTGACTTTAGAAACGTTCGTTAGTGGATATGACATACGAGAAAACAAAGAATAAAACTCATTTCTAGAATTAGCTTTTTAGGGGGCTATATTTGATAACAAAAACGACTTGATATTTCAAATATGATTTCAGATGTTTTATTGTACATATTCCCCAAATGTTCAATCTTTTGGATTTCAATATTTGGTTTTAAATATCTGACTGATTAAAAACATGATATTGTTAAATATTGTTTTTATTTGAAACTGCTTCAAAAAATTATTTTTCTAGACTCAACAATTAAAAACGGCAGTTTTCCAGTATAGGAGCCTTGTTTTAATAGGAAAAATGGCTTTGGCAAGTAAATTTGGTAAAGTATTTTCTGGCAAGTTATTCACTGTTTACAAGCATTTTGGAAAATCTAAAATTACTCATTTAGCAATTAACAAAGCTGCATCCCTTCCAATAAAATATTCAATTTTGTTTTAACCCTTTTTTTCTGACAATTTGATGTAATGTTTTCTGTTTGTTGATGTTTTATAACTAAGTATGATTTTTATGTTAGGAATAGCTGATGGGGGATTCAGAATGAATCCGAAATGTATTTTTGAAATTGTTTTTTAGTGTTTTTATGGTTTTAATTTTAATGTAATGCCTGTGACTTTGATGAATTTTAAATTAATATAAATAAAATTCTAATATACTTATACATAAATATATATATATAAACAAGCATTAAAGTTGATTAAGTTTTTTTTTATACCTATTTATATCAGTTGGCAAAAATCTCAGCTTTTTAAGCCCGTGCGTGAATTGAGCCAAACCTTTAAAAATAAAAAGTCAAGGCCCGTGTACTGGAAAAGTACCCTAAAAAAATTCTCACGTATTTTCTGATTAATTTTTTAACATCATGCTGCTGGCGTGTTCGTTGAACTGATTTCTAATTGAGCAGTTTTTTTTTTCATTTTTCGATAAATTGAAATAATTTTTCATTATAATCGATTTTTCTCTCGGAACAACGTCCCCCCTTCTTCCTCCTTGTGGAATAACATCCAGAAATTCGGTCTAAAGCGCCAGTTTTCACACAAATTTCTGAAACTCTCCTGCCAATAACTTAAAAAAAATCTTGAAAGAAAAACAATTGAAATTACATAATTTCATAATAATGGCATCTGCCAATATACTATGTTGACGAAAAAAATAATTTTAAAAATGTCTCAGAAAGTAATAATTTCATATTTGAGAATAGCCTTAAGACTTTATTTATTTATCCCAATCAAAATATAGTGTGCTTTAAAGTTGTGGGATTTTTTTCACTATTCTATTTAAATTCATATTCTTTTAATCAATCTACGAAATTTAAAATAATGATTTGGTTCACAATTACAAGCAATACAGTTTTTTAAATAATTGATATGAAAATTAGGGAAAAACAATTACGTTTTGTGAAATCTAGTAATAAAATAATATTTCCATAAGGGTCATCGTATATTATTCTATTGAAAACTTCAAAAGAGCTTTCTTTTCAAAATTTTTGAACTCTCCAATTTTATTTTCTAGCTAAAAGAGAGAGAGAGTTAAAAATGCGTAAAATTACACTACATGACAAAAAGCTTATTTATAGAGGATCTCTGAAATCGCGATTTAATTGGTTATTGTGAGAAGTAACATGCGCAAAGAAATTAAAATAATAATAATAATAAAAGTTAGCAATGTAAAATTTAAAATAACAGCCGTTTATTTTACAAACGTCTGTTAGTGTATGTGACATCTGAGGAAACAAAGAATAAAATTCATTATGTAGAAACGGCTTTTCGGAGAAAAACGTGTTGATATGGAAATGGTCTAAAAATTTAGAAGACGAACCTTTTAAATTACAGATATTTCACTTATTTAAAACCGACTGATTGAAAACTCGATACAGTTATATGATTTTATTTATATTTTCATTATAAGTTGTAATGTCTGAGTTTTCGAAACTTCTTCCCCATGCCATTTTATTTAATAATATATTGATAAATTTATCTCATTGTTTGAAATCTAAAGAATGTGCTTATTTTGTATCAATTCATATTTATATGATAATAGGCTAAGGAAGAGATTTTGAAGACATTTGGAAGATAATGTATTACAACAGGGTTTGAGGAAGAATTACAACATTCGAATGCTTTTTTTTTTTTTCTATTTTTTTTTTTTTTTTTTTTTTTTTTTATGAATTATGATTGGTTTAGAAAATTAACTTATATTTTAAATTTAAAGAATGAAAAATATGCATAAAATAATGTTATTACTAACGGTGCAAAGATAATTAAATAAACTTTTATTGTTATTATTATTACTAAATGTCAAAACATAAATGGAATCAAAATAAGAAAGGCATAGACATATAAATCATTACTACACTGTAAAAAAAATCTGTTATTTTTATAGAAAAAAGTTGTATTATTTACAGAAAAAACTGTTTTAAAGAAAAACAGTTTTTTTTTTCTAAAAAAGAGGGGATTTTGTCATTTTTAAAGAAAAAAAAATATTTAACAGAAAAAATCTGTTTTAATGAACAATTACAGATTTTTTTTTTCTGTAAATTAAACGGTTTTCCACTATTGTCAAAACTGACCATTTTTTCATGTCAATTAAAAAGATTTTTGTTTTTGTTTTTATTTTACAGTATATATGCAAAAAGTAACTAAATAATAGGGAAAACAAAATAATTCTCGATGAAAGGACATGTACTATTAATAGTATATCAGACCTGAAAGGGTTAAAGCAATAATTTGTTTCATAGCTTTACAAGCAACACATCTACGTAAGTTAACTAAAAATAAATGATGAATTTTGCAGTTTGAGCTTATGGTGAAATCTAATTTCGATAAGGGATCACACTTTACGCCCTTGTGAGCTGCCTTAAAATATTTTTCACGAGAAATCCCCTACTCGTAAGATGATAAGTGGTGATTAGAAAAATGCAAGAAATTTTACTATACAGCAGGAAGTTAATTAGGGAAGATCACTGAAATTGTTGGTTTAAGAGGAAAAGAAAGTAATGAGAGAAAAAATATATACATAACGCGGTAAATTTAGAATAAAAACAATCTTTAACTTTAGAAACATTCGTTAGTGGATATGATATCTGAGAAAATGAAAAATAAAACTCGTTTCAAAATGTAGGTTTTTAATGGAATATACGGTAAGGAAAGACTGCAAATTTCAAATATGATTTTAGATTAATATAGAACAAACTCTCATATGTTAAATATTTTGGATTTCAGTATTTGGTCTTAATTAACTGACTCATTTAAAACATGATGGTGTTAAATATTGAGTTCATTTAAGACAGTTCCGAAAAAAAAATTTCCACGCTCAACAACTTGAAACTTTTTCACAGATATTGTGGCTCATTTTTAAACATAAAAGTATGAAACTTCCTGTCATAATTATTGAAGTAATTTCTAAACGAACAGTTTTTCCATTTTCTGATAAATGGAGTTTAAAGTTTTGAGTATAAGCAGATATAAGAGATTGTGAAGCTTCAACTTTTTACAATTTTATTTAATAATGTTTTATTAGAACTATTTAATTTAAAGAAATAATTTGTTTTATAACTATGAAACCGTACTTATGTAAGTTATCAGGAAACAAATGATGAATTTAGTAGACGTTTGTGGTAAAATTTTATTTCGATTTAGGATAAAACCCATTATTCAACAGTGAACAGACTTAAAAGAGTTTTCTTGCATTCTGTAATCTTCAGATGCTGAGCAAGGAACGGAAAAAATGCGGAAATGTCCCCTATACAATAAGAACCTTAATTACAGACTATCACTGAAATCGATATTTTAAGAAGTTATCATAAGAACTAACATGCGAAAGGAAAAGAAAAAAAAATGAATGGAAAAAATAACTTGGAAAATTAAAAAAAAAAAAAAAAAAAAAAAAAAAGAGAGAGAGAGAGAGAGAGAGAAACAATCGACTGTAGAAACATTCGTCAGTACATATATCTCAAAAAGCGAAGAATAAAACTCATGTCAAGAAATAATATTTTAATAGAATACGTGGTAAAGGAAATCACTTTATATTTAAAATATGATTTCAGCTATTCATTTTTATATTTCCACAGGATGATTTTTTTGTATTTCAACATTTTCTCTTACTATAAAAAAGTTAGTTCTAAAAGAAAAAAATGAAAAAAAAATGAAAAAAAAAAAATAATAATTTTACAGATTTCAAGCAAAGCAAATTGCGCTGTTTCAGATTTTGGAAAGTTCCTCCAAATACCATTCAAATTGCTTCAAAACTACAAGCAATACATTTAATTAAACATTAAGTTAACTGAAACTAAATGATGGCGGGATATCGTACTGCATTTGAAGGTTTTTCTTACAGTATTCTCCAGACTTAAGAGGCGACTTCTCTCACGCGTAAATACCCGCTCGTGAATGTTAATCATATGGGACATTAAAAAAAATATTTCGTTTGCATTTCAATATTTTAATGATTATATAGATCTGAGTATAGAGGTAGATCTCAATGATAGCCGTTTTTTAGTTTTAGATTTTTGTTGCAGGCTTTTTTTTTTTTTTTTTTTTTTTTTTTTTTGTATGAGGACAATTTTGAACACTTTTGTAATAGGTTCCGAAAGTGAAAGCTTTTAAAAAAAGTTAAATTTTTGCAACCATTTTTTTAAATTTTGTTGAACATTTTTTTCTTTTTTATGAAGGCACTTTCATTTTTAAAACAAGTTTCAAAAGCTAAAGGTCAAAAACTGCGAACAATATTGAAACAAGTAAAAAAGGACCTTTAGAGATCAATCTCAGCTATGTAATATAAAAATCATTCAAAAATATTGAAATGTAAATGAGATATTACAAAACATATGTCTCATGCGATTGATTTTATCCAGCAGATGTTTTTGTGTGAGTAAATTAGCCCATTAAGAAATTGAGAGAAGAACTGAAAAATTTAAATAACAATACTAAAAACAAAAAGCTTAGTTACGAACGATCATTGACATGAGTAATTTAAAAAGTTATTGTGAAAGATAACATGTGCAAGCAAAAGAAAATAACGAGATGGGAGGAATAGCAGCAAATTAGTAATTTTAAAATAAAAGAATCTACTTTAGAAAAGTTCGTCAGTGGATATGTAATCAAAGGAAAACGAAGAATAGAATCCATTTTTAGATGTAGCTGCTTAGGGAAATATGTAGCAAGGAAAATAATGCAAAATTTCAGAGCTGATTTCAGATTTTCCATTGCATGTATATTTATTTTTTTTAATACTCAGTATCTGATTTATTTTAAGATGATTTATTTTCTGTTGATTCGGTTGAATACTTATTTTAAAAGAAGCCTGATTTTATTTATATCGATCAACAAAAGTTGTGTTATAGAAATTTGCACCTAAGCTACAAACAGCTCACTTTATTAAATGTTTTATATGCGAGTAAGTGGAAAATATTTGGAACTTAGCAATTGTTAATAATAATCATTGTATTTTGATCAAGGATATTGTATGGCAAGCCCTACTTGTCTAATCACCCTTAAGTTGTGTTAGTTGTAGCCTCAATTCATGATCCTTATAAATAGTAAAAACAAGGTTGCTTTGCATGTATCCAAATAATCTACAGAATGAATAAGATATATTTCTAGTATTAGTCTAATGTAAATCATTCAAAAAGCACTAATAGTTATAACTTAGGGTTGCTAGCTGAATTCCCCACTCTAATCTACGAGCGTAGACTACATTCGTATATTTAAAATATCTCCTAAGGAAATTAATATTTTTTATTCCTTTTTTCATTGTACTCTTTTTAAAGAAAAGTTTATATCTTCTTTAGTCCTCAAAATATTTCTAAAATATAAGTTATTTAATTTTTTAAGTGATAAAATTTGGCAAATTATGATGAGGTTTTAACACCTCTCATAAAATTAAATCTATGTTTTAGAAATACTTTGATAACTAAAGAAAAAGAATCTTTTTTTAAAGACGTGTACGCAGAAAAAATATGTTAAAAATATTGATATTCTGAAGAGATATTTTAAATGTACAAATGCATTACATGTACTTCGGGAATTGAGTGAATAGAAACTTTAAGCTTAATTCGTGTCAATTTTGAAATTTAATAGTTTGTATCTACTGATAAATTAAATTTATTAGAACTAAATCATCTAATTTGAATTTTAAAATATTTTAGAAAATTGTGTAAAATCTAATATAAATAGAAATGTGTTTAGAATAATATTTGCTTTTTGTGTTTGTGATTCGAAGTTTTTTAAACATACTCTTTTTCTAGTTATATATTTTCTTAATGAAGCTTTAAAGTCCTTTTATTCTAATAACTTTCAGTGGTTATATTTTCAATTACAATATTTTTTTCCCAGGATCATTAAATCACAGTTGAAATTAATAATATTAGGAAAATGATCACAAAAAAAGACCTGAAGCATATTACTTAGTAAAATAAATCAAGTGCGGATAAATTATTTTTGAAATTATAAATCTTTTACTGAAAATAAATCATCGCATCAATTAATGTCTTCCATGGAAATAATTTGGGGTATAAAAAAATTTAAACTCCTACGCAGATTAAAATTCAGACAAAATAATTATTTTTCTTTCACTATTTTTTTCCCTTTAAACGCGAATTAAAATACATCCGTTTTCAACAAGAAAAGAAGAAGTTGATTGTAAAGAATTTAATTCATCAAATTGATCTCATCTTCTTTTTCAAAAATTCTTTTTTAAACATCATTACAAGAAGTTAAAAATTATATAGAATAGGCAGATAAAAATGCAAGCATATTTTACAATGGAAATGCTTGAAAAAAAAAAGTAAAGAGAAGCTTAAAACATAAATGAAGGTAAGTTAGAAAAAGAAAAGGATGATTACCGATAAAATTTTGGATTGATTTAGGTGATTAGAGAGATTTTAATCATATAGTACATTTAATGTCGTTTTTTCTTTTACGATAAATTCGTGTTAAAGAAGAATTTCTTTCAAGTAAATTTACTTTAGATGGAAAATGTAAGTATGTAATCAAAAGAAAAAAAAAAAAAAAAAAGATAATGCAAGAAGGGGAAAAGGCTGAAAAAAAATAACCGTGTCATACTATTCTTATAAAAACTCAATATTTTACAAGCATGCAAAATATATTAAACATCTCTAATCTTTAAATAATATTCATATAATTCACGATTGCTGTAAAAAATGTTATCATTTTTTTTTTCCAAAACATAACCTGGATGACATGCCAATTGTTATCTTTGAACCGAGTACCTGAAGCTAGACATGTCATGTCGAAAAAATAAGTAAATGTGGTCTGGTGTAATAACGCCAGGCGGGGTAATAACGCCAAGTGCTAATATTTTGCATAATTATGAAATAATCTGGTAAATGACACCCATGTGCTCTGCGCAGAAGGGTTTTGAGTCATATAAATCGCAAAAAACAGCTTCAAGTTAATTTGTTTCATTTTTAGGTCTTATTGTTTTTACAAGCAACTAAAATTAACGCTTGATCTAAAATTTGCGAAATACGTTTTGTGATGTGAAGACTATTTTTTTTATCCGGAAATACTTTGTTAATTACATAAATTAGTAGTATATTTCATGGACTTTCAAAATGTTGTTCAAGATTTCGGATATCTTCTCGAGATAATTTGTAATTTAAAATGTACAGCGCAATAACTATACCGGGGTAATAACGCCAATTCTTGGCATTAATACCCCGGTTGATTCCCTACAGTGGCCGAGCTACATCCTAAATACTGATTCAAATAAACACAGTTAAAACTGTGCAATGTTTCTAATAATTCTATCTAAGCGGTCCTTTTTAAGCAAAAAGAAGCTCACAGTCTGATATTCTTTTGCCTCATCCTCTCCCCCCCCCCCCCCACATACACACACCACACCTTTATTGTTCTTACACTTTCACAAAAAATTGAATATTTTCAATAGCTTAGAATGCAATTTGTCAATTTCTAAGTTTGTAGAGTTTGTATTTTTAGAATTGGGCAATCTACATGCAATTATTTCATCTTATTTCATAGTTTTGTTTGCATGGCGTTATTACCCATATAAGTGGGTAATAACATTGCAATCATTGGTGTAATTGTAAGAAAAAAAAAGAAAAAAAACATAAGGCATAAGCTCAAAAAGGGTATATTCTAGAATGAATATAGTACAATTTTTTTGAGAAACAGAGGGTTACGATGTTTTTCAAAAAATACAGAAGATAAATGGTGTGTACTTCCGTATACCTTCCACTACATCGTTGATTACAATTAATTCTCTAAGACATTCCACAATTGTTATGGAATAGGATATTAATGGCGAACATTTCACATCCGAGTGTCAATTCTTCCCCAGAAAGTATTTTAGTTGATCATAATATGCCCACAATAAAGAAAGTTAGTGGATTAAATAAAATAATGAATAAAAAATAATAAAATTTTTAATTTATTATTAGAAAAAGGGTAATATTTAGTATTTTTTATGCTTTAAAAGTATTTTTTTTATTTCTTCTGTTATATATTAGATGTCGAATAATTGTTACCTGCTTCGTACTTAATTAATTTTAAGAAAATGTTATCTTAATTGGAGATATCGGACAACAGGTTTTTATTTGGGGTTTATGGTGTACTGGTTTATAATTTTTGGGGTTTCCAAATTATTCATTTTCGCAATGACTCATAAAAAAAAAATGCTAAAATGGCAAACAACAGATTAATTAAACCGTTCTTCTTGTTTGGAATCGAATTCCAAGTTGTCATTAATTTTACTACCGACATTTTAGTTCATAATGTCTTCCAATATTTTTTTCCCCATAATCTTCAAATCCTTTTTTAATCTAATCTGAATATTTGTTTGACCAATACTGAACTAGATAGAAATTTATTAAATTGGATTTCAGTTTCTTCAATCTGTACGAGGACAACCAAGTGATCGAATCGAATTTTCTCAAATTTTGCGTGTTTAAATCCATGATTTTATGCAATTGCACTCTATTTTGGTGTAAAAATTGAATATATGCTGTGCCGAAAATAATCAATTGAGTGATATAGATGCACCGTGACTTTTATAGAAAAAAAAATACAAACCGGAAATATGCAGCCTTATTCTTTTCTCGTAAACTAGGTAAGCAAAAGCAATAAATGAGAATCATGCGACAGAAAAAAATAGAAAAATACAATTAAAAATGGCGTATAATTTCTACAGAAAAACTGATTTAACACAAACATAAAATGAAAAACTAAACTCATCTCTAACTTTGGAATGAAGCTCGTTGGCTTCATGATTGCTTCAAAAAATTTATTCCCAAAATATTTTGAATGTATCATGAATGTACAACAAAGCAACAATATGGTAAATGTTTTTTATGGATACCATATAAAAATTGAGCTTATATATTGTTCATTTTTTACATAACTG
The DNA here is from genome assembly GCA_964019185.1 of Maratus speculifer. Taxonomy (NCBI): domain Eukaryota; kingdom Metazoa; phylum Arthropoda; class Arachnida; order Araneae; family Salticidae; genus Maratus; species Maratus speculifer. The sequence continues at coordinate 299,669,961 of OZ025297.1, read as the reverse complement.
TGTAATCAAAAAATGTAGAATAAAAATCACAAAAAAAAATAAATGTGGTATATAATGCCCCTTATAGAAAATATAAATTATTGCAAACATACAAATCCCTCCCCTCACACACACACAACCTCTAAAAGTACTTTTACACTTAGAATTATTTACCTCAAACTCATAGTTATTCCAATAAGTTTTTATTTTTATTTATTTTATTTTATTTTCTGCAAAGATAACATATAAAACACCTCTGAATTAAATAACTGATACAATCGACACCATGACGTAAAAAATGAGCAATACCACTTCTTTATTTTCCACATCAAAATATCCCGAAAAACCTCTAATTGCTTCCGTTTGTTTTCATTGTAAATGAAAACTTTATAATGCTAAAAAAAAAAACATTAAAGTAGTTTTTTGCATATTGTTGTGCTTTTTATTATGCAGATTTACCAAGTTTCGATGCAGATTTACCACGATTTTTTAGATTTTGGATAAGGCGAATTTTTAAAAACTTACATCCTCATGCATATACATATCCAAAAAAATATTTTGAATGCATCACGGATGCATGAAAAGTAAAACTATATATGGGTGCATACGTTGGTAAAAATTTTTGTTAGAGAAGAGAATAAAACGGCCTACGAACCCGTATTTTCAAGAAAATATGTATATAAAAAAAGCAAAAGATAAATTCCCTTTAGAATATCGAATTTAATTAAATATGTCATAAAGATCTTCTCATAATAAAACCTAAATTATTATAATCAATACTAAGAAGAAAATAAATTGATCTTTAACCCGGGAGATACGAAGTGCTTTATTTTTATTTTCCTATTTTAGGAGAAGAAACAAAAGTAAGCCTATATTTTTCACGTATGTTTGTAATCAAAAGCAAAAAAGGGAAAATAATGCTAGGAAATAAAATTAAACATTACATAAACTTCCCCTCACAGAAAACACAGACTGAAACAAACATACAAAAAGCATCTCTAACCTTGAAAAAGTACTGACCGACTTCATGGTTTCTCCAACAATACATTAATTCTTTTTTACTAAAGCGTGCCAAGATGACATATAAATTGCTGCCTTCTGAACCAAACAACTCAGACTAGCGGTATCACGCCGTAAAAAAAGAATAGTTGTTCTTTATCTTCCGGAATATAAGCAATGCACCCAAACACTAAATTGCTAAGATAGATATCTTGCAAATATTTTATTATAAGAGGGGGGAAAACAATAAGTATAAAAGCAAAAATAGTTTTTCTAAACCTTTTTTATAAGCATTGAATGTTTATCTCAAAAATCTCTCCAAAGTTCATGACTATATATTACTTTGGCGTGGGTGGATCCCAATAATGAAAAATTCATCTCTTTGATTCACGCTTGGAAGGAAGTGCGAAATAATGAAATTTTATATGTATGTGTGTGTGTGTATATATGTATATATATTCACTGTTTATTGTTCATTAATATATGACAATAAGAAGGGGGGGGGGACCATTATTTAAACTATCTATTCAGGAATTCTAATTTTTTTCTAAACCTATAATAATAATTTAATAGTAAACTATTAATTGTTTAAATATTATTTAAAAAAATGTTTATTTTTCAATGCATATTTTCTACCATTTTGTATTTAAAATATTTTTTTTTTTTTCTTTTTTTATAATTAGTTAGTCTATTTTAGCTACCATTTTCCGCGCAACATGAACTTCATTATTTTTGTTTAACCTTAAAGAACATAGCAGAAAAATACGATAAAATTACCACGAGTTATAATTAAGTTATAAAAATATTAAAAGGTTGTATTGTTATTGGATCAAAAGCCGTGTAATTTTTATTAGCATATCAGGAAGTGAATGAAAAAGCGACTACAAATTTCATTTTTATTTACAAAATTGTTGAAAAAGTTGAGTAAAATACATGAAGGCAAAAACATTCTTTGTAAACTCTTATTATTATTTTTTATGTAAAATAAAAACAGAAATTAAATTAAATATAATGTAAAATAATTGGTTAAAAAAAAAAAAAAAAAAAAAAAAAAAAAAAAAAAAAGCTTTCAATCAAAAACATATAAAAAATTAAGTACATTCATCTCTAACCTTGCTTAAAATGAACTTCATCGGTATACTGATTACCCCAAAACAAATATTCAAAAATATTTTTGAAGGTATCATAAGAGAACAACAAGGTAACAATTACGTGGATAACAAGTATTTCTATAAGTAAACAAACATAAATAAGCTTTATTAACTGTTACCCTTTTCATGGAAATATGCTGTCAAAAGTAAAAAGTAAATATTACGCGAGAATAGATAAATACAGAAATACAATTAAACATGCCATAAAATTTTCCTCGCATAAACTATATAAATATACAAAGAAGAAACTAAACTGATCTCTAACCTTGGAATTATGCTCGACGGCTTCATGGCTACTCTAACAACATATTAATTCTTTTTTGTAAAAGCGTGCGAGATGACATACCAATTGATACCTGTGAACCAAATAACTGAGACCAGAGATGTCATGCCGTAAAAAAGAGCAGTTCACGTCTTTATCTTGCAGATCACAAAGGTATAAGCAATGCACCCTACAACTAGATCGCTAAGATATCCTACAAGTGTTTTGTTATAGGAGAACAAAGCGCCGATCGTAGACATCATCAGTTTAGTTCCAGAAGATTAACTCCAAACAGCGACCCGATGGCTTAATATACGCGAGTGCTCGAGATTTTCAGTGATTTGTATTCAATAATGGCATGTATCGGATATTTTGTTTCGTTTTTAAGATCTTAAAAAAATTAATTTTCAAATACCTGGTGTATTTTTGCACATGAATTTTATTTAATTGATTGTATGATATGCATTGATGAAATGAATGCATATTCAGAAATTAATTTCGAGTTGTTGCATTGAGATGTACTTAATAGCTGAATGTCAGAAGATTTTATTTCATTTTCATGAACTTCTGAAATAATTGATTCTCAAATACTTAATGCATATTCAAACAAGATTTTTGCTTTCTTATAACGATTTCTATTCATTAACGGCAAGTGTCGGGACATTTTTTTTCCTTGTTTAAGATTTTCAAAGTAGTTAATTTTTAAATATTTATTGTACATTCACAAATGAACTTTGAGTCACTATTCTAATTTCTATTCAATAACAGTAGTAAGTCACAGGATTTTATTTATTTTTTAGAACTTAAGATAAAAGTTAATTCTCAAATATTTAATTTACGAATTTTGCATGGTTATGCCGATTTGTATTAAATAAAGGCAAGTATCGGGATATTTTTTTTCTTTTAAAGTCTTCAAAAAACAGTTAATTTAAAATAACAACAGTATTCACTCATGAATTTTGAGTAGAATTTTATTTAATGACTAAATTTAAATGATAGTTGAATATGATTTCTCATTGAATCGTTTTTTACATTAAAAATTTTAGAAAATCTTGAGATAATTATTGCATTAATAAAAAGGTAACATATCATGTACTGATGATTATTAAATAATACATCACACAATAATGGAAGTATTACAAATAAGTTATAACTGAATATAACTGAAACAGCTTTGGAAAGTTAACATTTAAGGATGTTAATCAATCAGATTTTTTTCAGCCATTTATCAGAAATGCATTTTGGTTTTTTCTTTAAATTTTAAATATTTAGTGTCCCACTACTGGTACGTTGCTTACTATAGATGCATTTAACTTAACAGCTTTTGTACCTCCAGCAATTGTTAATTTTATTTTAATTTCCTAGCATTCTTTATCACTCGTTGCAAAGTTCAAATGTAAAATTATGATGATCTTTCATAGATTTTTTTTTCAATATTACAGTCAATATTTGATATGCTTATACTTTTTTTTTAATATTATTCGTGGTATTAATATTCTTTTCTGGTTAACTTTATGTGATTTACTTATCATGTTGAAGGTCTTTTCGTTATCTCTCTCTCTCTCTCTCTTTTTTTTTTTTTTTTTTTTTTTTTCAATATGGAATTGAAACTATGCGATAATACGCAAGCTTTTTGACTAGAAGTGAAAACAAATTCAGAAAATTAAGATAAAACCACTTAACATTTAAAAACTAGTTTTTATAAAAACTTGAAACAAGAAGGCAATCCAAGTAGGCAGGACTTAAAGAAATGTGTTAATAACATGTCCTTAAGAAAAGACGGGATTGGTTGAGAAACCAAGAGAGATTTCAAGGATATGCATTACGAAATTAAAACCACGGAAAATATGCTTTTTTTTTCTTCAAACAAACAAGATTAGGATGTGACAGATCTTCTGGTTGGTGGTATGTTATGATTCATGAAATCTTTTGATACGATAAGATTATTAGACAAACATAACTGCCAGAAATACCTTATAAAGACCAAATTTAAATTTTTTACAAGAAAAGCTGAAAAGATTATCTTCATTGAATAGTATATTCTCCCTTTTCTGTTATTTAATTAATTAAAATCGCATTTGTATGTGTAGAAATAATTGCAATTTAATGCATATTTTTAAATAGATGCATTTTGTAAATAGTATTTAAATACTGGTAATTCATTGTGATATTCTACTGAATTATAACATGGTACATGATTATGGCATATTCTTGAATTTATAATGATATTCTAATTCATTGTGAATTTTCTAAAATTTGATTAATCGTATAGAACATTTACAGAAAAAAGTCGCATATATAAAAATATCTTATAATTTTTATTGATAAATAATTTTAAAAATGTAGTTTAATGCTTGCTGGAAATTATTATATGTATCAAAACAAGGAAGGTACCGAAACTTTTATACTCAGAATAATTTCGATGTCTTAAAAAATTGAAAAAACTTAAAATTTATTCACAAGAAAATTATGAACAATAGCAATTATTATTATTATTATTATTATTATTATTATTATTATTATTATTATTATTATTATTATTATTATTATTATTATTATTATTATTATTATCATTATTGTCTTATAAAATGTTGCTAATTAAATAAGATGAATATTTTGTCCCATAAATTCACTTAAAGCCTTTGTATAGTAACGTATATGCATTCCTTTTTAAAGCAAACCTTTGATGAAATAGTTCAAGAAGAGAGGTAATAAAATAATTAAATGAATAAATGTGAACATTTTAGTATTTCCAATCTGATATTCCTGGTAACAGAACTATTTTTGTCAATGTAGCAACAGTGATAAATATTAATCCAATTTGCTTATATATATATATATATAAGCATGTGCTTTATAAAGCCGTGATTCTCAATAGGGGGGAGACTCCATTTGAGAGAATTTTGGCAATAATAAGGGAATTTAATTCATTGATGAAATAAAATCAACTTTTTTGAGATGGTTATCTTGGAATAGGAGTTAGCGAAGAATATGTGGTGAGAGTGGGAGCTTTGAAAACAATTTTTGGTCATAAAGTTGGCATTTTTCCTCATTTTAAGTAAGCAACGCATAATACGAGATAATGTACTTCATAAAATACATTTTAGTGAAACTGAAATTTTTCTGTGCAAAAAAAATTCAATCGAATGAAAATACGAATTCTAATGACAGTAATTCAAATGCACATTATATTATACTTCATATCTTAATGAGAAAAACAAAACAAAAGTGAGAATAAGGAAGAAAAAAAATTTCATTTCTGTAGTTGAAAAAAAAAATGATTATTTGATTGAAATATTTTTTTTTTCTTTTTTTAAGCACCATTTATTTTTTTCTTTATTTTATTTTATTTTTAAATACTAGTCAGCTGTTTTTTTTTTTTTTTTTTTTTTTTTTTTTTTTTTTAAGAAATTAACAGGGAAGTAATTTTTAAATTACGAATCAAATACTAACAATTTTCCTAATGATTATTTGTAAATAACGCATCTGTTGTAAAATAGTTCAGCTTTATTGAAAATACAAAATTATATAATTTATTTTCTATTTTTTTTAATATGATGAAACATCGCAATTAATTGAAAATTCCTTCATAAATCTATTTTATCAACACGGTAAACAAATACTTCGTATTTCCTATTTATTACGAAACTACTCTAATTAAAAGTTTAAATAAAACAATAACACAAAACAAAGTATTAATCAACATGCTTTTCTTTTTCTTGTCAGTTAAAATAAAGAAAACTTAAACTAATATAATAGCTATTTAATATTTAGACACGAACAACATAAAATTAAAAATCTACATAATTTTTATTTAAACGATCAAGCTGGTTTTCCTATGATTTACTATTTACATTATTATAAGATTAAAGCCATAAACAATTAAAGCAAAAATTTTAATGGACCTAAAATAAAGAATATAAACTCAGAGAGTCTATCATTTTATACAAGCTTTTATTTAAAATTTAAAAAAATGGAAAACCCCGTTTGATTACACTCGCTTTCAAATCATTAGATTATTGCTTTAAAAATGGAAAAACAAACGTAAATTTATGAGCGCCGAATTCTAAAAATGCGGCAAATAGCAGCTAAAGAACGCAGAAATGAATACTAATGATCGATAATATCGCAAAATGAAATAAAAATCTAAATAAATCCCGCGCAATAAAACTGGAAGTGTTTAATTTATGATGCAGGACAGCGAACATGTTTTCAAGGGGAATAAAAAACGGAAAACCGGGAATATTTTCAGAGAAAGATCCAATAAATTTAAATATCCTTGGAATTGAAGAAGAAAATTTACTCTTAAAAGCGGTATTAAAAATAACTCTATGAAAACTTTTAGACAGAGATGAAAGAAAAATGGAATGAAAACGGGAAAAAAATTTCGCCTGGAAAAGCGAGCAATTAATTACTGAAATTATTGCAGTAGGGACGGCGATATACTTGGGAACAAGTAGTTCTAAAAAGAAGAGCAGAAAATGTTTTAGTACGGAATGTTCATTTATTTAAATTAGTGAAAAGCTATTGACAAGTAAGGGATGAATGGTGTGATTACAGAGTATACAATTTGGAAATGATGTTGCTAAAAAATATATCAGGTATATTTTTAATGAAGTCTTGATACTTACATAATCCATGTAGGAATTTTAATTTTGTAGAATTTGTTTCTAATTTACCCATGCTTCCATCGTTTTAAATTAGGGAAATTTAGTAAAGCAGCTAAATTATATATTTTACTTGCGTAAAGGTAATTTTTTTTTTTTTTTTTTTTTTTTTTTTTTTTTTTTTAGTTTCTTTTTTTCACCTGTTACTAAAACTAAATTTCCTTTTGAAGCGTACATATAGCTGAATGCAATCTATCTCCAATTTCTTCTGTTCTATTTATTTATTTATTTATTCTGGTCTCTATTTTCCCTGTTTTTTTTCCCTCTTTACTGAAACGGAATTTTCATTTTGAAGCATACATATACCTCAATATAATCTTTCTCTAATTTTTTGTACTCTTTTTGTATTAGTTTTTTTTTTTTTTTTTTTTTTTTTTTTTTTTTTTGCATTGTGTATTTACAATACTAGAATTATTGCTGGATAAAAAGGTTGTAAGTAAATTTTCCTTGTATTAAAAAAAATGCTCATTTGTCTTGATATTCGTAGATGAAATTGCTCCGTTATATTGATGGATTTCTTAATGCCTAATAATAGGAATAATAACTCAAAGCAAAACGTATTTTTTTTTTTTTTTTTGAAAGAAATTAAAAGTTGTTGGCAGCTAAGCAATTTATAAGTAAACGTAAGCAATTTTCACAAAAATATATATTCTTCGACAACAGAGTTAATTTTCTGGTAAGGAAGAACGAGAACGAATAATATAAAAACTACTCTAAAAATGGAAAGAAATATCGTATTACAACCACAATTTATTGGAATAAAAAAATTGTTGCGTTTTTTTAATAAAATAAAAAAGTAAAATAAATAAAATAAAACGCAAGATTTTTAATTAAACAGACCGGATTAACAAAATTTATTTAACTTATCTTAACGCATTGAAATCTAGCGTTTTCTCATTTCGGTTACTTCAGTGCAAGATTTTATGTAATAATGCAATAAATAAATTAATAGAAAATACATAAAATTGTTTAAGAGGGGTCTGGGACACAAAAGTCTTTATTTATTTATTTATTGCTGCATAAGGTTTTTTTTCTGCTTGGTTTGCTTTCAAAATCTAGCTTTCAAGCAATGGCTGATATGAAACAACTACTTTTGAAAATGCGTTTTTCTTCATGTTGGGTTTTTTCACTATTTCTAACTTTTAAATTCTTATAACTCAAGAGGCGTTTAATATAAAAGGTTTAAACTTGTAACATGCCTTTTTCAATTGCTTTATTTAAAATTTGAAAAAGTATTTACTTTTCAAAACATGATTTTTTTTAAAGTTACATAATTTTTTCCCAAACTTTAAATATTTTTAAAGTTTTTTTAATTAAATTTTTAAGAATGCTGAATGAAAATTAAAGTTTATATATTTCTGCTTATATCTATGAAAAAAATTTGAAATTCTACAAATAATATTTCGAGTTATAATTTTTAATTAATTCCACTTTTTTAATAAATTTTAAATGATTTTTTTTCAAGTTATTACAAGTTTTATTATGTGAATTTGTTTACTAATAATTTCATGAACCATCACAAAAAATTCAAAATTTTAATACAATAAATAAAAGTTATTTTAAAATGTGTCCCGGACCCTCTTAAATTATACATTTTAACGTTAACGTAATATAAAAATACATAATGAACACATCCTAAGCTAAACAATTTTACAAAAGGTAAAAAGGTGGAATGTAGGACATCAAGATTGTTTTAAATATAAAAGTAATAATAATAATGTAAATATAAATGTAAAATTTAAATATAAATGTAAATTATAATGAAGGATAGTAAAATCTACACTATCAAAAGACAAAAATTTCGTAATCCACGAAAAGGTATTATAATCAGGAACGACAAGAATCAAAATCTCTTTCGAGTTGCAGAACTAAAAAACATTAAGTGCTAAAAAATGAGTAGAAATATGTAGTCATAGCGAAATGAATGTTTGTGGATCAAAAATGAACTTATGCTTTATCAATTTTGAAACATCACATATCAAATACAAACGAAACGATAGTTTTGTAATTTAAAACGGTTAATTTCCTTCATGGCATCACAAAAAATATTTATTAATATGAAAACAATTCGACCTAACCTGGAAATCAAGGAAAAACATTACATTTTTAACTACTCTTGCTCCTGCTTTATAATGTGTAAGAATACACATGATTGGTGTTATGAATGTTTCGCATATTCATTCATGGTCGGTCCTGTCTGTGTGATAAGTGAGATGGATTTGTTCATGAAAAGAAAAAAAAAAAGAACGAATTTTTTTTTAAATTTTGTCTGAACAAAAAAGTTAAATCAACTTTGAAAACAAGTGCTTTCTGTTAGATATTCAGTATACGTTTTTTCTTGTTGAACGTAATTTTCTGCTTCTTCTGTAAAAATGTAAATAAATATTAAATCATGCATAGTATTTAAAATTTTTTAAAAGTTATACGAAAATCTTAATAAATAATGAATTAAATGTCGCTTGTTGATAATTTATGGCGGGAAATAAATATCAGTGTATTTTACTTTAATCTGTAATAAAGTGTTAGAGAACGAAGCCCGTTTGACAAGATTTTTTCGTCATTTAGATTATTAAAAGTGTTTTATTAAATATTTTTTATGCATGTTTTTACTTCATTTCGGTTTCGCACGTGTTTCTAATCGGCCTTTTTGTTTTGCTTCATATATTTTATGACAAGAGCATTGGTTTCAGACACCGAAATTATTTAAAAATAATACGCTTAGTTTAATATTTGAATTAATTTAATATTTGCAGATGGTAAAATTGATTACATAAAATAAAGAATATAAATACCGTTCATTTTTTAATGAACAAACTAGCCCAAATCAGATTTATGAAATATACCATTTGGTTATTGCCAGACTATGGAAATTTAATTCTAAGATCCCATCATAATTTTTATTTTATTTTATTCTTTTCTTAGGCGAAAAATTGCTGAAATCTAAAATTTTCATTCTCCAAGTATGAACGTCCGCACCATATTTTAATATACTTTGAAAAAAGTAAATATAGATCCTAAATTGAATGTTGATATATTAATTTTTATTACTGAATGATTTGAAAAGTTAAAATTGTTAATGGGGGGGGGGGGGGTACCTCTTTTTTCTGTTTTATACTTAACAAATGGATCTCTAAATATAATTAATGAAGTTTCACATTGGAATATACAGGCATATTGAGTTTGAAGCAAATCGAATAATTCTGCATGAAAAACTCCTTTATCTGAATGGGAGTAGCCTCCATCTTTCTTTTATGCTTAACAAATGAATTTCCGATTCTAATCAAGGAAGCTGTTTATCAGACTAAACCAGTATATAAAATGAAAAACAATTGTCTAAATTAAATTGGAATTAGCCTCCATTACCTTCCTTTATACTAAACCATTGAACCCCCAAAATTAATCAGGGAAGCGCCTTATCAGAAGGAACCTAGAAAAAGAAATTGAAGCGAATCGAATATTTCCATCAAATTTATCGCTTAACTTACATACAGAACTCGCGAACACATTATCACTCAGGCTTTGATAACCTGTGAGCTAAAACTGCATATTATTTATTTATTTATTTATTTTTAACATGTATTGAATTTGCATTTTGATTTTAAACGGAAAAACGAACAAAAAATATAGATTTTCATCTTTTAACTTTAAATTAATATTAAACAAATCAACTTTATTTTTATTTTTATTATTGAAGTTTCCTATTGTTAAAAACTATAAAAATACTTTTTTAAAAATGAATAAATTAACATACCACGAAGAGACATGAAAATGTGAACAAAAAAGTGTCTACGGAGGAAATTCCAAACACTTACCTAAAAAGGAAAGAAGAAGAAGAAAAAGGAAATTAGTTACATTAATTTACTGACAAATGAAACAATGATTCAATAAGCTCATTGAAATCACAATCAATATAACACTACATACGCCTTTCTTATCGCTGACCAATTGTTAATTTCTGAACCGTGAGTTTTAGCGGCATTGTTGTTCAGTTTCTAAAATGTTTCAAATCTTTTCCTTCATCATATAAAACCCTCTTTATTTAATAATAGTTATTTTGTTAAAGGTATGAAGTTTAAATTTTTATACTGTACTTGAGTCTTATAAGTTATCTTCAAAATAATTTTTTGCATTCTATAAAAAATAAAATAGTAAAAAATATATACGAACAAATTTATATAGTTATGATACACTATACATTTCATTAATTTTTGGTGCTAAAAATTGAAATCTTGTTTCAGTGCACAACCTTAAAAAAATCTTAAAATTCAAAAATACACAATTCCATAAAGTTTATTGCAATTTTAGCTTATTGTAATAAAATGTGTTCGTTTTTACGAGGATAGCATGAATATTTATGGAGAAATTAAGGTTTTCATAAAAACTATTCTGACTTTTGCCAAGTTTTTTGCTCAAAATTTGTAGAGTTCTCAATATAAAAAAACGTTCTTTTTAGAAAATGTGACAAACAGCATTGTACATAATAAACTGTAATCAAAATTAAAAAATAATAAAAATTGTATGAAAAATGATAAGGTTTACTAAATAATGTTTTACTGCGCTTGCACGTATTTAATCAAATTATAATATGCATAAATTGTTAACTAAATGCATAGAACAACTTTTGCAAAAGTCTCAAAAACATATCTTGAATTTCTAAAAATTATCGTCGATAGAATAAGCTCAAAATCCTTTGTTCCCAGCAAGAAGCAAAAAGTTGAACGGCTGTACGCTGTATCCATATATCCATCGATTAGTGTCATTACAGCATGTAGAGTATTGCATGCAGAGCACGTGTTTTTCTAGATGTTTCACAAAAAGTCTAAAATTGCAAGTGACCGGTCACCTTTGGCCATATAGTGCATATAATGTATACCTCATATACAGGGCTTATCAAAGAATCCTTATAATTACCCGACTACAGATAAAAATTTCTGAAATTGCGTTTTCAAATGTGTTACGCTTTTATAAATCATTCAGTTACACGTCATATTTCAACTTATTAAATGTTACAATATTCTGACTGTATTGGAAAGTGTTTCATAATCCATGATAGTTGCTGTTTTTTCTTTCTTAATTAAAAAAAAAAAATTGACATAAATGGAATTTCAAATGACAAAAAACAAATTTTTAATTCTTTTTGAAATATTTGTAGAACTATCTATTTAGAAATTAGCTCTTGGTCAACAATAAGAAAGAACATTTTTGTACATTATTAAAATAAAACAGTAAAATTTCGTTTTTGTGCTTTAAACTTCATGTTTGCCCATAATTTGCAGCAAAAAATTCTTAGAATAACTTTTCTTTCACTAATATTTATTTTTTTTTTTTTTAGAAAAAAATAATAACAAAGAAAAATAAAAGTAAACATTTCATAATATATATATATATATATATATATATATATATATATATATATATATTACGAATATCATACTTTTTTAAAAAATTAAGTAATTTGAAGAAACTTTTAGTAAAAAAAAACAACTAAAACGCTATAAACAATTCAAAAACGACTAACCCACTTTCTTTTACTTAAAAAGTATGCATTTGCCGATATTTTTAAAAATAAATTAAAATCAAAATCAAAACTTCAGCAATAAGCTGTATGTTTTGTCATATTTAAATGTAAATAATTTTATTTCATTTCTTTCTCTTATTATAAAAAGATAAATAGAAGATCATTAATTTGTAAAGGAATATTTAAAATTATGTCATTAAATTATCATCATCTAAATTCAGAAAACATCCAAAATTTAGTAATTTTACAAATCAATAAACAGAAAAACACGTATGAAAAATGAGTATAAGCAAGGTTCGCACACTCCTTGGAATTTCCAAGGACTCTGTCACCACCAGTGGCGCAGCCAAGGGGGTGGTTTTAGGGTTAAAACCCCTCCCAGAGCTGAGAAAGATCGCTATAATTGCTGCTTATATGAATGAAATCCAAACTTAATATTTAAATGTTTTGGCACATTTTGGAATCCGCCACTTTATTGAATCAGATTTCATTTAATAAAGTGATTCAATTAAATGGCGAAAATTCTACTTAAAATTGTGAAAGTGCATATTACATGAATCAGTTAAGTAAAAATTGGTTATTTGAACTAAATTACTTTTCTTAGATGCTTCATGCTAAAAAAAAAAAAAGATTTCCGGCTGCACAGATACTCTTTGAGTTTAAGTATTATACAGTAAATGTTCTAATTAGTACTGATTCTAATAACCGGCGATTCAAATAACCTTTATCAGAAACTCAAAACCCCCCTTAGAACAGAATTCTGACTGCGCCACTGGTCACCACTATTAAAAATAAGAAAATTTACATTTCATTTTTAAACCACAACATTCGCAATCCCCACCTTCATTCACAGATTTTACGATATTTGTCTGCAGTGAAACACTTCGAAAGTATTCTTAAAATTTTGTGGTAGAACTGTGCGAACCCTGTATAAGAATCTTGTTTTCAGTAAATGAAAATACTAAAGGATGATATCTAAACTTCTATAGTCTAAATTTACAAAGAAACAATAGCTTTAGTTATGATGTTTTCTTCCCTGATTGGATGCTATTTGATAAATGACTCGATGTTTTTGTTGCGATAAAAAAAAAAGGAACTCTAGCTTAGATTTATTTACTTATGCGAATTACTAATTGAAAATAAATATGGGTATTAGCAATTGTGATATTTGTATCCCAGTTAATTCAAATTAGATACATAAAAATGGCAGTGATTATATAACTTTTTATAATACAGTGTGATCACTTGTGATTTTTGTAGAACTTTGTGCTCGGCCTCAAAAAATCCTTTGCAAATAGTTCAAAATATTATAGCTACCTTTGTAGATCTACATCTATAAATAAAATTTAAATAAGCATACAGATTTGTGTAATTTTACATCTGTAGCATTACATTTTTTTTTTACAGTGTATAAATATATTAAACATATGTAACATAATCAATAAACAATCTAGAAATTTTAAAAGCTTATTCTTCTTCATTGTTATTGTTGTTATAAGGAATGAGTAAAGTAGTGATATTGTTAGAAATTGAGAGAAGTCCTTAAGATAGTAAAAAAAGTTTGGCGAGTTCTTTTTGCAAATAAGGTGACCACATGCTTTTTTTTTCTAGAAGACAGTGAAACATTTTGAAGGCATTTTTTCTCGCCTTAAAAAATGTAAATTAAGATACATTGATTTATATTAGGATTGAGCATCTGGCAATTATTCCAATCCAATATAGATATGTCTTAAAAAGGAACAATGTGTTTTACAAAAGAATACGTTTTCTGGTAAGGTTAATGTAAAGTATGGTTATAAATTTGAATTCTTTATTGAAATTTAATTATTGATAAAGATAATAATGTATATGTAATATCCAAGAAAATGTTTTATGCGGAATAATAGTGATGCTTATATTTACCTAGAGGCGTACTTATAAAAAAAAATAAACAAAATTACGCACGCACATTAATGAATTTCTAAATTGCTTAGAATAAACAAAAAAAAGTAAGTACTTTTCAATAATCAATGAACTAAACATGATAAATAAAAACATTTTCAGAAGAAAAGTTAAATTTATGACTTAAGGCGATGAAATAGCAGAAAAACTTATAATTTTTCAAAAACATTTTCTCTAATAAATTTCAACGGATTTACAAGTTGTGGAGAAACTTTTCTATGCTACATTAAAAAAGAATTCTTTTAAATTTTGGAACTCGAATTAAACACGCCGGGTTCGGGAGAAAAAAAATTGCAAAGTGAGCTATTAATTACTCCAAGTTATTAAAAATGGAATAATCATATGCTGAGAAAGATGAAATTTGAAAAAAGGCGAAGAATTATTAATAAAAGTTCTTGAGAATTTCACTCGGTTAATTAGCGCTCATAGAATATGCACACCAAGCAGATGAGTCGCATAAAATCGCAAATATGTAAAACAATGTAATGAACTTTTCCTTATGAAAACTGGTATTTGTAAGAAATATTCAGCTGTGATATATGAATACAATTAAAGTCAAATTTTACATGGTTGACAACATTGTTTTTGGAAATATTTTTAGAATTATTTTCAACTATGTAATTTTCTCCGAAATACTTAAATACATTTTCTTATTTTCTATTATTATTATTTTTAACTCCAAGCCAGAAGAAGAAACTAAATAAAGATGTAAAATGTAAACATTAGAAAAAAAAGTTTGTTTATCATTATGTACATTTATAATTTTACATAAATACTTTATTTTAAATTTTCAATGAATTTTAAATTTTGATTACGAATTTCTTGTTTTTTATTTTTAATTTTATAACTGTTTTAATATTAAAAAAATTTCAAAATTGTATGCATGCTTTCAGTTTTGATTTTTCACAAGCAACTAAATTAATCGTTAGCCGTAACTTTGTAATAATTCCATCTAATTATCAATTTTCAAGATCACAGATTTACTAGGTGATTTACACTTTATCTTTTATCTACACAGTATGGTTAGTTAAAATATTAATTCAATTTTCTGTCCTTAATAATTAGATAATTCAATACTATTTTATGGGGTTTTTTGTCATTCTGTTGTGCTTTTTTTTTTTTTTTTTTTTTTTTTTTTTTTGTAATGTTTCTGTTATTATCTTATATTTTAAAGTTTTTATCACAATTATTAGGCCAATTGAAAAAAGTACTTTATGCCTTTGCATGCTTTCCGTGAGGGAAATTAATTATATATATATATATATATATATATATATATATATATATATATATATATATATATATATATATATATATGTATATATATATTACAGTGTAAAATATTTCTTTAGATAAATATTCTCCAATATAAGTTTTCAATTTTTTCTTGTAATAATTTTACATTCTTTTTTTTTTTTAATTCTACTTTTATATCTTAAATTCTTCCACTTTTTGAAATGTAGCATTATCAATTATCAATGTTATAGTATCATAAATCAATAATAATAATAATAAAATTCTGGTCGACTTTTCATTAACATTAATAGTTATAAAAAAAAGTATTATTATATTATGTATATATACATTTTCTCATTTTTTCATAAGTTCAAAATCATAATTTTATAAAATTACTTTGAAGTTCATTTAATATCTTACCTATAAATAAATTTATTAGAAACTTGTTTAAATTTTGTTGCAATATTTTTTTGTCATAGTTTAATTTTAAAAGTATTATATATATGCATACATATAATGATATCAGTATTATTAAACATATGTTTGCGCCCAAGTAACATATGAATTCACACGCGTGTATGTATGAATTATCTGTGAATGAAATTAGCTATGCATAAAATAGATTCAGAAATATAAGAAACTATTATTTTGATTCGATTTTTCAGCAGAAATAAATTTAAAAAAAATTGAAGGCTATGTTAGTGTAGATTCTATAAATACAAAGTTAAATATTTCAATTGTAGAAAAAAGAAAATTTTAGATTGCACTAAAATATTAGAGTGATTCAACGTCGAGATTTTTTCAGCTTTCAAATGAATACTGATGTACTATTATTACTATTTAATAGGTTTTTAGAAATTATTGACGAAAATTGGTGAACTTAAATATACTAATGCAATAAATAACTTTTGGACTCTGTTACGCATTATGTGAAATTCGTTGAAAAATCTTTTGTTCTTTTCTATATCTCGATGTTCATTACATTCTAAGCCCGACCTCCTTAGAAAATAAAGAAATGATATAAATGGTTTTTAGCATATTTGCGTATTCAAAAAACCTGCGACAAATTAACTAGAAACGATTAAGAAGTGATCAAAAGTTAAACTTTTTATTTTAAAAAAATCATAAACATTAATTAATATTAGATATTTATCGTAAAATCTGTCAGAAAATAACAAGAACAACAACAATAACAACAATAGTAATAAGAGTAATACAAAATTAATTTTTTCGATTAAATGTATATTCGATTAGATATGTATTACAGATGGCAAAAAATTAAGGTTTGGGTATGTACAAATATTTTCTAATAGAAGAGATTTTTTATAAAATATGATAGGAAGTATAAAATAGAATATGATATGAGTTTTATATTTGTGAATATAAAATCTATAAAATACTTTAACTTAAGCTATACCTTGAATACTTATCAATAAACATTTTGATTTTAATTCATTCGCTTCTTGTTATTACATGGTTGTACATAAGCAAATAAAACACAGAAAATTATCAGCAAAAACATTATCATCTACACCAACAAATAATCGTTGTATTAATTGGTTTTCAATATTTTTTGAGCAATAGACATTGCGGGTATTTAAAAAATAAATAAATAAAGGTATCTATTACTTTTATTAAAAATTATTTTCGTTTTATTGACTTTATAAATAAGATTAATTTCGCAATTCAAGGTTTTTCTTTCCTTTTTTTAAGTCAAAGATATATATATATATATAAATTAATGTGTGACATAAAAACAAAACTCTGAAAAAAAAAAGTCCCTACTTTGGAAACTACAAGTTGATCAAAAAATGTTGGTCAATGAAATCTTCAGTAAAAATAGTGAGCAAATAAAAATGTGTTGGAAGTTAATTAAAAAAAATTACTGATAAAATTTAAATATCATGTCTCCGTCACCGAAAAGAACTTAAGTAAAATTTATGACCCAAAGCGATGGGTGAAAATTTTTATAAAACAGTTTTTAATAAATTTAAATACGTCAAAAGAGAGGAAAGTTTCTCTCTCTGAAACAGCAGCGGCACGAAAAACATTTTCTTGAAAACTTTTCTCAGCTCAGATCAAAGACGATTGAGAACGAACAGATAAGAAAAAAAAAAAAAAAATTCAGAAGAGAAACTTAAAATTTTCGCAACAAAGTGAGCAATTAATTACTGCAGATTATTAAAATTGGGACAAAAGTACTGTTATGCAGAAACTAGTAAAAGATAAAAATCAGAAGAAAAAAAAATTATAAAAAAAATATTTATAAGACTAGCTTGCTCGATTGCAATTTAAATTAAACGAAACTAATTAAAGTTCTACAGATACGAAAGTGCAGCATCTGATTAATCTTCTTATGATAAAAGATTTTTAAGATGGTAAAGAAAACGAAGTTGCGAATATTTTGAGAGAAAAAAAAATTACGATTCATTCTAGAGCAATACAAATTACAGAGGCGATTTTTTTTTTCAGGCGAAGATAAGAAATTTAAAACAGCGTAAAAATGCTTAATAATAGCAATTATGTCTTGAAGGGACAAAGGAGTTTTAAAAATCATAACACGAAGAAATAATGAGAAGAATTTTTTGAAGATAACTGCAGGACAAAGAACAGTTCATTTAATACTTTAACATGTACATAAAAAGAACACAGCTCAGTAAAGTTTGTGATCTAGTTTTATCTTATCTGGAGCAAAATGTCTGAGTATGAAAGTTCGGAGATGTTTAGAAAACACATTTACCCGCATTTAGAAAATATTTAAATTAAGAGAGAACTTCAAATGACTTGAAGTATTTATATATATATATATAACAATGAACAATCAATGAAAAATGATAAATAATTTACAAAACTACTTCGTTATATCAGAACTCTCTCATCGTAAATATCAGAACAGAGTATACTCCCGATGTTGCGCTACAGTAATTTTTTTAAATCACATTTTTAAGGAATATTAATATCAAATATAAAAATACATAGTTATATATAAACAGGATCGGCTTCAAAGAACTTTCTCTTTTCTTTTAATTTTTTATATTTTTTCTCCGTAAAGATAATCTAATGCGAATTCTTAAACTAACGACGCCTTTTTCCATTAACATTCTTAGATATGTTATCCATTATGTCAGAATATTAGATGTAATATAAATTACTATTCATTTTAATTTTAAAACTTCCTCAAATAATAGGAAATTCCCGTATAAAATTATGTTTAAGAAAACGTACGTTTAAAAAATAAAATATACTTTGTTACACGTATGCGATTTATTTAAATTTTGTAGATATTTAAACATGTATTTAGATGCTATGCTTGAAAATATATTTAAAAAAAAATCTGTTATGCTGTTATTTTTTTATGCTTACACAAACACTTTAAAATAATACATAAAGACATAAAATTAATAATTCAGATAAATTACAACATAGAAATGTGAAAACAAGTACTATTTGCAGATTCTGTCGTTCATAATAAAAACAATCTTGACGTCATTACAAAAAAAAATATTATATATAATAAAATAAAACGGATATTTTCTTTAAAAAGTATGCTTTTATCATGAAATGTCCCAGGAAAATAGCTAGTATTTTTTATTTAGTTTCTTAATCATGGATTAGTTTGTATTAAAAAACCGCTTAATTAACTAGAACTTGATAAATATTAATTTAATTTAAAGAAATTGCTTAAAACTACAAAGTAATATAATTTTTCACTTTCCATAATCGGAATGGAAATTCCTTTTTTCCCATTAATTTTAGTAATATCACAAAGTGTGATGGAAAATATTTCGTTTAAAATAAAAATTACTTTAACATGAATAATTATATGAAATGCCTGATACATCCTAAATGTCATATTTTAACTTTTTAAACAGTCATGGTTTAGTTTATTATTAAAATAATCCCTAATCAACAGAATAAACTTGATAAATGTTAATTTAAATTAAGGAGTCTTCCATAGTAGTTTATGATTTTGGAAACAATACATTTGAAAGAAAAAATAATAATTACTATGTTGGTAAATATATATGTATATTTATTTATTTATCACGTTTATATTCAAATAACTCCTTTCTACTATTATAAAACACAAGATAATGATTTCTACCTAATTCGGTATAACGAAATACAAAACAGAAAATGAAATTTAATTTTTCTTTATAAACACAAAATTCTTTTGTTTCAAATAATTCATATTTCAATTTCAAGCAACAAGAATGACATTACATATTCTTTCTTTTAATGATTCTTTCACTTAATAGTCCTCTACAACATTTATCAAAAATTTATAAGTGGAAGCCTTTTAAACACTCGAAAATTTTTAGAAAACAGTAGCAGTAAACAAAAAGAAGCCATTGAAAAACGATTTATTTTTTTATCTTTCAATATTTAAAATAAAAGAGTGTTATTTTTGGTAATTTAAAATAATCCGCAAAAGCGCGAAATAATATTCATTAATTGACGAAGAGGGAGGGAGTCAAGTACAAGAGTGAGTTCAGGAGATAATTATGAATTTATGTATTATATTTATGAAAAATATATATTATACATAGCAAAATAAAACGCATATTTTCTTTAAAAAGTATGCTTTTATCATGAAATGTCCGATGAAAATAGCTATTTTGTATTAATTTCTTATAATCATGGATTAGTTTGTATTAGAAAAGAAAGAAACTGCCGAATTAACTAGAACTTGATAAGTATTAATTTAAATTTAAGAGACTTTTAGAAAAGGAAAATAATGTAATTTTTCCTTTTCCATAATCAGAATGCAAATTCCTTTTTTTTTTTTTTTTTTTTTTTGTAACATTACAAAGTATTATGGAAAATATATCGTTTAAAATAAAAATAAAAATCACCTTAACATCAATAATTATATTAAAAGAGTGATGTATCTTAAATGTCATATTTAAATTTCTTGAACAGTCATAGTTTAATTCATGATTAAAATAATCTCTAAATAATAAAATAAAAACAAAAAATTGATAATTGTTAATTTAAATCAAGGAATTTGCCATAGTATAATTTTGGAAACAATAGATTTAAAAGAAAAAATAATAATAACTACTATGTTGTTAAACATTTATGTTTATCTATTTATCATATTCACATTCAAATCAATTCCTTTCTACTACTATAAAACACAAGGTATTAATTTCTACCTAATTCGGTAACGGAACATAAAACATAAAATTTAATTTTTCCTTATAAAGACAAAATTATTTTGTTTAAAATAATTCATGTTTCAATTTCAAACAACAAGAATGACATCAGATATTCTTTCACTTAATGAATCCATTAAGTCGTCTACAACATTTATCAAAAATTTATAAGTGGAAGCCCCTTAAACACTCGAAAATTTTTAGAAAACAGTAGCAGTAAACAAAAAGAAGCCATTGAAGAACGATTTATTCTTTATCTCTCAATATTTAAACTAAAAGAGTGTTATTTTTGATGCTTTAAAATAATCCGTAACAACACGAAATAATATTCATTACTTGACGAAGAGCGAGGGAGTCAAGTACAAGAGCGAGTTCAGGAGATAATTATGAATTTAAGAGAGATTAGAAGATGACAAAAGCTAAAGTAAAAAGATAAACGTAAAATAAAGATTTCTCATTTTTGGAATTGTGGTCGTTTGTCATTTCTGCCGCCTTTGAATACAACACCTTAGTAAACTTGAGATAAAAATAGAAAAGATGGTATTAACTGAAAATTAGTTGCAGCATCGTTTACTTATGATGTTTGTTTAAAAATAAGGATTATAAATACTGTCAGTAATTTTATTGAGATAAACTATTTAAAGAAGAGTAATGAGTTTGTAGAAAATTTTTAAGTTGAAGAGATTGAACATGTCTAATAAAAATGGAAAATTCTAATGGACATATTTTATGACAAAAAAATACTGTGAGAAAACTCTTGTTTCTATTTCAAGTCATTACTAATTTGTCGAATGCGTTTATAAGTAGAATTTAAATTAAAAGATAGTTTTTTAGAAAAATTGAAAATTGACAGCGCGTTTAGAATTTATTAATGGTGCGCGAGACACAATTAATATACTGATAGTATTTCAAAATAAACAGTTATAGTGGATTCATCAAAAAAATTATGAAATAAAACAGTAATATTATAAATTTATTTTTTATCTTACATATTATGGTTATGAATCTTACTGTGTAAGAAAAGAAAAAAAAATGTAAAGTTATCAATTTTTTTCTAGGAAAAGATTCCTAGTATTTTTCATCTAACGGTAACAGCAAAAATTCATGTAATCGATTCAATTACATGAACTTTTGCTATTATTACAATTTTTGCTATTATTACTATCATTACGTAAAAAGCTCTAAGAATCCCAGTTTCCTAGAAAAATTTAGTAACCTTTACTTTTTTTTTTTTTAACAGTGTATTATACTAGTTAAACAGGAATTTTTAATTTCTATTTTTTTTTTTTTAATTGAGTGAGATAGAAACTTGAATATTTATTCAGCTGTGAGTGATTCGATGATATACTGCTGTGAAAAAAAAAAAAAAAAAAAAAAAAAAAAAAAAAAAAAAAAGAATCTGTAAAGTTACTAAATTTTTTCCCGTAAACTGGGATTTTTTGGACATTTTACGAAGCGGTAACGGCAAAAGTTCATGTAACTGATTCTCTTACATGAATTTTTGCTGTTACCGTTACATAAAAAGCTTTAGGAATTACAGTTTCCAAGAAAAAGTTTAGTAACTTTACAGAATTTTTTTTTTTTTTACAGTGTACATATGTTTATATTTGCAAGTAATGTGTGTATACCTGTTCTTATAATGAATTTTTAGATCTCATCAGCACCTAGGATTGTCAGATAAATCGCAGAAAATAAACCGGAAGATTTTGATTAACAGTTTTCGTTTTATCGCAATAATGCCTTTTGTTATACACTGTAAAAAAAAAATCTCTGAAGGTACTAAACATTTTCTAGGAAACTGGGATCCAAGAACTTTTCATGTAACGATAACAGGAAAAATTCATGTAATCGATTCTGAAACTTGAATTTTTGCTGTTACCGTTACAGGAAAAGTTCTTGGAATCCCAGTTTCCTAGAAAAGGTTTAGTACCTTTGTAGATTTTTTTTTTTACAGTGTACCACATTAAATAATGTTGTTTGAGCTGGAAATGTTTTCGGTAACAAATTTACTTGAAGATAGGTTATTAATTAAATGATTTAACCATGATTTTGCATCTATATTAACATTTTTTAACAAAATTTTCAATTATATATCAAGTTTTGAATGAAAAATTAATTGAATTATAAGATCAAATGTAAATAAATATATCCTACTATTCAATGCGGATCATGGAAATTTTAGCAATGAATATAAATGCTTATAAATGTTTAGTAATGAACAAAAATAGATGTTTGTATTTAAGCATAAAAGGAGATAATAAGTCGAACAACATATTAAAACTTAAGATACAGATACACTAAATTAAAAATGTCATAATGCAGATACTTATAGTCTATAATAATATCAAGTTCGGATGATCTAATTCTACACTGTAAGAAAAAATCTGCAAAGGTACTAAACTTTTTCTAGGAAACTGGGATTCCAAGAACTTTTCCTGTAACGGTAACAGCAAAAATTCAAGTTTCAGAATCGATTACATGAATTTTTCCTGTTATCGTTACATGAAAAGTTCTTGGAATCCCAGTTTCCTAGAAAATGTTTAGTACCTTCACAGATTTTTTTTTACAGTGTACAGAAGATAATACACAACTCTCAAAATATTTTTGTCATCTTAATCGAAAATAAATCGCTTTTACATTTTCTACGCATGTGTACAGTGTAAAATAAATAAATAAATAAATAAAAATAAAAATAAAAATTCTGTAAAATTACTAAAC
This sequence comes from Maratus speculifer, assembly GCA_964019185.1. NCBI lineage: Eukaryota > Metazoa > Arthropoda > Arachnida > Araneae > Salticidae > Maratus > Maratus speculifer. The sequence goes on along the minus strand of OZ025297.1, from coordinate 299,646,331 downwards.
TTTTTCTATTAAATTGGAATTCCTAGAATTTCCATCTAATTATAGCAGCAAAAATTCATGTAACAGAATTGGTTACATGTTTTTTTGCTGTTACCGTCTAATGAAATGTTTTAGGAATCCTTATTTTCTAGGAAAAGTTCAGTAACTTTATAGAATTTTTTTCTTTTGACAGTGTATAGCTTGTTAGAATAGAATAGAGATACAGTATAGATACAGTTTAGAGAAAGAATAGAGATACAGTATGCCGTAAAAATGGTTTTCAATATGAATAAGGTAATCGCACGAATTTAAATGACCACATTCGTTCAAACAAAACAAGCACGAGGAACAGGGACTGTATTCTTTTGCATTTTTTCCCCTTAAAGGAAAATGATTTGCTCATGTTTAAGCATGTGAAAGTAGCATTTCACTGTGTGACTAATTAAAAGCTGTATTATTAAAAGTTTTCTTCTTTTTATGTGAAAGCTAATAGTTGTATTAGGGTTGAATGTAACGGATTTTGGGATAATTTTTTGGCGTTATTGCCAGACATAGTACACTGTTTAAAAAATATTTGTAAAGTTATTAAAACTTTTTCTAGAAAATTGAGATTTCTAGAACTTTTCATGTGATGTTAAGAGCAAAAATTCATGTAATCGATTCAGTTTCATGAATTTTTGTTGTAACCGTTACATAAAAAGGTCTTGGAATCCCAGTTTCTTGGAAAAAGTTTAGTAACTTTACATTTATTTATTTATTTATTTTTTATAGTGTACATCATCTCTATTCATTCTCTTTGCACAATGGTTGTCACTAATAATTTCTTGATTTACCAATAACATAAGATAGACCAAAGATGAATTAAAAAAAATAATGTAAGAAATAAGCAGTTTCGATTTTGCTTAAACAATTGTGAAAAAATTAGCCGCATTGTCCAATAAATATACTGTAAAAAAAAAAAAAAAAATCTGTAAAGTTACTAAAAGTTTTCTAGGAAATTGGGATTCCTATAACTTTTCATCTAACGGCAACAGCAAAAATTCATGTAACAGATGCAGGTTTGCACTGAAAATCAAAAAAATCTGCAAGGTTACTTAGAATTTTTTAGGAAGCTGGGATTCCTAGAGTTTTTTTTATGTAATTGCAACCCAGGTTACAGATAGAAGTTTACTAAGATAACTGTAATTTTAGTAAATTTGTTTGTAAAGTTACTGGGATTCCTGGGATTTCTGTAATTTTACAAAAATTAGTTTTGTAGATTTACATCTTTTCTTGTACAGCGTACAGATAAAATGTTAATGAACACAGAGTTTCCACAACTTTACATTGTAAAATTATTTATTTATTTATTTATTTATTTTTAACAGTGTAGTACATTTTAACCGATGTCTTTAACATATATTAACAATACAAAATTATGATGAAAACCAAATCGTCTTCATTAAATAGAGACCTGCCTTATGTGGAGACGCATTAACAACAGTTCACTTACATTTAATTACTATAATTAATATATGAATAAATACATAAATACATACAAACTGTAATTTAATATTTTATGTTAACTTTCATTTTTAACTATAAAATTCAAAATATCCCTAATAAGTTTACTAACAGCAAAATTATTCGTAGAGCTAAGATTTTTTTTTTTATAAATTGTAAATAATGCAAGCAGTTGTCAGTAAGCAACTAACAAACTAAAAATAATAATAAAAAGAAAATCGTACACTATTATGTTTCAAAGTTATGATAAAATTTTTACTTCAATTCCAAAAATTGTGAACTACTTGTAAAAAAGCGGATTTTATAAGTTGATATCGCATTTCAAAATTGGAAAATAAACTCATTCTTTTATTTGAAGATTTACCATAAAAGTAACAATTTAAAAATATATTTCCGATATGTTTTATAGTTATTTAATTTGAACACTATCAAATTAACTATTATCTTTTTTTAAACTTTAAATTCAAATATATTAATTTGAAAATTATTCTTAAATATTCAATAAAATTAATTTTTAAATGCATAAGATAATAGAAGTCTCATAATATTACATTATTTTAAAAACTACATATTTATTTGAAAAAAAAAATGTTGCTAAGAAATTATATAACACGCTTTGTATATCAAATGTCCGATATAATACGTATTATTTTTTCGATAGCTTCACGATTTTATTTATATTATATTTTTAATGTCTGAAAATTTCACAATGAATTTAAATGTAATAATAATAATAATAATAATAATAATAATAATAATAAAAACTATTATGAAACATACTTAAAACACATATAAATCATTTCTTACATAATATTCTGTAGGATTAATATGACGCCACAGGTAATTCTGTGAAATAGTAATTACTTCGCTACTTTAAATTACTTTATGAATTACTTAATTTTTATGAATTCTAAATTTATACTTTAAAATAGCTAAGGTAATGATGATATTGACACATTACGAAATATATAATATATATATATATATATATATATATATATTACAAAATTAAATTTTTTTCGCCTAAATTAAACTTATACTATATTAATTTCCTTTAAACAATATTCCGTATTTATTCCGGCTTATTAAATTAAAATACTATTATTTGATCTAATCAATTAATTTTGATAGAAACATTATAAATTCTTAATTCGAATTAAAATTTTTTTATTCCAATACGCGTAAATCTAAAAAATGGCTCTAAATAAAAATATTCTTAAATAAGCCTTATATTAAATTCTTAATAAAAATCACTTTTCCCTGTTTTTATCAACCCCTTTTTAAAAGTCTTATTAAATTTATTCCAAAAAAGCATGCTTATTCAAAACATCTTTATTTTTATTTTTATTTTTTACGCATTTTATATTTATTACGCATCAATAAATTCATTTATTTTTCTTTTTTAATGAAATTATTATCTGTGGAATACATTCGAATTTTAACTACTTTCAATTATTAAATAAATAATAATACTTCTAATAACATTATCGTTTGCGGGAGACATTCGATTTCGATACTTTGGTCTCGATGCCAGATTCGGTATAAGTTAAATAATAATATTTCTAATAACATTATCGTTTGCGGGAGACATTCGATTCGAATACTTTGGTCTCGATGCCAGATTCGATTTCTGTTTATATAAAAAGCATCAGGTTTGAGGATATAGAAGATTTCAGAGAATTTTTTCCGCAAGGAATTTTTGACATGAAAGGTGCGAGTTAGCTCGGAGTAGATGGTCAGGCAGTTGACAGGTGATATGGAGGGACACGGAGTGGCCAATCATTTGGAGTAAAATATTTATTTCTGCAATTAGATTCATTTCGCTGGTCAAATTAGAACACTTCCCTCTTTATATGACTGCATTTAAATAAAATATTTTGGAGCTGCCAGTGTTTAATTTTTTATGAAGTTTAAACTCTTTTATTTATTTATTTATTTATTTTCGCCCGCCACGAATCCTGTGTTGAACTGCGAAACCTTTCGCCTTCTTACTAAAACGACTTGGGGTATGATTTTTTTTCTGGCTCCCCCTGTCACATCTCATATTATCTATAAACTCAAATTATGCCGCCAGATGCTGCCATTCCATTACCAAGAATCCGCACTTTTTCTTCCCGTAAAGGTCCATTCCTTCAGCCTTTTCAATCCCTCATCGCTCTTTCGATAGCGCCCTTTCCAGTTCTTTCGTGGTCTTCTTCGTTTGTGTTTTTATTATTATTTGTTTCATATATAATTAAATGCAATTTTGAGTCGTCTTTCATCACTTCTTTTTTTCGTGTGCATACCAGATTATTATTTTTTAAATAACTTAACACGGTTCTTTTTATTTTCATCATTTTTTTTCCCTTATTCTTTCTATTCTTGCTATCCTGTATTATCTTTGGGCTTCTTTTCCATTGGCGCTAATTTCTCACTTTCTGCCTGCGTAATTCGCCATAATTCTGCTTTATATAACAATATGCTGTGTAAAATAGAATTATAGGTATTATATTTTCTTTTCCAAGAGATGACTCCACCAACTATGTAATTTAATAATTTTGCTGTCTTTCTTCAATGGCAAATTCTGTATTTAATTTCCTGTGAGTCTCTTACTTTCTCTATTAACCTTTTACATTAGTTCGCAGCTTTCTATTTTTATGTTAATATTTAGATTTAAAGAGGCCCCGGACACATTTTAGAATAATTTTTATTTATTGAGTTAAAATTTTGGATTATTTTGTGATGGTCAACCATATCATTTGTAAACAAAATCACATGATAAAACTTCTTCTAATGTTTTTTAAAATTTTAAAATTTGAATTTTATCATAAAAGTGGAATAATTTAAAATTGTTACATCTCAAAATATTATTCGTAGAATTTCAATTATTTTTACATTCAAATAAACAGAAATACCTAAATTTTAATTCTCATTTAACATTTTAAAAAATATTAACTGAAAAAAATTAAAAATATTTAAAGTAAAAATTTGAAAAAAAAATATGTAACTTTTATTTAAAAAATCATATTTTCAAAAATAAATATAAATAAATACATATTTTTTAATTTGCTGAATAAAGTTAAAATAAAATAATAAAAATAATACATGTTCTAAGTTTGAAGTATTTATCTTTAACGATTCTTCAGTTATAACAATTTAAATCCGAGAAATGGTGAAAAAACGCATTTTCACAAGAAGTCAATCCATGACAACCATTGCTTGAAAGTAAGGCTTTGAAAACAAACCGAAATGAAATAATTAATATTTACTCTTCCAATTAAGATAGAAACATGATTTAAACGCCATTTTAAGCATTAAAAAACAGAGAAAATTTTAATGCAATAAAATGTTTTTAGGAAATTTGAAGATATTTGTGTTTCGCACCGCCTTAAGTCTGTCTCATTTCATCCCAAACATAGGTATTTAGTCTTGCTAACTTTTATGTAAAGTCCCTTTCTCTGATATTCTTCCTCAATTTTTATCGAAATATATTATATAATTATATTTAATGAAATCCATTCTGTACCGTTGTTAAAAATCTGCAGAAAACCGCCCAGTCTTTTGGCAGTTTTTATCGAGAAAGTATGTGTAAACATAATTTTTTCTCTATCCTGACAAATGAAAAACTTTCACAATATGGACCGATAACCGTTTTCTAAAATCGTATGATTGAACCGTTGGAAGATTTTTAAAAGTGTGGTACATAAAATTTCCTGTGTTTAATTTCGTGGGAGTCTTTGCCCTTTTCTATTAAGGTCAAGACAAAGGCCAATAAAAATGTTTCAAAATATGGACAAATAACCGTTTTCTACGGTCGTATGATTGGGCAATTTTCCTGGAGTTTTTAACAATGTGGTATATAAAACAGTATATGAATTATATAATAATATCTAAATGAATTATATAATAATATAATAATATCTAAAGATCTTCCCTATTAATAAAAAAATGTTTTTTTATATTTGAACTTTAAAGTGTCCTATTCACTATGAATTTTTAAAAAAATTCAAAAGTTAATAAAGGCATGTGAATAAAATCTTTTTTAACACATCAGCTAACTAAACTTATCGCATGACCTAGTCTCCATTCTCTAGAAAAAAATTCACTAAAGTGATAAAAGATAAAAATACTTCAACTTAAAATCAATGTACTATCCCAACACTGTGACAGGAAAAAAAGTTAAGAAACATATTTCAATGCCTAACTTTTATCAAATTTATCTTTTATTATTATTATTATTATTTAACAGAAAAATTAAATAAAAATCGTGCTTTTCATCTTTTTGAAGTCATATCAAAATTTCAAAATGGGATTACTTTTGAAAGGTAAACAAAAGATTATTTTTCAAGTTGAAAAATGCAGCAGGTCTGACTTTATCACACATACTTTTATTCATCAAGAAATACTAATGCAAAAAGCAAATTTTTAAATTTTCAAGCAATTTCAACTTTCAAAGAAAAAGCAACTATTATATAGTATTATTAAAATTCTTTTGCATATAAAGCATATATTTAACCGCAAGGAAGACGAAGAATAGTTTTATTATTTTGCTAGGACAAAGTCATGACGCTAAACTAAAGACAATATTAGAAAGTATGTATAGATTTTTTTTTCTAAATCTGTTTTAGCAAAATTTGAATAGATGGTATTTTGGGGATTTTCATTTTGAATATCTATTATCTAAAAATTTTAATAATAGGCTAAACTGATACACAAGTTTTTATGCATAAAGTCATGGTGATTATTTTTTGTTTTAAAATTACTTCCAACAAAATTTTTTAATACTATGATGATAGAGAATATCTCGTCTTTAAAAGAAGTGTATATTTGTTATAGAATATAATTCAAGCATGAATTAGAAACGAATTAAAATTTAAAATTCATTACAAAAAACTCTTTAGTTACTTAAAAAATTAGGTTACATATTTCATTACATTAATTGCATTTAACTTTTTTCTTTTTAGTAAAAGAATGATATTATTCGAGTAATAATTAAATAAATAAGTAAGCTTTTTTATTGACGAATTTTATTTTACCCTTTCGGGTCAGATTTTTTTCCCATATTGAGGACAAATTTACTTTTATTTTAATAACGTTAATCGTAGCTATCCGAATAGTTTTACTGAAGTTTAAAAATTATTTCATTGTCTGAAATCTAACGAACGTACTTATTTTGTGTACTATTCAATTCATATTTATATGGTAATAGGCTAAGGAAGAATTTTTTGGAGGTGGTTAGAAAATGGAGTATAACAATAAGATTTGGGAGGTCATTACAAATTTCTAATGCGTTTTGCGTTTTATCACATATGATTGGTTCAGAAAAGTAATTTACATTTTCAATTTAAAGGGTAAAATATGTGTATAAAATAAAGGTATCACCAAAGGTGCAAAGGAAATTAATAAAACTTTTATTATTATTATTATTATTATTATTATTATTATTATTATTATTATTATTATTATTATTATTATTATTATTATTATTATTATTATTACCAAAAGCCAAAACATAAATGAAGTCATAATAAAAAAGGTATAGTGATGTACTATCATTTCAATTTGTCGTCTAAATAATTGCTTAGACAAAGTAATACTCGACGAAAAGACATGTACTATTAAAAGTACACCAGACCCGAAAGAATTAAAAGCTATAATGACTAAGAACAATAAATACTTTCCAATTATATTATTATTTCTCTTCCTTAATTTGAGGATATTGGTCAATGAAATATCAAATTCTCCGAGACACTCTAAAAAATAAATGCATAAAAAATACCAAATACCAAAACAATGAATGCATTAATTTATACATAAAAAGAGGAATACTAATAATGCAAAAACGACGTGTAAAGTGACATATAAATAGCCAAATACACGCCTGGTGTATTAATTTCAGAATACGCATTGTTCTATGCCTTTAAATGATAACGAATTAACCCGTTGGGGACCAGCGACACTTATACGCCGCAAAAAGGCTTAAGAACCCTTGTTTATTCCCACCAGTAAAATTGTACGGTAAAATTTGCCTTATTTAATCGAAGCATTTTCTTGATTTAGTAAGACGCAAACTTTTGTTTTTAAAAACCGGTGACAAAACATTAAAAATTTCACAAAAGGCTCCGGTCGTGAAGGGGTTAAGCGGCTGAAGTGTGTAAAAGCTTATCAGATAATTTTTAAATACACAGCTTAAGGCGGCTGGTCATTCAGCAGTCGAATTCCCTTTGGTAATGTTGTCTGAGGGCATTCGATGCATTATTATATTCAAAATGTCTCCTCTGGAAATTTATATTTTTAACGTGTTTTTTCAAAGTTTTCTTCTTAAAGGATGTCACTTTTCCCCTTAGTTTTTTAAATATTTCTAAATTTTATGCTCAATTTGATATTTTATATTGTTAAAGCTAACGAGCTGGAAGTAAAATTTTAACACTTTATATAAAATTATGCACAGATTTTAGAAATAGTTTGAAAACTGAGAAAAAAGGTGCATTCTTTAAGAAGAGAACACGGAAAAAAAAGAAATTAAAAATATTAATTTCCAGAGGAGATTATTGAATATAAAAATGTATCAAACACAGATAGAGTGACCAGCCGCCTTAACGTGTAAATTGCACGTGGATACACATCATAAATCTGTGTAATTTATAAAAACGATGAATTTTGTGTACATAGAACATAACTTTATAATTTGGGACGTAACTTTTGAACTGAATATTTTTATGGTCAAAAAACTAATTTAAATGAATAACAAAGTGATATGCTTGATGTGTTTGTTCTTTTTCCGGTAGATTTATTTTAAGACCATAAAATATATAGTACCTTTATTTTACAAGAAACAGGATCGCCTAAAATTATATTTGGTGCGTGTCATCACAGTGTTAGATCTGCTTTTAAGTCCTTAAAGAGTGTGCACAATTTATGCACAGAGCCTGTATAATCTAAATATATACACTGCAAATTGAAATTTTGATAAAGCACGGAAACTTGACACCAGTATTATTTCCTTATTTTGTGCGACGGGAGGAGGTATCGTCGTGATTTTTCAAAGATACATTTAAATCAAGGGCAGAAAATTTTATTGAATTCATTCTGCAGTAAACAAGCAATACCTATCGAAACAGGATGCGAACAAAAGTGCATATAAGTACTTCTTCCTGTGTATTATTCTTACATATCATAATGAATAACAATCTGTTCTGACACGTATAGCTGTGTAAATTGGGTACATATATTTCTGTGTAATATTCTGTCATTACGTACATATCTGTGCAAGATTTTTACACATATTTCGATGCAATACACACGTATTTGTGTAACATTCAAAATTTGCAAATTTACACATTAACGCATCAATTCGGGTAAAAAACGTACAATTTTCCATATTTGCACGCTTGTTTGAGTTTTGAAAGGATAACAAATTGAACACTTTCATTCAGCCAATAAATATACATAGATACAGGTACATTTTTTACGAATGTAAATTTTATGACAAAAGTTTAAATTTACAAATTTACACGTGTACTTATGTAAAAGTGACTAATATAAACATTTTTTATAGCATAACTATGTCTTAGAATGCAATCTTATTTTAAAAGCATCCTATTTGAAAAATAATACATTTTTTTAAATCATTAGTTCATTGTTCACTTCTTAAAAAACACCTCTTTCTTTTTTGTCAATTTTTTTCTAGAATCTGTGCATAATTTAATAGTTATGTTAAAATCTGACTATCTGGGATTAAGATTTTAGTCCATCAAATAAAATTATATACATATTTTAAAAGTATGTACACAGAAAAAGAAAGGAACGACCTTTAAGAATAATACACAGAAAAAGGGAAACTAGAAGTATTAATTTTTAACTATACATTTTAAAAATAAGAATGCATTACATGCATACGTTTAATATGAGTGAGAGAAATTTGAGATCTCATTGATCAACACACTTAGTTCATTTTATCACTGTACTGAATACAATACTTTTATATTTACGTACACCCATTTAAAAGCAACCACCTTACATGTTTACATACATCATATTATAACTGCTTATTGACATAAGTTTAGACAAATTACGAAATTATCTTTTATATCACAAAAATTTTCAATAGAAATTAATACAAATTAATAACATATCGATACTAAAAATGCAAAACGAAATAATATGCATGTGCAATAAAGAAATTTAAGAAATTCTTCAGTAATTGCATTGAATTTACAAGTGTACATTTATTAATAAATTTTAAATTACTCGCTTTAGCTTTAATATGTTACAGACGGTTAAGAACATAACTTGCATTGGTTTCGGGGTTCGTAAGGATCATTATCCGACATACATCCGATATTTTTTTTTATATACCCGATATTTTCAAAATAGTGAAATCACTGCTGAAATAAAATATTTTCAAGCGTAATATAAATTACAAATGAAAAAAATGTTGCGCTTAAGATGAAAACTTAATCAAACAATATTCTAAAAATGTGTTCAACTTTTCCTTTTTTGTTTTGTCACTAATAAAGAAATTGAAGTTTAATTAATTGAAAAATGGTTAAGCTTACTTTATAAACTTAAAAAAAAACTACAGGATTAGAAATTTATAAAACAAATTTTAAATTAAAAAAACTATACAGCATGTTAGAAAAAAAAGAATAAGTCAAGCTTACATATTAATGTTACAGTTAAATAAACCAAACGCAAAAAATATTCTTTTCTAATGAAGCTGCATACAACTGATTATCTAAATTAGACAGTTTAACTTCCAATGGTTGCTCTGATTTAATTGTCTGACATAACTATTACTTTTACATTTAAAAATAAAACGCTCAGACGTAAAGCCTGGAAGAGAAATTTCTCTTCTTTAGATAAAAATGACATTGCAAGAGACTAAAGTTCTCTTTATCTACAAAATGACACAGTCAATAACAGTTAAAAATTTCATTTACACTTTTTTTGGCTGAAAATATCAAAATTATCGCCACTGTGATATTGTGAAAATAAGTATCAAACACACAAAATATCAAATCATCAAAAGCAAACAATTATATGTACATGTTTATTGAAAATAAATATCAGGTATATGAAAATATAAAAAATCTTGAGGTTTGAAAATAAAAATCGTATGTATATCAATATATATAGATTATATATATCAATATCCATTGATATATATCGACGAACCCTGATTGGTATTGCATTAAATATAGAATTTCGAAAAATAAAAATGATCGAGTTAGAGAATAATTATATTTTAGTGGATATGTAACATTATTCTTTATTATAGGCTAATTTCCAAATGTAAATTTAATTACTACGTATTTAATAAGAAAATTTAGCACTCTTTTTAAAATGAAAATGCATTTTGTCATTTAATTCTTTCGGGTGTAAATTAAATCTATTAATTCTAAATTTCTTAAAATCATATCATCAGTATATTATTTAAAATTTACAATGGAAATATGGATATCATAAGTTTCATGTATATTAGTTAGAAACGATTCAATATCTTTAAAAGTACTTTTTTTTTTTACTTGTATTCTTGAAATATCTGTTGACATTCTGAATAAACAAACCGTATTCCGAAATGTTTCATGTGTTATCCACTTTCAGATATCACATTGCAAATATGAATATCATATTACAAGAGCTAATATATTACTGATAATTAACTTAACGAATCAGTTTGTTTGTAAAATAATCATTTTTTGAATCAACCTTACGTATAGTAATAATTCTTTGAATCAACCATACATATAGTAATATGTTTTTGAGTTCAGAGAAACATTATGCGTCAAAAAAGAAGAATAAAAGAGAATGAAAAACGGGTTAATAATATAAATTAGTTGTCATTATTTTGGATTTGCAATGGAACATGTAAAGTTGAATACTGGATTAATCATTTCGCAGAATATCTTGTTGGTTCAGAATTAGTCATACTTTTATCGCAACGAACAAAAAGTAACAGATTTTTTACAAATTGCACTAAAAAAAGCTGTAAACGATATAAGAAAGGATAAAAAAATCGCATTCAAAAGAGTTTAATTAAATGGAAGGGGTAGGAAGAAACCTTAAAAGAAGTCATATTGAAAAGAGAACATAGAAGAAGAATGGGGGTAATAACAATGATAATGATAATAGCTTTAAAGTATGAAAAAAATGTACAATTTATGTTTTAAATAATTACAAAATAACCGTCCTATTCTATTTCTGGGCTTCAACAGTGTTTGGAAAGAAATTCCTTAAAGAAAAATAATCAAATGAAACCCGAATAAACAAGACTAATCTAGACGACACTTTTAAAATCTCATGAACAAAAGACAATAACATGCAAAACATATCTAGATTGAAAAAAAAGAAAGGAAATAAAGAATAAAAGAAATGGTTAGTTCTACTTTAAATTTTTTTAGAAAGAACCCTTTTACATCTAATTTCTGTGTTAAATATACTTATTGGAAAAAAAAAAAAAAAAAAAAAAAAAAAAAACACTAGATTGACACATAAAATGCTTTTTAAATCTCACAAAGAAAAGAGGAGGACATGCAAAAACTGTAAGTAAAGGGGGGGGGGGGTACTATTTATAGTTAAAATAAAATAATACAAATCTATTATTTGTTTGGGTTAAATATCTCTAAAGGGATTAACACAAAAAAATTCAAACACGATATCTAAAATGAAATATGAAAGAAAATGATGTGCAAACCTATTTGATAATTTCAAAAAGAAACGAGAATAACCTTTTAAATAATTCAATTTAAAAAATCTGTTATAATTCTAATTAATATAAAATAATCCCTATTTCTTATTTATATGTAAATATGTTACAACGAATGGAAACAAATTTCCCTTTTGCCCTCCAATAAAATTAAATAACTAAATATAATAGCATATTAAAAAATATACATACATACAAAATACTTTTAAAATATTATTATTTTAAGAGTAACATGTTAAAAAAGAATAAATGAGAGAAATAAAACGCTAATATGTATATAAGGTAAATAAAAGTAAATTAGGAAAAAAATTACAAAATTCGAAATAAAAAATTCCTCGAAAAATAAATAAATAAATAAATAAATAATGAAAAACAAGACTTGCATACATGATAATTTTTAATAGTGCTGTTTACAGTTACAAATTCTTAAAAAAAAAGTAATTAAAATTTAGGAGGGGAAAAAAATCCGATATAAAAATATCATGACTAATCAGTAAGTGCATGTGGTATCAGAAACATTTTATAGGGGTCTAACATTGAAATTTGGTTAAAATAAAAGCGCATCCAATAAAGAGTCAAATTTACCATCAGACAATAATAATTATGACTTTCATTCCATTAAAACAGCATGACATTTAAAAAAGAAAAGAAAATAAAGGCAAACTGTTGCCAGCTACAAATTCTTCAAAAACGGAAAGTAAGTAAAATAAAGGAGAAATAAAAAAGACCAATATCAAAATACTTTTACAATAATGTCTTTGATGAGTAATCAGGAAGTGCATGTGGTTTCAAAAACATTTTACGAAAATCTGACATTGAAATTTGGTTGCGCATGCAATAAAAAGTCAAATTTATCATCAGACAATATCAATTATGACTTTCATTTCACTAAAACAGTTAATTTGGCACTTATAAAGTAAAAAAAAAATAAAGGCAAACTGTTGGCAGCTACAAATTCTCCAAAAGAGAAAAGTAAATAACATTAAGGAGAAAAAAGAAAAGATCAATATAAAAATACTTTTACAATAATTTAAATACCTTTAATGACTAATCAGGAAGTGCGTGTGGCTTCAAAAACATTTTACAGCAGTGCAACATTGAAATGTGGTTAAAACAAAAATTCCAGTTAGCACAAAAAGTCCAAGTTTATAGTCCAAACATAGAATCCAAACTTAAAACATCAGAGAGCGTCAATCATGACTTTTATTCCACCAGAACACCAGTACATTTAAAAACAAAAAAAGTATGCAATCTGCTGACAACTAACTCCTCTGGATCACAGATTAATCATAGAGAAATCCTAAAAATGACACACATTTTGCCGCTCTTTGGGGCACTAGACAACTGTGCCAAGCGCTCTCCTGTCAGAACATACCCCCTCTCCCCTCCCCTTACCAAATTCGGCAGGCCCCTTTAATGACCCACTTACGGAAAGGAGAAGTGAATACGGAAAACAGCAAACACTTCCTGTTCCTCATTGAAAAGAGAACCGGAAAAAGGTGTTCACTGTTATCCACTATGGTACAAGCGGGCCTAAGATAATTTCTCACCTCACGCGGGCTGAAAGGCTTCCGGTAAATTAAATTTCACGTCACTAAAGACGTTATTAAACAAGCTCCACCATTAAGATGGTTTCTGTATCGCAGGGTACTGTTCAAAATACTTGTTGGCATCGTTAAATTGATTTTGCTGACCCTCCCTCGTCGAATATTTGCCATGTCCAAGTAGAGTTGACCTTAGATAATTAATTTCAAGAATTGGTATTCAATATATTGATCTATGCGTAAAGTAATAAGGAATGTTTCATGGATCGGTGACTATGATCATATGAAGATACTGTATATATTTACAGAAGGTTATTTTACTTACTGGAAGCCTCTCCACTTCCTCCCGACTTCTTAATTTAGAGATGTTATAATAGTTTTCATAATTTTTAAGGAAAAAATGATTTAAAATTATGTTTTTTATGTGTTTTATAATTATAGACGCTGAGAAAAAATAAAAAAAGAGGAGTGGGGCGATAGCTTGTTTCTGTAATTTCTCGATTTGCCACGAAATTCTAGCTAAAAACATTTTTCTTCCCCAGCCACTTCAATTTCATTCTGTCGACACCGATGTTATACGTATATACTTGAACTGAAATTTAAATTTCAAATAATTATCATTTAATTTGCAAAATTAACAATTTTTTTTCATTTATTGTAACACATTGTATTTGTGTCTTTTGTTGTGTCTTTTGAACATTTGTCAAAACTTTTGTGCAAATGCTTAATCCTTCATAAAATTAATAGCTGTAAAAAAATAAGTAAATAAATAAAAAGTAAATAAAGTTTAGTATTCGAACACCTCATATATTTATTTGTTTTCTACAATAGAGAAAAAACAACAACAACATGCATTTAAAAATTTACTGGCTACTGATCAAACACTTATAGGATTAAAATATAATTGCTAATTTTTCAAAGTTTCAATGTGTTACATATTATATTTATTTTTAAATATTAGGAACATACAAATACCAAATTGTAAACTCAATATGTTAGCGTTAAGATTACATACAGATTTTTTTTTTCTTTTAGATATTTCAAGTACTTTTCTTTCACATAGTTATTTGTATAATAAGGTTTAAACTGATTTAAAAAAAGAAAAGAAAAAACTTTATTTTTTTTATAATTAATTACTAACACATTTTCGCTGTAAAACTTGCGAATTATTATTAAACATTTAATTAGACCTTCAAAATCATTTAAAGCGAAAACTTTATTTAATCTGTATACGGGTTTAGTAAATTTACACTAAGTTTGAAAGGATTAAACTCAAGATTAAAAATATACAAATACATTAATTACAATTAAAGTTTCGAGAAAATTTAATAACAAATTGTATTTATAACAAATTTACTATGATGTAATATTTTATAATAAACATGCATTAAAATGCTAAAGTAAATTTTATGTTTTCTTGACATAAAAACATATAGCTATTACAATTTTTAAAAAATGCATCATCGAGAAGAGGGGATATTTATGTTATATTATGAAATAAAAAAATCTGTAGTATTATAGATGTACATTTCTGATTTAAACAAGCTGGGAATAAAATCATCTGAATTTTTATGTTTTTAGGGTGATATATGCAATACAAAAAGAAATACATTGATAAAAATGTCGAATATAAACTGAAGATCTTCTCTTATTCAATTACAACATTGTTACAATTAGTCATTTCATATGACACAAAAAGTAAAACATCGAGTCTCGTTTCTTTTTAAAGTTAAAGCATATGAAACCGTTTAAAATGATTGGAATATTAGAAGTATAAAACCATTAATTAGGATGAGCGAAGCGAATCCTCTACTAGTCCACTCAAATTACAATTTGTCGTACGCTTTACAAAAAAACTATTCAATATTTTAACTTCAAATTAAACACAAAAATAAATTATGATCTGTAGATTTGCAGAATATAATTTTTTTTTACCGTAAAACGTTAAAAAAATTATTATTTTAATTAATTTATTTTACATGCATTTCCAATACGGACGCATTTTAGCAAATAAATAAAAAATGAAACGCGTATATTTTCAGAAAAAAAAGTTTAAATCACGGAGTAAATAATTATAGATAGAATCATGATTAATTTATTAAATAAAACATGTTTTCATTATACACTGTTAAAAATAAATCTGTGAATTCCAGGTGAAACTACCGGCAGCAATGTAGCCGAACTTTTACCGTTCCATTAGTAGATTTTCCGTTGTGGGAAATACAAGAAGGGAAAACTCCGGTGTAAGAATCAGTAACTTTCCGTTACAAAGTTTGAGTTATAATAGTAATAATTTAATATAATTTTTTAAAATGGTTTACCGATTAATCTTCAAAGAATTCGAAATCACCGAGGGATTTTCAGCTGCTACGTTATTTTACTTAATTGTTATTTTGGATAATTTAGTTCACGCCGTCCTCAGGATCGAACCCGGGACCTCCAGATTGCGGAACAAATTCTTACGAACTGAGCCAAAGTTGCTGATGCTAAACGGTACAAGGTATGTCTTTTATGAGTTAGTGGGAAAGTCTGTTGTGCTTTTTAAAGATTTCCTTTCAAATATATTCCTTAAAATGTTTGTAAACGGATTATTTTAGACTGATGCATAATACTTATTATTTTTTTGAATCATTTTTAATTTTTTAAATAGTTTAAATTAAAAAAAATCACTGTTTGAAACCACTGTTTTTTTTTAATAAAAATTTTTTTTTAACAATTTTTTTACAATATATATATATAAACTTTTTTTTTTGAAATTGTCGTACACTATTTATTTTTTTATTTATTTATTTTTCGGCTAATAAATTAAAAGATTTTTAATAAGAAAAAAAGAGAAAAATAAACAGAAAAAATGTAATTTAAAAGGAATTTTTATGTTTCATTAATCCATGGCGCCAATGGGACTCGAACCCTCAATCTGCGCTCGCAGGCGATTAGCTATGTGGTGCCTTGACCACTCGGCCATGGAGGTCCCCACACACCGGAGTGTCTCCGTTTTTTTGTTTTTATTTCCATCCGTTTCGTTTTTTTCAGGAAATATGATGGAACTTTGTGATTTGTAACGGAAAGTACCCTTTAGTTGTTAAAAGGGAGCTTTTCTGTGAAATTCAGGAAAAAAATGTTCGTGAATTTCAGAATTTTTTTAACAGTGTAACGCAAAATCGTTTGCACAGATGACACTTAAATATTTTTAAAAAATTGTATTATGGATTTTTTTTTTTTAATTGGCAACAAAATAATTGTAAACAAATAAAATTAATTCTTAAATTTGTTATATAAATGAAAAATTTAAAGATCTGCGTGAAGTTGTTGGTTCAAGCTCTTTATAAATATTTTTGCGAAGGTCGTATTGTGGCTAAATAATATCGACTCATTAATCAGAAGGATTTTATAGAAAAATAAGACTTTAATAAGTTCGCAAACACAACAATAATTATTCGTGAAAATGTCACTGCGAGAATGAGAGAGCGCTTCGTTAAAAGGTAATTCCATTAATTGAGTTGCCATTCGCAGAAAGTAAAAAGTTCTCCCACGCGGAGAGAATTACAGCAATTCTCATACGCTAACATGTATAAAAATGAAGAAATTAAAATAAAATGTTTTACAGTTGAAAATTCATAGTATCAACGACAGCAGATTTCAAATGTTTTTTCCAGAAAATAGGATTTTGAAGAAGTAACTTTCTTCAAGCTTTCTTGAAATATATTATTCTAAAATAGCTATCAAAGATTATCGGATGTTGATTACAAAGATTGGAAACATGCATATTTCAAACAATTAAAAAACACCAGTGGCTACTTGAAATTGTAAAAACATCTTTAAAAGAGCTTTTAGTTGAAAATTAAAAAAAAAAATTGTAAAAGTTTGCTTCGAAAATATCTTATGCCAGTTTTACATCATAAATAAAAAATTAAAATGCGCCAAAACATAAAATAACATTTTTGTTTAATAAAGATGCAAAAATAATAAAAAAAAAATATTGTTACTTTCAAATATCTGTTTTATAAAATAATGCTTCGCGAATCCAAACAAAGCATGGCTTTTGCTAGTAGAAGTATAAAACCATTAAATGATTTTCATGACATGCCAATCCTAAATGTTCAATCCCAAATAATTGCCACATTAAACTACACGGGTATTTTGAAAGTGTCTAATAATTTCACAGTACTATTGAAAATAAATATTAATTTAAAAAAATATTTCTAAAATAGATAAAAAGTACTAAATTATATGCAATCACAATTGAATTTTTTTATGCCACAAAAACATGATACTGATTTGTTTTATCTATGCGTTCTAGAAATAACCGCCAATGAACCAAAATAGTTTAAAATATCTAATGAAAATATCAAATTCGTAAAAATAATATCCTATTTCTGTTCTCTGCTAATAAAAATTATATTCCAAACATTCATGCAAAATTTCAGAACATTTTAAGCATATCGTTCTTTTATGTTATTAGATAGCCAAATACTTTTAGTGTTTATGTCAATGAAATATTTATTAAACGTGACATTTTTAATGCTACAAAAATGCAATACCAATTTTTTAAAGATATATTTTAGCATAGCTACTAAATTTTCTAATTATTTTCAAATGAAATAAGCATACTATAATTCCCGGCGTATAACCTGAGAATTAAAGAAAGACCTTCAAAACAAAAACTGCAGTTACTTTATTAAGTAAAAACTGCAGCGTAATTTATTGTACTACACCTTTTAAGTAAATTTTCTGATTGAAATTTTTTTATTTATCCTGGGGATCCTACACTGTTAGAAATTACAATATCTTGCATCAGAAATGTTATTTTAATAAATAGAGTCAAATAAGTACCATATATAAATAACCCGCATTATATTAAATAAATTTACTTGTTCAAAACATATCATATACTTCATTCAACAATCAAAGAAAAACATTCAAAACAGAAACTATAGCGTAATTTATTTGTCTACATTTTTTGAGTAAATTTTCTAGCTCATTTTTTTAAATTATTATTATTGTTTGTCCTGGAGATCTTACAGTGCAGGAAATTACGATATCTTGAATCAGAATAATACTTAAGTTCTTTAATCAGAATACTTAATAAATGAAGGCAAATAAGTACCATACACAAATAACACGCATTATATTAAACGAATTTACTTGTTCAAAATATATTTCTTTGTTTTGGGGTTTAAAAAAAAGGGAAGTAAGGCAACTATAGTTTTAGAAAACCGTCAATGAAGCACAAATATTTAAAAATATTTAAAAAAGAAGTTCTTTGAAAGAGTGAAGAAAAAAAATTGTACCATTCATCCGTTCCCGGCACTTGTCAGGATTCAGCTGGGATAAAATTTAAAACATGACACGGTCGACACGTCATTGCAAAAAGACACATGGAATAATAGAAAAACAAAAGGCAAATGTATGAAAATATACGGCAGTATCCAATAAATATGGACGCTTCTGTAAAAAAAAAAGAAATGGTTTTGAAGCATGCACAAGCTTATGGGGAGCGACTGGATTTAGGATTGGATCAGAAAGGGGAGGGGAGGGGGGCTCCTGAGGGTTGTCGAATAAATGGATATCACCCACAGGGGTGGAAAGAAGAAGGGTGGAATGGGACAGCGAGCGGACATCCAGCCAGCCGTATCAACCTCTAACGCTTTTTTTAAACCATTTATGTATGGTTATTAACATCGATTTTTTAAATAACTAAACCAGGTGGTAAAGGACAATAAAAACAAGTTATGTATTTCCGCAATATAAATACTTTTCTTTCATTTACGTGTAAAGCACATCATCATGTGATTTTTTTTTAAGGAGGTGACGTTCAATGTCAGAAACCAAAAGTCTAAGGGTGTATTTCGATTCAAACTGCTTATTTTCCGATTTATTTTTAAATTCACTTTTGCTCTCAAACATATCAAACTTGCAGATTCTCTTATTTAGAAAGTACACAAGGTGCCGTGATTGTCGATTCGTTGATAAAGGAAGAAAATATTGTAAAAAAAGCGATCAAAATCGGCATTTTGAACAGATTTTTCCGAAACGCGAGATCGGTGAACGAAAAAAAGGGTCATGCTGAGAAGGTAATTGTTTATAAATCCAATTCTAATGAATTCAGCGTAAAAAGACATCCCACAGCACCTGATACGTCTCTTCAAGAATCCCCTCAGCAAGTTTCATGTTTCTACTTTTAAAAATGCGTCTGAAATCGTATCGGAAAATTTCGAGCTATTGAAGGCGAAAAAGCGTTTTTTCGAATACACCCTTAAAGAGAGAAAATAGCTGCGGCAGATTTGCTTTACTATCCGATTTTATTTATGCGCTAGAGAACGGCCATCATTGAAACAGAGATAGACCATTTCAATTGCATTCTTGATAATATATTTATTTAAAACCAAGAAAATTAAATATATACATAAATAAGAACTTTTTTTTAAGCAAATATATTTAGAACCATACATTTTTGTTTTTAAAATGTGAACAGTACAATACAGAAATATTCTCTTTATTAAGTAAATATTCTGATACAAGACATGCTTATTTGGATTGGAAAAGATAAAAAAAGATACTGAATACATCCAGAACACAAGTGCCATGTAATTTTATTTAAAAAAAATCCCTAGAATAATGCACTTTAAAGTGAAATGGAAAATGAAGTTTTAAAAAGAAATAAAAAAATATCATTTTTTATTTAAAAATTTTCATCAGAATAAGGTTATAAAATCAAAAAATAAAGGTAGGTAAATTTTTACGGATAAAATAGACAAAATGTCAAATAACCCTATAGTTAAATTTAATTACATCTTAACTAAATATTTTGTATGAAGTACAAATTCCAAGGCAATATTATTATTATTTTTTGGTGCTTTTAAGATAGTTCAACTAATTAATCACTTCACTTTAAAGCGCATAGGGAATACAAAGACAGAAGAGATAAACAAAACTTTTTTTTGCATTCGAAATAAAATACCGGCACACAAATTAAGAGCTGAGTAAATTATTAAATGCATCTAATCGTCTTTTATTTTAAAATTCCTAAGGTTAAAAAATTAGCAAGTAAGGAAACAGGATTTTGTAAAGAGGAATTTTATTTCTCTTATCTCTGCAACAAAAATTTGTGCCAAGGTTATATGGAAAAAAATACTAAAAAAGAAACAAGGCTAAATCGATTACATGCAAGCCAAAAAATACACGTTAGTGAAGTTTAACTATTACTTTAATAAAATGGCACTAATAAATACATTACTTTGGTTGCCTTGTTATTACCTGTATACAATAGATTCGACAAGGAATGGATATATGTAATAATGACAATATACACCTACTTATTAAGAAAACAGACTATCTAGTCTAAATTAAATACTTAATAAATTAGCTTCAACTTTCAATTCCATTCTACTTCAATTAAAAAAAAATTTAAATATAACTTTATTTGTTTAAGCAATTAACTTTTTATTTTGAAAATTGTATCATATGCGCATTTTATAAAACATGTAAAAGACATAGATTATTTGAAGACAAGAATACCAAAGTACAAAACCTTTTTTATGCGATTGAGAATTAAATAATATAGAAAACGCTAAATATATCCCGTATATTATAGGAAATAAAAGGAAATATAATACTTTACCCTTTTTTTTTAGGCGTGTTTGTAATTATATAAATACGCAGCACTTATTTCGTCATTCAGTCCGTCCGCATATAACAACGCAAAAAAATATCAATCGAATCATTTGAAATTTAAAATACATAATTGTTACATAATTTTGTAGAGGGATAACAAATTTTATGAAAATAGGCTGCATAGTTCTATTACAGGAACAATCAAAAGTATTCCGTTAAATTACGGTCAATGAGGAAAAATAGCTTCAAGTGTATATTAATGATGTTACTCTCTTTCGAACGTAATAAAATTGATATGCATCTATGAAGTATATATTAAAATATACATTCTGTTCAATCTGTGACGTGACGAATATTTTGTATTAATATACAGGGCCACACAAAAGTATTTTATTACATAATGGTATAGGAGGATTGTTTGGGGCGCGTTTTAATAATATTAAACAATTTCACATTTTATGAAATTGATGTACGTTGCTGATCTTTACTAAAACCTATTTCCTATATAATAGAAAGTAGGTAGTAATTACATGGACATACAAAAGATTTCGGCTACTATACTGTATCCCAAGTAGTGTATGTTACTACATCTGGCTTTTTCTTAAAACTTCGTTACTGTACGAACGCACCTAATTTGCTACGCTCAACGTGCAATTTACGATTTCATTTTTTCCTTCTTTTTTTTCGTATTTAGTAAATCAACATTTTTTGTATAAAGAAATTCCACTTCAGTGTTTTTTAAATATTTTAAACAACAACAGAGTATTTCGTCTAAATCGAGAACTCGAAAAATTTATTTCAAATTTTAACTCTGTTCAACTTTAATTAAAAAACTTTTTTCTGTGAATGCATATCAATGATACAGAAATCGCTAAATATATTCCGTATATTATAAAAAGTTAAAGGACATAAGGTGCTTTACTTTTTATTGTTTATGATAAGTAAATCAATTAGTTCATTGAAACCCCACTTAAATTTTTTTTTCAAATACTTTAAACAATATCAGAGTATCTGTGTACACTAGGATAATATTAAATTTATCGATGGCGTTTTTTGTAATGGATTACAAAAGATCATGTTACATCACGTGCCATACAAAAAGACAAATGTTTCTCAAAATAAAGAAATATAGTATAACCACGAACAAAAATATTCAATGATCCCTCCAAAGTTTCCCATGATTCCGAAAAATGCTCCTTATCGTTAGAAACTCCGGAAATCAAAACTTCCAAGATTTAAAGAAGGATTTGTAAAAAGTTTCTTTTTCTGCCACTAATTTTCAGAAATGTTTTTTGAACAGTTTTCGTAATATAATAAGGGGGTCCGGGACAGAAAAATTTTCATTTTTTTTTTCTCTTACTGCATTAAAATTTTATTTGTCCTTTTCTATTTAAAATAACGTTTATATCAAATTTTTATCTTAATTAGATAACTAAGATTAGATTAGATAAATATTAATTTTTATGTTTTGGTTTGTTTTCAAAATTTAGTTTTCAAGCGATGGTTGTTATGGAAACGACTTCTTGTAAAAATGCATTTTTCTTCATGATGGATTTTTTATATTTCCTCCTATTTAAATTGTTATAACTCAAGAATCGTTTAATCCGGGAGAAGGCGCGCTTACTTAGGATATGAATGGTTTTAACTTTGCCACCAATAAAATCAAATTATAACAGTTACTTTATTAAAACGGAGACAATTCTTACAAATTTTGCTATAAAATAAGTTGGAGATTACATTAAAAAAATTAGTGGTTACAATTGTAAAAATCATACGCACTCCGGGTCTTTTATGCCCTGCGCGCGTCCTCCCGGGTTAAGATAATTTGTTAAAACTTTGAATATTTTCAATTCTTTTAATTTAATTGTGATACAGCAAATTTAAAAATCTATTTATTTCAAAAAATGTAATTTTTTTTTAATTACATCATTTTTTTTTCAAATTTTTATTTCAAATTTCTTTAATTTTTATTTCAATTAATATTTTTACAAATGCTAAATCAGAATTAAAACATATATATTTCTGTTTGTTTATATGAAAAAAAATTTACAAATAATATTTAAAGTTATAACAATTTTAATTTACCCCACTTTTTAATTAATTTTAAATTAAAAACTAAAAAAAAAAAAAATGATAACTTTTATCATGCGATTTTGTTTACTAATAATAGGGTTAACCATCACATAAAATTTTGATATTTTAACGCGATAAATAAAAACTATTTTAAAATATGTCCCAGACATCTTATTCAGTTGAGATAATTATATATCTGTTAAGATTGTTTCAAAAAGAAATATCGGCTTTTAGGTTACTACTAATTCTCAATTATCTATTTTCGCTGCTTTATTGAATTTGTACATGTAAGTGTATCCATATAATTTAATTTTTTATTTCAATGTTAATACTATTACTAGTTCAGGTCTATCATTTCATTAAAATATGCATTTTCAATATCAAAATGTTTAGTTGAGAATAAGTAGCATCTGAAAAGATATACTCCGGATTAATAAAACTGATTAATGCACTATAAATACGACTCTCAAACGTTTTCGGAAATGAGTCGAAAGAAAAGAAATTTTGTTTTATACTTCTTTAAATCTCGAAAGAAAAAAAAATGTTTATGGGGATTATAAATATAAAAACCCGAATCGGAATCGTTAATAATTCAAAAGAAGTTATTGTATTTTTTTGTTCATCGTTATATTATATTTTCATTCATGAAACAACGCTTGTCATTTTATTTATTTATTTATTTATTTTTATTTTTTACAATGCATGATATTTTATAACATCAAATATGTCGTGTATGTTTTTTCACTTAAAAAGCAAATGACGATTTGCAAAACATCCTAATAAGTTCGAAGTGAATACTAATGTTTATAATGTTGAAAATAATTTGTAATGTTTCCAACAAAATAAAATTATACATCAATGTTCTGACAATATTTTCTTTAAGGAACAGGCGAATTAAAATAACTATAATAAATTTCAAATTAACGAAATAAATAAAGAACAAAATAATGAATTTATTAAGTACTCAATTTAGACTAGCAATTCTGTTATTGTTTAAAAACAAAAAAATATTGAAGTTGTATTTCATTCTACTAAAAATGTTGATTTACTTCACAAAATAATAAAAAATAAAGCATATTATCTCCTTTTATTATTTTTTTAAATATAAGAAGTGTATTTAGAATTTTTTGTATGATTTCCTTCACAATCGCGTAAAATTTTTATTTTGTTTTTTGAAGTTTCCGACTTTAATTAATTGATCTATTGACAATTGATATATTCACCGGGCTATCTGATGAAACAAAACTCTTTACGTACTGAAATTTTAAATACATGCCGTAAAAAACAACATAAGCTAATTCCATTATAAACAGAAATTTTCGAAAGTAGACAGGATAACCGTTTCTTCCACCATTTTCACCAACAAAACTATTTTTTGTATTCTTTTATCGAAATGCTCTTAATTCGAAAGCAAATTGACTGTTACTGACAGCCTAGAATTAAAGCAGAGAGGGAGAGAGCTCTTTCTACACTCAGACCCTTAATTAACTTAGTTTTAAAACGATTCAGACCAGACAAATTTTCTTCCAAGTTGTCTGTGGTAAGTGCCTTTGGAATTGTAGCGGGGAATTCGGGGAATAAGAACTTTTACTCTAATTTCCATGTTAATGAGCCAACTATTCACAAAGTAGATGGGATAGATTTGTTCGATGAAAGATTAATGATATTTCTATTTCCATTTCGAAAGCTGGAGAAGCAAAAGAAACACACAATAAAACGCGGATTATACGGAATGTCTGCTTTTGTTTACCAGGAATTACTACATTTTAAGCTAAAAATGAGCGGGTACATGGTATAAAATTGCACTGTTCAGCATTTATAAAATTCTCAATAATTCAGCATTTGTAATATTTTTTTTCGGTATTCAATGTATTTGGTGTTCGATATTTGTATAATAAAACTTTTCTAAACATATTTACTACTGAATATTTGTAAAGAGGTGGGCCGATAAAGGCTATTTTTCGCCCATCATGTACCCGAAAAAAAAAGTTTCGAATTCCGATAATTGTTCAGTGGCTTTGCATAATTAAAAATATGTATTTTTGTTTGGTATAAGCTTTACATGATAAATAAAATGATAAGTCATAGAAATTATAGCCCAAAAATAGAGTGTTTTGGCTTTTTTCTACATGTTTGACGTTTTTTGCGTCTTTGAGTTAATTTTTTTTTTAAAGCACTCGATGAACCCAATTAATTTTGACATGCAATAATACTACTCCTAATAAGTTTTCATAGGAGCATTATTTTATTTGGGTTCAGTGTGCGTCCCTACCTTTCAAAGAAAAAAAATGTATCATCCAGAAGAATCCAAATCACTGTTATCGGAGCGCGTTCAGTATTGTTTTTCCGAATTAAAAAAATATTTATTTTGTTGAGAGGTCAATGTTTTTTTCTGAAACTATTTTTGTAAATATTTATTGAAGAAATTACCAATAAATAATGCTTGGATATCAATGTCATTGTTGTAAAGAATGACGAAAACATTTTCGTATCTGTTCTAACGAAAAAGTGACATCGATACTTAGATGTTCGAAAAACTGCGATCTACAGAGTGGTTCTATGTAATGCTCTAAATGTAGATAGTATGTATTTCGTGATTTCCAGTCCCAAAATACTTCTATTTCTTCTTCTGATGTAAAAGCAAGATATTATGCGTCAATGATTATTGCCGACGAGATCACAAATAAGAAGATTATATATTTATCAATACCTCATTGTGAGTACTCTAACACTTGTTGTATATTGTATAATATGTAAAGTTAAGAACTGGCTCGTTATTGCAGCAAAAGCTATTGAAATTCAAGCTTTAGAAACTAAAATTTATATTTCGTCGGGAAAACGGTGCTGTAAAACTTATATTTCTTGATCGGTCTTCAGTAAATTATCTCTGAAAGATTTACTCTCTGTAAGTGAGAATACATCGATGTGTGAAATATATATTGAAAGTATTTAAAACAATATCAGAAATGTACAAAGCAGAAGGCCTCGATTTTGATACACCTGGATTAATTAACATTATTTAACCTTAAATTAACACACAATTTTTTTCAAAATGGATTATTATACTCTCATGGGTATATATATGTATCATTTTAGCTATATCTTTAAACTAGTAAAGTTCAAAACATGTTCCTCAGAAAAAAGGTTATTTCGTATTTGCTTTTCAGTGCTACTTGTAAAACTTAGAACTGGTCTCTCTAATGGTGTTCTGTCGACATTATTCACTATAAAAAAAAATAATATCTTC
Organism: Maratus speculifer; assembly: GCA_964019185.1. Taxonomy (NCBI): domain Eukaryota; kingdom Metazoa; phylum Arthropoda; class Arachnida; order Araneae; family Salticidae; genus Maratus; species Maratus speculifer. Next base: position 299,619,684 of record OZ025297.1, on the reverse strand, counting down.
TTTAAATATCCAAAACAGACATTGATTAAGAGCTTTGTCCGACAACATCTTGGAATGGAACACATCACCAGAACACAGGTTATTGAAAAATATACGAAGCCTTTAGCAGGAAGATTATTTATGCCGGATGACGACAATGTTTATTTTCGATAGCACGTACCTTTATACCCAGAAGAGTGCGAACTAATCCTTTCAGAGAAATTCATTCTGGTTATACAAAGGAAGACCGTACCGTGTTCGTCACTGCTTCAAATTATATTTTGGATGTTTTCAGCCCTAACTTCACGGATTCAAAGAACAATTACGCTAACATACTTACACATATATTAAAAAAGATTCACATAATATCAGAGAGTTGCTAAAGCTAAATGATGTTGAGAGAACTGATAGATTTTTACGTGATTGTTTGAACGTCTGCAAGAAATGAATATAGAGCATGACACGCCAAGATTCCTAAATAAGTAGCAACATGTTCCAACAGAGGATGCTAAGGGACACCTCTCGTAACCAAAGTTTGATTGTTCGACACAAAAGTGTTAAAAACTATATCTATAATACTTTGATAAAAAAAATAGAGAATTAACATCATACAATGGCATTGTCAAAGTCAATGTAAAGTAAGCGTAAGTGTCTAAAAGTACTAGTCGCATGTTGCTTTTGTATTATGGTTTGTGGTTTACTTGTGCCGTAACTCAACAGAAAAAAAAATTAAATATGCTCATAGACGAGGCCACTGTATGGTCCAGTAGTGATTCTGGTGAAGAAACCAAAGAGGCAAATAATCTGAAACATATTGCCAAAAGTGCCTGCAACTGTATGATTATATTTTCTGTTATTAATTATTTCCGATATTTCATATATTGAAATAAAAGTCTTAATACGCTCCATTCATTGCAATTTTGCATTTAGTATTGTATTTACTATAAATTTCTTGGATTAAAACTAATGACAATAGTGTTTATGCTCATTAATATACATCATATTTACTTAAATATATATTTTATTTTCCTATCAATTATTAAACTTTCATCCAAGATATTATTATTTTCTTATTCGTTATGAGGTATACAATAAAAAAAATGCATGTCACATCTAGGTGCTGGTGGGCGAAAAACGGCCCTTATCAGCCCACCTCCTTTATATTATTTTCTGTATGCCTACAGCTCAGTATTTGTGAAAACTTAGTGTTCAATATTCTTCCAAATCGTCTATAAACAAGGGTTTTTTAAGCTGTTGCGGAGAATTTTGGATGTAGGAACATTTACCTAAATTTGGACACCATTAGGCAGATTTGTTTGATGAAAAATAAATGACATTTATAATTTTAATTCGGAAAATAAAGAACAGTACAATAAAACATTATTTATACTGAATATCTGCTTCAGATTTCTACAAATTTTTAGTTTTCTTTCTATTTCTTTTTTTATATATATTTTTTTCTATTAGTGACAGCTGCTGCATTGAGTAAAATTTTACTATTCAAAATTAGTTAAAGTATTGTATTTTCACATTTTTTCATTTTTTCCGCATATTTACTGAACAACATATATTTATAAAAATTTAATTTGGCGGTATACTTTTTTTGAAATACAAGGAATTCGAAGAATAAGAACTTTTACCTAATTTTCGTGTCAATGAGGTTTTTTTTTTTTTTTTTTTTTTTTTTTTTTTTTTTTTTTTTTCACGAAGATGAGACAGATTTTTTATGAAAGATTAATGATATTTATATATCCACTTCGAAAACAGAAAAAACAAAAGATACATAAAATGAAGCGCGGATTGTATGGAATACCTGCTTTTGTTTACCAGAAATCCCTACATTTTTAGCTAGAAATACAGTGGTATATGATGTAAAATCTTGCTTCAGCATTTATAAAATTCTCAACCCTTCAACATTTGTAATTTTTCTTCTTTTTATTTTTTGTAATGTATTCAGTGTATTTACTATTCAATATTTGTATTTTTAAATTTTTCTAAGCATATTTATTATTGAATATTTATAATTTATAACATTTTCTATATGTATATGGCTCAGTATTTGAAAAATTTTACTGTTCAGTATTCTTCCAAATGATTTGTGATAAATGCTTTATAAATTGTGCCGGAGAATTTATGATATAGAAACTTTCATCTTTAATTTCCACGTTAATGAAGCAATGATTAACGAAGAAGGTGGAACAGATTAGTTTAGTGAAAGATAATGGATATTTATATTTCCAATTCGAAAAATATAGAACGGCGCAATAAAATAAGATTTGTACGTAATTCTTGCTTTTGTTTAGTAAGAATTCCCAAATTTCTAGCTAGATATGAACTGGTACATGGCATAAAATGTTACTGTTCAGCCTTTAAAAATACTGAACAGTTCCATATTTGTAATTTATAATATTTTTGCTGTATTTGTAACCTATTCAGTGTTTTTACTGTTCAGTATGCATATTTTTAAATTTTTTTAAAAGTATATTTGTTGTTAATATTTGTAATGTATGTTATTTTCTGTACGTTCATTGTTCAATATTTGCAAAAATATACTATTTTTATAAATAATTTTTTCATAAGTGCTTTTGAAAATCTAGCTTTCTTCTTCCTAGCTTTTTTGTTCTTCTACAAAGTTAATGAGGAAAGAATTAATGAAGAAGGTTGAACATATTTTTTTGATGAAAGATAAATAATATTTAAATTTTCTATTCGTAAACTGGAGAACAGCATAATAAAATACAACTTATTCTGAATTTAGGTTTTAGTTTTCTACAAATTCTCCGTTTTATTTTATTTATTTATTTATTTGCTAGATATAACTGCTAAATGAAGTTGAATTTTATTATTTAGCATTCGTTAAAATATTAAACGTTCATAATTTGTCATTTTTTCAGTATATTTACAGATCATCATTTCTAAAATTTTACAGTGTGGTATAATTCCTTTGAAAAGTAAGGAATTCTGGGAATAAGAACTTTTACCTTCATTTCCATGTTAATGAGGCAATTATTTCTGAAGAAGATGGGACAGCTTTGTTCGAGGAAGATTAATACTATCTCTATTTTCAACTCTTACAAAAGTAAAGGGGACGATTAATAAAATGCGATTGAATGTTTTACACAGCAATTTCAGATTTGGATAGTTAACAGGAATTTTATATTTCTTTAATTTTCTTTATTTTTTTTTCTTTCTTTACTTATTTTTGCGTCTAAAAATGAGTTTCTAAATTGTATAAATGTTTTAATTTTTCGGTTTTTATATTGCAATATATGAACTATCAAACATAGATTTAAACGTCATAGCGTCACAAACATATGAAATACCATTATTTCAATCATGTATCTTACATATGCTGCATGAAAATATTTACATGAAAACAATTAACTATTCATATTAGTTCACATGAAAACAATGCGTAATTTTATGTTCAATAAGAGTCGAAAGTATATAATAAATATCTTATTTATATGGTGCATTCATAAACCTCATTTTATGAATTTCGATATTTAGGATAGATATATCACGGCACGATACTTAATATCTATTTTTTATATAACATGCTACATTTAGCAGTAAGTTCATAATATAAAACACATTATACCAGACTTCACTATTCAAAATATAAACTGTAGCTCATAATGTATAAACTCTTCCAGATTCTTAAAATTTAATTTTAAAATATTTTTTTACACATTTCCATTAATTAAAACTGGCATGTAATATCTAAGAGTTACACTAAAAAAATTTACATAGCACGATAAAAATCAATAAATTTAAAATATAAAAGAACGTATAGTAACAACAATAACGAGATAGCAAATAAATAAATTATTAAAATGCATCATTTTTATAATGATTCTCAAAAATCAATGAACTTTTTAAGCAAAAATAAGAAAAACGTACAACAATAACAATGACAGCAAACAAACAATTTTTTTAAATGTATCATTTTTATAATAATTTTCCTTTAATACCTATATCAGTTTACTTCGGGGAACATTATGAATTAAACATAAGCATTGTTATTGAAGCTATATAAATAAAGTACACAACTGATACAAATTTAAGGTCATATAGCAGAGCAATATACATCTATAACAGGGCTTCAAAACGGAAATGAGCCGAAAAAAATGGACTTTTTTGATAGAACGAAAATTGGACCTAAACCGAAATTGACTTTTACAGTTTCGGAACTTAAACGAAATAATTCTTTTGTACTGGGTGTAAACCGAAACAAGAACGACAAATTTTGTGTCAAAAATCCTGCGCCAAACACTTACCAACGTATTCAGAAAATTGTAACAAAACTTCACAGGATAATAAGGGAAAAATTATTTCTGTATAATATGTGGTGCAAAGAAAATTTCTTTTTAATTTACAGGGCCACGCAAAAATATTCGATTACATAATGGTATAGGGGGAAACATTCTTTGGAACGCGTTTTAATTATATTAAACTCTTTTATATTTTAGGAAATTTATATACGTTGCTAAGGTTTACCACAAGCTATTTCCTGTATAATAGAAAGCAGAAAGTATTTACAGGGAGATACAAAAAATTTCGACCCCGATACCCTATTTGAAGTACTGTATAGTATTGCACCAAGATTAGAATATTTTTAAAACTTCGATATAGTACGAACACACCACATTTACTACGTTTGACGCGTAATTTCTGACGTGTTAAATTCATGTTGGAAAATTATCTTATGAAATAAAAAAAGAGAGTTACAGTTTAAAAAAAAATGCATTTGAATAAGCATTCTTTTTCCTTTACCGGCAATATAAAGATTTACATTGTGCGTTGTTTAAAAGTTTCAAAAACTACTGTAAAAGGGAAAATTATTGGTCAGTTGTCATCATCCTCATTATGGCACCAAAATCGCTCACTGACATGTCTTTGATTTATATTTACGTCTATATTCATATCTATATCTTTATTAATCTGCATACATTAGGTTTTGGAGTACAGTGTTTTTTTTTCTACTTTTTATGCACCATGTTATAATGGGAAAACAAAACTTCAAACCACAACTTCTGCATATTAAAGATATCTTCACAAAAGTTATAATTAACTTAATTATTCTAACTTAAAATTAACTTTACTAAATTTTAAATTTCATAAAAAAGGCAGTTCATTCTCACAAAATCATAAAATCAAATGAATTTTCATTAAAATCATGAGAAACTTCGCAGACACGCAATTGTTAAATTCAAACACATTCGGAAAGTTTATAATTGTCATTTACAAAAATATGCCTAAATAACCATAAATTATTAATGACGATTTTAAAAGATATATATCATAATTTTTACAACAGCATGTACAAACTGATGCATAACATATTTTTTTGTGAGGACTACTCTTGGTAAATTATTTCATAAGAGTTGCAATCAACAAAAATGCTGTGCTGGCAATGTTTTCGTGACAATAATAATTAACTGCGATAAGCTTATGTTAATTGGAATTTATTATAGATAAAAATGTAATTTTTAGTGTTTACTTTTTCCAATTCCATTGTTTGTATGCATAAGATGCATTCTCACTGTAGCATTTTAGGCATTTTAATTTCAAAATCGAAACAAAAAAGAAAACAAACCAGTATAGACTATGGAAATTTTTCTAACACTTTCAGAATGCTGTAACAAAACTTCCTAGTTTGTTGAAGTGAAAGTTGATTTGAAAAATATATGACGCCAATTTCTGCTATTTACCATGAAAAATATCCAACTTTTTTTTTCTGTGTGCAGCCCTAAATATTATCTATAGATTTGTATTTATAACTACATAACATGTTAAAAGTTAGTTGTTAAGGGCACTTATTTGTTGGGAAAGGAAAAAAAGGAGGATACTATGTTATCCTATGGGAAAAATCCTTATTCTCTTGTTCATTCAAATGTGGAAATTTTAAAAATATTTTTTTAGGTAGAAAGAGATTTGGATAGAAAGATAGACGTACATAGAAAGGTTCTTTATCCCTCTGTAATCTTAAGATATTTTAATGATGATTATGAATGTTTGAAAATTTGTGCTAAAATTTCAAAAATTCCAAAAAGTATATAAAAGTATTCTTTACTTGTTTGTGACTTATGACTAGAAAAAGATATAAAAACTTGTAGCTTACAGAGAAATGAAGAATCTTTCTATCTTCGTGCGGAAAAAAAAATATTTTTAAAATTCCTAAATTTGAATAAACAAGAAGGATAAGTAATTTTCCCATAGAATAATGTGGGCTTCCACTTTCTTTTTACCCATCAAATAAGTCCCGTTAAATGAATAGCACATTTGAAAAAATCCATTCAACAATTTCCGTGAATAAATAGGAAAAGTTTTGAGATTTTTTATGTAATCCTGTTTACGATATGTATTTATGCACTTCTAGTCATAAAAAAAAGCCTAATTTAAAAAAGCGTAATACAGCTGAAAATGCAGTTCCAGCAATTATTGCTGGCAAATTTCAATAATTCAATCATTGTCAATTTTTTTTCTGTAGCCAAATTCTTTTGTGTGTCGCTGTAAATGAATGATAAATTCCATGCATAGACTGCTCAACACAGTAAGGCACCTTATAACATCCCTTAGTGATATATATATAAATCTCAGTATGTTTAAAATAGTGTAATATCATTAAAATACACCGCAATTGATTTTTTTTCCATAGACTGTAATGTAGCGGAATTTTTTTAAGTGCTTCTATAAATGAACCGTAAGTGCTACACATTTCGTTTTGAATAAAGAACATGCCTTAGGGATACCCAATAGCATCTATGAATTTAATGGGCATCGGACTTTATTTAAGCGAATTAGCGAGCGGACTGATTTACGAACCGAAGAAATAAATATTTTAAAACTATACTGGAAAGGAAGAAATTAAAAGAATGTAAGAGAAATTATATTCTTTTGTATTTCTTTTTTAATACCATTTTTTGTATGTAAATACTTTTTTATCTCAATTTTGCATTGATATTGTCCTGTAATTAAACTATTGAATATTTAATACGTGATTTATCACTTGCTAACTAAGCGTAGAAATCAACAGGGAGAAAAATGTCCAATCCAGGGATCGAACCCGGAACCCTAAGAATAGCGCTCTAAGCATTCTACCATTTAAGCTACGAGGACGATGCTCAACTTTGACCTTTTCATTCCTATATGTTGGTAAGGTTGCACTGCAACAGAAGATAGACAACAGAAGAATAGTCTTCATGCGCACACAGGAAGATGCCCAGTTTGGCATTTTTCACTCTCATATGGTAGAGCACTTGGAGCGCTACTCCAAGGGTACCGGATTCGATCCCCGGCTTGGACATTTTTCACCCTGCTGGTTTCTACGCTTAGTTAGCAAGTGATAAATCACGTATTAAATATTCCATAATTTCAAGCATAAATTCATTTTTGGAAATTAATCAGAAAATTAATTAAATTTTATGACTAACTTATTGATTAATTTATTTGCTTATTCATTTTTATGTCTTATTTATAGATAAGTGTGTGTTTTCCTTTAATCATAGTTTATTTTTAGATTTCTTTTCTTTTCTTTTCTTTTTATTTATTTATGCATTTATTTTCAAATTTGCTACATCATTTCCCTTCTACTCTGTGTTCTTGTGTTTTGGGTTATGCTCTTCTGTGATTGTTTGTGGATTCCTACTTTTCTATTGGCAGTTTCTTCAGCTTTGTTTTTTTGCCCTGTTTTTCATTTCAGTCTTGCTGCAGCTTTCAAAGAAGAAGCGCGTTTTCTTTGCGCCTAACGAAGTTCTTTCGAAAAACCCAGCACATTTTTAAAAATATATATATAGTGTTTTAAGGAGAACTTTTATTTCTTATAGAAAGAAATTAGTTTGTAAATTGTGGTTTAATTGAATACAAAAATAGTCGTTAGTTCTGGCCTACGTTGAAACGAGCACTTTCGTGGATATTGTCGATTTTGTTTTAATTATTTCATTTGAAAGAACAATTTTTTATGATTCTAAAATTGCTTTTTTTTATCCTATCATGTTTTAGAACTGAAGTTACAGTCAATTAATGTCTATTTTTTTTCCCACAAAATTTTGACTTCAGAAATGATAACTAAAAATATTATTATCATTCTTCCATAAATCTTTTAGAACTTTGTCTGTATAGCGTTGTCTAGTGTATCTACTAAAAGAATTTTAATTGCATGAATATTTTCAAAATTATGTCCTGTTTTTTTTGGACAAAAACATGGTAAAACTGTCAAAAATCTTATAATTGACTTTTCGACTACTTCACAACTTTTTATTTACTGAAATATCATTTAACTCGTAATAAATATGCTAGATAAAAGCTTATACTTTACTTCAACAATATTTGTTTTATTTGTTACTTCAACAATATTTGTTGTATTTAAATAAATTTATTTGTTTTTTACGTAACATTTTTTTAATCTTTTGAAAAATAGTCTTTACATTTCCATACATATTTTACATATTTGTAAATTCATGGAAGTGTATATATGTTTAATTTTACAGGTGAATTATTAATTTTGTTAAATTTAAATAAAAAATATATATATGATGTTTCTTTGCAATTTTTTAAAAGTGCTTTGAATGCAGGCATATACTTTAAAGTGGATTTGGGAAGCAAAAAATTGTTGCTAATTACATACCTCCATTAATTCTGTACATTACAAAAGTTTTATAACTTTTTGAATTTCCGGAATCACAAGGTTTCCCTGTGAGTAAATTATTTCGTAAGGGTGATTAACGAATAATGCTTGGATGCTAATGTTCGAGAGACAAATGGTTAACTCCGGTAAACTTATGTTAATGAGATTCTATTGCTAATAAAAATAAAATTTTGAGTGTTTTTCCTTACATTTAATGAATTAATGAAATTTAATGGCATGTGAGATTTTTTATATTTTCAGCAGGCTAATTTCAAGATCGAAAACCGAATAATTCATTTCTATGGGAATTTTGAGTTAATTACATTTTAGCTATCTTTGTTACTTTACTTGAAATTGAAGTTAATATTAGATAATTAACCGTTATATAATTAATATTATACATATTTTTTTTATAGTTTCTCTATTTTATTTATTTTTTGTGTAACAATATGTACACAGTTTAATCAAACTGTGGCTTAGTTAGTAATTCTTGAAGCATCAGCAGCAGTATACTTTCATATAATAAAATATGTTTAAAGATATTACCCATATTCATCGTTGATTATTTTAAGAAACTATAAAGAACCAAATATTTTATGTTACCTACCGTTTATGACCCTATTACTAATATTTGAGGGGCTTACAACCATAGTATGTCAAGTCCATTTTGAAAAAAAAAAAAAAAATGTTACAGCATACACTGTTAAAAATCTGCTGCATTTTGCTGCAACGCACTCCCCTGCTTGTATAGAAAACGGTTACTTGGCCGTGAAATGGCGCTTTCTCATTGGCTGGAATAGAGATATTATATACAAGTGGTGGAGGGCGTTGCAGCAAAATGCAGCAGATTTTTTACAGTGTATTTTGAAAGCGCATAAAATCTGTTTTATTCTTATGTTAATTATAATGAATAGTCCGCTACATTGAATAATAAAATGTATTTTCACGTACTTTCTATTTTCATATATACATATATCGTTTAATTTAAGAAAATCATAGGCGAAAAGGTTAGTGAAGTAAAATTCTATCCATAATTTAGCCAAAATAGGAAGTAAATTATTTCATAATTAACACAAATGACCACGTGCTAATTTTTCGTGACAAAACTAATTAACTGTGATAACGCAAAATTAATGAATAGTCCATTATAAATAAAATAGGATTCTTAAAGCATGTTTTTCAAAACTACTTCTGCGTAAGTATAAGAAATTTCAGAGTTTTTAATGTGTTTTTAGCATGCTAATTTGAAGACTGAAGAATGCAATTGGTTATTGTGCGAATTATTTATTATTTTTTATTAAATTTTGGTAAAAAGACAATTTAAAATATACAATTATTTGTTCATAATTTTGTCTATTGATATGCCTTAAAAATGTTACGAAATACAATTAAATGTGAATTAGAACGAATACTCTCACCTAGACAAAACTTTTCTTTAACGTATTTTTCCTCCATTTTTCAGCAACTCTGTTTACACAGATTTCATTTCATTATTATTAATATTTATTTACTTAATAGAAACTACATTAAACAGTATAGTGAGTAAATAAGAAATCTCTCTGAAAAAAGGGAAAAACGATTTTTTTTTTCTATATTAGATCTCTAAAAGAAGAAACGAAGTGAAAACCTCAAAGTCTGTAGGTAAAAATCTAACTTTCTAAAAAAAGAGTTCTCCGAATCACATTCCAATGGCACCTGAATAAGCTGATCATTAATAACAAATATCTTTAAAAAGTATCAACCGAAACAGGTTTTTAAAACGAAAAGCCAAGCAGAAAACGAATTTTGGCAATTTTCCTACTTTTGGTCGAAAACGAAAGCGAAAATATCTGCAGCTTTTAATGCATCGTGAGAAGGGTCTTCAAAGTTTTGTAGTATGTTCGTTTCTTGCTTTATGATTTTCACTCACATCTTGAGTCAATGATGATTGGTAATTATAAACAGTAAAGTTCATAGAATAAATGTGTGTCTCACTTAGCTAAACCAATCAAACAGAGCTGAAATCAATGAGTAGCTAGTAATATTGAAATTTCTGGAATAGAAGCGAAAATTTTAGAAAAAATATAGTTTCAATTTAATTTCCAACCGACCGAATCAAAAGTCAAATTTTGCACTAAAAACGAAAACTAACCTGCATTCCCGATTGATCTCTAGTCTTAAATAAAAATGTCTCAGTAAAATTTAAGTTCATTAAGGATTTTTATTGCGATACAACATATATGGTGAGATAACACTTGATATGCCACTCTCTTAAAACCTCAGCCACAAAATAACTCAAATTGAGTTGAAATCTACCCATCTCGCGATTTGAAAGTCAACTTCTTGTAAACAGTTGAAACAACTCGAGTGGATGAGTAATTTAAATAAGCAATTTAAATCAATATGAGTAATTTAAGTGAGCAATTTAAATCAACATGAGCAAAACTTTTGAAATTACAACTAATTCACGATCTTATAAATTACAGCTCTTTCCTGAGAAGCCAAATCCATTTTTTTTCTTTTAAGGGTGCTGACATTTGTATATTTTAGTGCAAGGCATACACAATAGAAAAATAAAACAAAAATGTTTATTTTTAAAGGAAAAACTGTTTCTTCCAAATTTTGAGTTTTTAACAATTAAACACTGTTTTTGACGTTTAACACGAGTTGTACCATAAACATTAAAACTGCTCGAGCTTCCGAATCCCCCCCCCCCCCCGGTTAAGTTCTGTTAAGTCTTTGGGCGTTTAAAGCATTGTTATATTTAAAATATCTTCTCAGGATAAGTATATTTTTAATATGATATTAATTATTTTAATATATAATTAAAATTTATATATATTAATATTATAATATGATTTTGAATATTTGAATATTTATATTATTTACTATTATGAGCAGAATTAAGAACAAGTTTAATGAAATGCAAACCATTACTAAGTTACCTTCTCTGTTTTATATAGGATGTTTTCACATAAGATGTGTTTCTATATGATAAACTCACACTTTAAAAAAATTAATTACATTGCCGTTAATTTTTTTAAAGCAACGAATATTCCTTATGCATCCTTATAAAGAATGTGAAAGGTAAACAAAGTTAAATTAGGAACTTAAAATAAATTTAAATAGATAATTTTTTTATACAACTGCATAACGATTCCAGGAATTACAATGATTTACTATTCTGCAACCTCATTTCTATTCTAATTTTAATCTATGCAAATCCAAATCACATATGCACTTCATATGCCTTTGTAGCCAGGAATAGTGAAAAAAAGATACATAAAGAAATAGCTGACACAACAAAATTCTGAAGCCTTTAGAAACAAAGGGGGAAACCTCGTTGTTAAAAAAATACCAATTGTTCTGCATTAGTTTAAAATCATTAACATAAGCTACGAAAAAGTGAGTTATTAACTGGACAATGTTTTTAAAAAATAGAAAAAAAGTTCTGTCAATTTTGATAGAATATTTATCTTCGATTTCAAAGAAATGAACTAAGGTAGAAAGCTGCTATTAATTAAAAAAAAAAAAAAAAGGATAATTCAAAAATTAATTTTAAAGTTTTATAAAATGAGTTTAAACGGTACAGTGTAAAAAAGTTAGATACAAATCGGGTTTAATGTTTAAAAAGGAGGTATTTAAAAAGAAAAAATAATTCTTTAAAATAAAAAAAGAAAGTTTTTGATGATTATAAGTTATTTAATTATGATCTAATTTCAAGTTATCCCATTAACTGAATTGCTGTGCATCAGAATATAAAGGCTGTTCGCACAATTTCTAGAAGATATTCATGGTATTTTAAGAAACATTTTACATAAAATATTTGCATTTTAAATGTTAAATTTAGTAACGATTATTCAGTATTTCCATTAAACACCGTAATTTCAATACATTTTGGTGTTTGCCTTTGTAATGCCTTTTGTGGATTTCTAAAAAGCATTTTGATGCATTCTTCCTGAACAAATTTCAAAGTGCATGAACGGTTGTAGGTCGACGTGGATGGTGTGCTTTTTAAAGCCCAAATGAATAAAAATTCCTGGATGATACATCAGCAGACTTAGTAGGTATATGAGTGGTATATGAATGTCACTTTATCTCTAATTCTGTGCCCTTACGGACACGTATTGGTTCAGCTGATGACGAGCTGTTATTGTTGTAGCTCAAAACGCGTCCTGCTTTATTTTTCCTTTTATGGTGATTTTACAAAGTGTATTATTTTAATTATAAATTATCGAAGTGTTTACGGTGTTTTTTCTTTATTTTAAATGAAGACGTATAGTGAGTGAAGAGTATATCCATAATATCCGTTTCCCGGTTTTTTTTCTTTTCTTTAAGGAAATTAATAAAAATGTTTGAAGTGTTGCTGTTTTATCTTGAGAAGTTCAACAAATTGTTACCATTGGGCTAAAATAGGTGATATTTCATGTTTGAAGATTGGAAGGCAAATACGTTTGTGATAAAGTGAGAAGATAATCTTAGCATTAAAAAAAATCTTTCAATTTTTAATTTGGCGTTGTATGTAAAACCAGCAACTATCATAAATCCATTTCTAAATACATTGAATATGTGCTAAGATTTTTTTTTCCTCTTTCATAATAATAAACAGATCTCTTATGGCAATAATTTAAATAGACCTCATATATATTTTTCCATTTTTCAGCGAGTAAATGCTTTTTATAAAAACTTTTGCAACTTTGTTCTATGTTCGTTGGTATGTCGTGGATAAAGACGATGAACTTTTGTATTTTTGACCTTTCTCAAATCAGAGTTAATAATTTTGTCAGATTTGCCAAATATTTTAGCAATTTAGAAACTGACTTGATTGACTTGGAAAATTTTCTTCTCAATAAAAGATTCCACCTGTGCACTATTCGAAAAATTCCTTTCGTATTTGAAAATTTTTTCCATTTGAAACCATATATTCACGTTTTCTGCTGTATTATATACAATATTATATCTCGTGAATTTAGATAGTTAAAAATAATGTGCATTTCAAAGCATTTTTTAATAACCAAATGTGAATAAGTCTCTTCAAAAAGTGCGAAAATATTGCCTTCTATCTACTGTTTTTTCAAAGGTGTCACTTTACATGAAAACAAAAATTTTAGTTATAAGACAAGAAGACAAGACTTAATTATAAGGTAAGACTTTTACACTGTAAGACATCGAGGGAAGAAAACAAGAATGGCAAAATACGAAAAATTGTCAAAATCTGAAATTTGAATATGAAAATACTATGTTATTTCCGTGATCACTGTATTGAAAAACAAATGATTCGCATGTGTGCGTGAGAAAAAAAAAAATCTGCGGTTTGACTAATTCGCTGTTAAAATACATGAAGTAAGAATGTGAATATATTTTTTTATTTCTGAAATCATTATAATTTCTTTCTTTCTTTTTCCCCTTTTTTTTCTTTTCCCTAAATCTATGCACATAAAGAGGTGTACAAACACAAAAAGGCGCATCCAATAAAATAGCATAGCCAATTTTGGTCTAATTTGGCTTTTGCTAAATACATATTAAATGAATTGAAAGAAATAGCACAATGCTTGACAATATCCGATTCGAGATAACAACACATTCAGCCCAGTTAATAATCAGATTTCCAATTCAGTATCAATAACCATAAAAAATATTAATTGCATGATGTAAAAATGCCGATGATTCAGAAAAAAAAAATAACTAACAATGAACTAACTTTAAAAAATACATAATGTAAGAAATTACACAATTCCTACTTCCCAGACAATAACTTCCGGAAAGATTTGATGGCAATACTATTAGATAGTTCCAGAAGAAGATGTAGTAATAGTATAAAAGTTTAGTGTAGCACTTACACACTATAAAGTTCTTTATAGTACGAGTCGGCATAAACCCGAAGGGCTTGCCTAAGTATTTTGATTATATCAATAGGATACAACAGCTTTTTAATTCATTTCTTCTTTAAATTTTAATGCTTATTTAATGACACAAATTGTAAGAAAACCACAGAAAATTTCTCATTCTTTATAGTATAAAAATTTAACTTTGAAACAAAATTGCTAACCTTACATAAAAAATAAAACTAATTTTATATTTATACAGCAAGTTGAAATGCGTAAATCTATCCCTGAAAAATAAACACAAATACATCGGAAATCTAAAAATCATATGCACAGACTACCTAAAGTGATTCAAATTTTGAAAAATTCGCAGTTAATATTTAATCCTAACATCAGTTACGTAATAAGTAAATATTACTAGTTTTCTAACTCCACTAATTATTTGAATTTCAATACTGTTCAAATTCCGAATGAAAATTTTTGAAATTACTTGTAATCCTGCTTTTCGAAGAAGTCTCGCAGTGTGGAACAAAAGATCTTCAGTAAGTTGGACGTTAATTAAGGAGCCCGTAACAGGTTCTTCGACTACTTCATTTCGAAATTTATAGTTTCTGCTTTATGAAGCGGAAACAAAGTGCAGTAAGGGATAAAACTAAACGCTGCGAATATGCCTTCATTTGATCCTTAACGTATCCTGGGTTCTAATTCCCGAGGCTTATCTCTAAACATTTTTCTGGAGAAACTAAAAAGGAATCACTCATTTTTCAAGTGTTACTTTTTATTTTTTAATTTTTTTTATTTTTAGTGAACGTTGAAATTGAAAAGCAATTTTAAAAGTTTAAAAGGAAAAGTATATTGATTTCGAAAAATTTTAAATTTTCCATTTTTTCTCCAAAAATGTTATAGAAGAAAATATATAGAGAAATGTTAATAAAGCTCATTATTTTTTTCCTTATCGATATAATTTTTCTCATTCGATATTTTTATGTTTTGGGATAAGTATACTTTTCGTCTTAAGAGGACAGTATACCTCAAAATTAATCAAAATGTCGATTTTCTAAATATTTTTAATATTAAATGAAAACTTGTTTCATTGTGAAAATCTTGACGAATCATTTTTACATATCCGGTAATTAAATCGCGAGATATTGTAAATTTTATTAATACACCCAACACTATTACCCATACGAATTAAAATTTTAAATGGCTATTTCTTTACGTTCATATTTTTGTCACTTTCTGCTTTAAAAATGCTAAGGCCTTTTTTGTAGTTGAGATAGTGATTTAAACTTTTTTTATGTACGTCCTTTATTATGCATGCGATAAATCTGATCATTTAATAAGACTTCAAGTTTTTTGTTATTTGAAATAAATAAATAAATAAAAATATATAAAAAATGTGTTCGATTTTATCATTTTTATATTATATATCAGTAAAAGAATTATATTACATTCAATATTAGATGTATCTAAAAATACATGCACAGTCTTATGTAATACACATTTGAAAATCTTTAAAAAAGAACATAAGACAAAAAAAAACATCAATATTTAAAAAAGTAGTAGGTATTTTTTTAAATGCAATTTTTAAAAATAGTGTTTTAAATTTTAAATTAAATACACAGTTTTATTTATTTATTTATTTATTTATTTATTTTTATTTATTTTTTATTTATTTTTTATTTATTTATTTTTTTTTTTTTTGAAAATTTACTGTTAGTTGAACATTGAAATGTGGTGAGTTCACGATTGGAACTATATTTTCAAATGTAAAAAAAAATTAATACGAATTGAATA